>VZQC01006158.1:180606-285605 GCA_009823505.1 Rhizomys pruinosus | reverse complement strand
TCTCTTATTTGTTCCTTAGTCCAGTCAAGTTGACACCCAGGATTAACCATCACACCCCCGTATTGCTCTTTTCGCTCAGGGTTGCTTTGGCTATTTGGGGTCTTTTGTTATTCCAAATGAATTTAAGAATTTTTTTTCCAAGCCTTTGAAGAATGTTCTTGGGATTTTAATTGGGATTGCATTGAATCTGTATATTAATTTGGGTAAAATGGACATTTTTACTATATTAACTTTTCCGATCCATGAGCATGGGAAGTCTTTCCATCTTCTGATGTCTTCTTCATTCTCCTTCAGGAGCTTATAATTTTTGTTGCAGAGATCTTTAGTGGTTTTGGTTAGGTTTATTACTAGGTATTTTATTGGTTTTCAGGCTATTGTGAGAGGGAAGGACTCCTTGTATTCCTTCTTCAGTTGCTTGTTGTTGGTGTAGAGAAAGGCTACTGATTTTTTAAGGTTAATTTTGTAACCTGCTACTTTTCTGAAACTTTTAATCGTTTCAAGGAGTTTTCTTGTGGAGTTTTTTAGCATCCCTTAGGTAAACTATCATATCGCCTGCAAAAAGGGAAAGTTTTACTCCCTCTTTTCCATTAGTATTCCTTTAATTGCCTTTTCTTGCCTTATTGCCCTAGCCAGTGTTTCAAGCACTATCTTGAAGAGGAGTGGTGATGAGGGGCAGTCTTGTCAAGTTCCTACCTTTATGGGGAATCCTTATAACTTTTCTCCATTTAGGATCATACTGGCTGTGGGTTTCTTATATATGGCTTTGATTATGTTGAGGAATGATCCTTCCAGTCCAATTCCCTCTAAGACTTTAATCATGAAGGGATGCTGGGTTTTGTCAAAGGCCTTTTCTGCATTGATTGAGGTGATGGTGTGGTTTTTGTCCTTCAGTCCATTTATGTGTTTTATGATATTTACTGATTTTCGTATGCTGAACCATCTCTGCATCTCTGGTATGAATCCAACTTGATCATGGTGAATGATCTTTTTGATGTGAGTCTTATACGAATTGCGAGTATTTTGTTGAGAATTTTTGCATCTGAGTTCATTAATGAGATGGGTCTGTAGTTCTCTTTTTTGGTTGCATCCTTGCCTGGTTTTAGTATTAGAGTGATGTTGGATTCATAGAAGGAATTTGGGAGGTTTCCCTCTACTTGTATCCTTCTGAACAGTTTTAGTAATAATGGTTGTAAGTCCTCTTTGAATGTTTTATAGAATTCTGTTGTGAAACCATCTGGACCTGGGCTTTTTTTAGTTGGGAGGTCTCATTACATTTTCAATTTCTTCATATGTTATGGGTTTGTTTAAGCTGTCAATCTCCTCTTGGTGTAGCTTTGGTGATTCCCTGGATTGCAGATATTCATCCATTTCTCTTAGGTTTTCAAATTTGGTAGAGTATAGGTTTTTGAAGTACTCCTGTATGATTGTCTGGATCTTTTCACTGTCTGTAGTGATATTTCCCCTTTCCTTCTGAATTCTATTGATTAGGAGTTGCTCTTTCTTTCTTTTGGTTAACTGGGCTAGGGGTCTGTCTATCTTGTTTATTCTCTCAAAGAACCAACTTTTGGATTTGTTTATTTTTTGTATTGTTTTCTTTGTTTCTATTTCATTGATTTCTGCTCTGATATTTGTTATTTCTTCCTGTCTGTTGCATTTAGGGTTTATTTGTTGTTGTCTTTGCAGTGTTTTTAGCTGCAGTGTTAGTTCATTTATCTGTGCTCTTTCTGTTTTTTTTTTTTTGTTTTGTTTTTTTTTTTAATATAGGCACCCAGCGCTATAAACTTCCCTCTTAGGACTGCTTTTAAAGTGTCCCATAGGTTTTGCCAGGTGTGTTGGCGCACGCCTTTAATCCTAGCACTTGGGAGGCAGAGGCAGGTGGATCTTTGTGATTTCAAGGCCAGCCTGGTCTACAGAGTGAGTTCCAGGACAGCTGGGGCTACAGGGAGACCCTGTCTCGAAAAGACCAAAAAAAAAAAAGTGTCCCATAGGTTTTGTTGTGTTGTACTGTCATTGTCATTTAGTTCCAAGAATGCTTTTATTTCTTTCTTTATTTCCTCCTTGACCTATTCATTATTCAAGAGTGTGTTGTTTAGTCTCTGTGTGTTCATGTAGGTAGCAGGGCTTATCCTGGTGTTGATATTGAGCTTTATTGCGCTATGGTCTGATAGAATGCATAAAATTATTTCAATTTTTTCGTATTTGTTGAGGTTTTTTTCTATGTCCAAGTATGTGGTCAATTTTGGAGAATGTTCCATGGGGTGCTTAGTAGAAAGTATATTCTCTGATGCTTGGGTGGAATAATCAGAAGATGTCTGTGAGGTCCATTTCCTTTATTGTATTGTTCAGTTCAGATGTCTCTCTGTTTATTCTTTGTCTGGTTGATCTGTTCAAAGTACTCAGTGGGGTATTGACGTCCCCTACTATGAGTGTGCTGGGGTTAGTTTGTGCCTTGAGGTCCTGTAGAGTTATATTTACAAAGGTTGGTGCACCAGAGTTTGGCGCATGTATATTCATGATTGTGAAGTCTTCATGGTTAATTTTCCCTTTGATAAGGATATAATGGCCCTCTTTGTCTCTTCTAATTGCTTCTACTTTGAAGTCTATTTTGTCTGATATTAAGATAACAACTCCTACATTCTTATTAGTACCATTTGCTTGGAATATTTTTTTCCATCCTTTCACTTTAAGTTGATGCCTATCCTTAAGGGTGAGATGGGTTTCTTGTAGACAGCATATGGATGGATTCTGTTTCCTACGTCTATGCCTTTTGATTGGGGAGTTTAGCACATTAATATTTAAGGTTATAATTGAGAGGTATGTGTTGCTCCCTTTCTCCTTATTATCTGTTTGCATTTGTTGTGTAGATTTCTACTTCTGCATTTCTGTTTTTATTAAATTTTTCTTTCAAGGTGCCTGGGGGCAGTTGCTCCTCTCCTCTGTCCTTTGAATTGCTTCAAGTATTCTCTGAAAGGTTGGTTTTACAGACATGTATTCTTTCATCTTGTTTATATCATGGAAGATTTTTCTCTTTCCTTCAACTAGAATTGACATTTTTGCTGGGTATATTAACCTAGGTTGGTCTTTATAGTCCTTTAGCACTGGGAATGTTTTGGTCCATGTTCTTCTTGCTTTCATAGTTTGTGCTGAAAAGTCAGCTATAATTCTGATAGGTTTTCCCTTATATGTAACTTGTTGTTTTTCTTTTGTGGCTTTCAGAATTTTGTTTTTGTTTTCAGTGTCTAGCATTTTAACTATGATATGGCGGGGGGAGTTTCTTTTCTGGTGTTCTACTTGCTTCTTGTATTTGTATTGGTTTGTCTTTTTTTAATTTGGGGAAATTTTCCTCTATTATTCTGTTCACAATCTGATCAATGCCATTCTCTTGGGATTCTTCTCCTTCCTCTATCCCTATGATGCGGAGATTTGATCTTTTCATAGTGTCCCACAGTTCCTGGTTGTTCCGGTCCTATGTAATTTTTAAATTTTTCATAGTCTTTATTTGAGCTTTTTAGTTGTTTTGTGTTGTCTTCTAGGTCTGATATTCTTTTTTCTACTTCCTCCAGTCTGCTTCTGAGGCTTTTTCCCATTCTTTCCTCTTGATTGGATGACTGTTTGATTTCCTTTTTCATTTCTTCCTGTGTTTTCTTTACTATTTCCATTTCCTTTTGGAGCTTCTCAATCTTTTTTTGTAGCTCATTGGTTTTCTTTTTCATTTCATCATGGGATCTTTTCACTGTTTCCACTTCCTTCTGGAGTTTGTCATTTTGTCCCTCTAGCTCTTTCTGGAGTCTGTCATTTTCTCATTTTAGTTCTTTCCGAAGTTTGTCCTTGTCTCCCTCTAGGCCCTTTCTGAGTTTTTCATTCTCTCCCCTTAGTTTTATGATTTCTTTGAATATATCTGTGATTGTTATTTTGGGATCTGTGTCCTGGGTTACCTCTAGGGAGATCCCATTGTATGAGTTCTCCTCTAGCTCCATACAGTTTGGTGTGGAGTTATTCTGTGCTTTTCCCATATTGTTCTTTTATTGTGCTCTTGGCATGTGGTTAGCCTTTTGCCTGTATTCTGATGCGAATCTTGAATGCCTCTTCACCTTGTTGAAGGATTGCTTTCCTTGATTCCTTTGGTTGTCTTTGTTGTGTTCTCCTTAGGAATGGAGTGTTAACTTGTCTAGGTTTTTTTTAGGCTTCAATTTTGGTTATATATTGGAAGGTATAGTTCACTTTTCCCTTTCTGTTTTGCAAGAGCTGGGTGGGTAGCAACCCAGATGAAACCTTCTGAATACTGTATTCCCTCTGCTAACAGTCACTCTCTCCTGAGTTCCAGTTGGGGGGTTCCAGTTGGGGGGGTGGGTTGGGTTGCTTGCTTAGCCCATGCACTGGTACCCTCTACCCCCAGCTGTTCAGGCAGCAGTCTGTGTTCGAACCTCAGCTCCTAGCTCCCAGAGCCTTCTGGGCCGAGCCACTGGTCCACATGACCTGCTGGTCCACACACCTCATTTTGAATCTTTTAAGGGTTCTCCACGCTGCTTTCCACAGTGGTTGTACGAGTTTACATTCCCACCAGCAGTTGGATGAGTGTTCCCCTTTCCCCATAACCTCTCTAGCATTTTTTTTGTTTTGTTTTCATGATCTTGGCCAGTCTTATTAGAGTGAGATGGTTTTAATTTACATTTCCTGAATTATTAATGATGTTGAACAATTTTTAAGATGGTTCTCAGCCATCTTTACTTCCTTACTGGTGAAGTCTCTGTTCAGCTCTTTACTCCATCTTTTGAGTAGGTCATTTGTTTACTTATTTGTTTTTTAAGTAGTTTCTATATATAAATATATATATATATGTATATATATTAAAATTTAATTATTATTGTATGTGTACTTATGTTCATGTACCTGTACCATGGCTTCCATGTGGAGACCAAGGGACTTTGTTTCTGTTTGCATTCTTGGTCTAACTTAGTATTTCCACAATTATACCTTTATTTCACTTCTTTATGTTGCTGCTTGGGTATAGGTGTTCCTTTCTTCCACTCTTTGTATTGCTTGAAGTATTTTCTGGTTTTCTGGACATGAATTCTTTCAGCCTGTTCATGTAATGGAAGATTTTTCTTTCTCCTTCAACTATAATAATAGACATTTTCCTGGTTAAAGTATTCTGGGTCGGGATCCCTAATCATTTAAAAATGGGAATACTTCTGTCCAGGCTTTTCTGGTTTTCATAGTTTGCATCAAAAAGTCAGCTGTAATTCCCATGGGTTTTCCTTTATATGTGAGTTGATTTTCTTTTGCAGCTTTCAATATTCTCTCTTTGTTCTGAACATTTAGTGTTTTTACTATGATATGGAGTGGGGAATTTCTTTTCTGGTCTTTGGTGTTCTATGTGCTTCTTGTATTTGTATGGGCACGTTTTTTCTTAATTTGGGGAATTTTTCTTCTACAATCCTGTTGAAGATCTGCTCAATACCATTATCCTGAGATTCTTCTCCTTCCTCTATGCCTATGATACATAGGTTTGGTCTTTTCATGGTGTCCCACATTTCCTGAATATTCCACACCTTTTTTAAAATTTTTCATAGTCTTTGCTTGAGCAGTCCAATTCTTCAACTTTATTGTCCAGTCTTGATATTCTATTTTCTGTTTCATTCATTCTGTTACTGCAGCCTTCTCTCATAATTTCCAGGTGGCTTATTGAGTATTCATTCCACTTCCTTCTTCATTGCAGCCTGAGTTTTCTTCAGTATTTCTATCTCTTTTGTGAATTTAGTCAATTTATCCGTATCTTCTTTTAGTTCTTTGTTTGTGTGTTCCTTTAATTCCTTGAAATCTTTGATCATGTTTATTACTGTTCTTTTAAATTCTGTGTCCTGGGTTATGTCTAGGGGGTCCTCATTGTTGAACACTTCTACTGGACTAGCAGTGTTTAGTCAAGAAATATATAGTATTTGGATTTTCCATGTTATTATTTTTTGTTGTGATTTTTGGCATGTGGATTTCTTTTGTTGTTTCTGATTCTGGTATGAAACTCAAGTCTTCTTTTGTTGAATTGAAGACTGACTCTGTATCCTTGAGGTGCCTTGGTTGTTTTCTTATCAAGTATGAAAAGCTGATTGATCTAGGCTTCAGGTTCTCTCTTCTGATTTTGTACTGGAGGGACCAGCTGGTTCTTGTCCGCCAGTCAGAAGCTCCTCCACAGCCCCGATTTGAGTATTAATCAGATATTTCCAGGCTTCCTTCTAAAGTCCTGGCCCCTAGTAGCCAGAAGGCACAGCAAAGTTTGGGAGGCTTGTTGAGTGGAGACTCAGTTCAGGTGCTCTTGAGCAGTCTACAAAGGTCTGGGACCCTACTAAAATGAAGGGAGGTCTATCCCTGCTGTAGCAGGTGGGACTTCAAATGTTCCCAAGCTAGGTAGGGAGTTTGGGATGGCAGCACAACTGGGTAATCTCACCAGCATGCAGAGGCCAGGTTCAGGCTCCACTAGGCAGGATGGAAATGTATGGTTCTTGGTCTGTGGGGGGAGGAGTCCAGCCCTGGAGCCACAGGAGGGCTCCAGGAAGACCAAGGGACTTTGTGAAGTTTGTTCTCTCCTTCAACCTTTACTGAGGGTCAAGCTCAGGCTGTCAGACTTTAATGGGAAGAGTTTTAGCCTCTGAGTTATTTTGCTGGCTCTTTAAACCATTACCCATCAAAATGCAGGAGGCACTGACAATATTGTATATATAATTACTTTAAAGTTTAATATACAAGGTACAAAATAGGTTTTCTTTATAATTGAATACCAATTCCCCAAAACCTTGTTATATGTATGCAAATACTTCAAAATCTGAAATACAAAATACCTCTTCTTCCAACCACTTCAGAGAAGGGATACTCAACCTGTATAGTCACTATTGGACTGAAGTTACTTTCAGTCACTAGACTAAGTGATTGATATAATGTGATTTTAAAAGTACAGTAGCTTTGGGCCGGGTGTGGTGGCGCACACCTATAATCCTAGCACTTGGGAGGCAGAGGCAGGCGGATCTTCGTGAGTTCAAGGCCATCCTGGTCTACAGAGTGAGTTCCAGGACAGCTGGGACTACAGGGAGACCCTGTCTCGAAAAGACAAAAAAAAAAAAAAAAAAAAAGTACAGTATCTTTGGCACAGGGTTGTGTGGTCTCTCTAGTCTTACTCTGTTTGAATTAATCTGTTGTGCTGTTGCCAGGACAAGAGTGGTGATTTTAAAATGCAAATCTGGCCATGTGTGTAAAATATCTGTGGCTACTGGTAATATAGGGAATGCATTTCCAACTTCCTGTTGTGCCATGTGAGGTTTTCCACCTTGTCCAACCCCATGTCCTACTATTTTGTCTCTCATATTCTTCATTATTCCAGCCATAACAAGTTTTTTCTAATACATCATGCTCTTTACCAATTCCTTTAGAAGGGAGAGTCAGCCTTCCATATTTGTGGCATTTGTAGCCACGGATTCACCCAATCGTGGATCAAAAATATTTAAGAGTAGTAGAGCTGGTTCATACGGCACATCTAGCATTAGATTTTTAAAATATATTTTATTGATTTTTTTGTACATTTCCTATAATACATCTTAATCATATTTAGGTCCCCTTCTCCAGCTGCACTTCCCCATAGCCCACTGACTGGATTTCATGTATTCTGTTATGTATGTTAAGGATTATCAAGTCAAGTTTGCATACTTTCTAGTTTCTCTTCCATTGCTGTGACAAAACCCTCTGATCAAAACCAACTTGGGGGGGCTGGAGGGATGGCCTAGCGGTTAAGAGCGCCGACTGCTCTTACAGAGGACCCGGGTTCGATCCCCATCACCCACATGGCGGCTGAGAGCCGACTGTGACTCCAGTTCCAGGAGAACTCCAGTTCCAGGGGAATCCGAGACCCTCTTCTGACCTCCGTGGCATTGCACGACACAGGTGCGCAGACCTGCATGCAGATAATACATTCATACACATAAAAATAAATAAATAAATAAATAAATAAATAAATAAATAAATAACCAACTTGGGGAGGAAAGGGTTTATTAGGCTCACATCTCCTGGGTCACAGTTCATCACTTAGGGAGCCAAGGTAGGAACTCAGGGCAGGAACCTGAAGGCAGGAAATGAAGCATAGGCCATAGAGGAATGCTACTCACTGGCTTGCTCCTCTGGCCCATGCTCAACCTGCTTTCTTATACAGTACACAACAATCTACCCAGGGATGGCACTGTCCACAATGGGCTGCGCCCTCCCACATCACTCAACAATCAAGGAAACACTTCACAGATATGGCCACAGACCAGTCCCATGGAGCCAATTCCCGAGTTGAGGCTCCCTCAACCCAGGTGTGTCAAGTTAACACTGAAGCTATGCAGCACATGTAGCCAAATGCCCCTCAGTGTGAGTTCATCCACTGGAGACTGGTCAGCCTTTCTAGTCTCATTTCCTTAAAGAGGACCAATTCTTCTTCACCCAGCAGTGATTAGCTGCCAATATTTCCTCGGCTAAGGCTTGGGCTTCTTATCCATTTCCCCAGTTCGTTACTGGGTTTTTGTCCGATTGAGTTTCCCTAGGTCTTGTGCATGCTGTCATCATTGCTTTAAGTTAATATGAGCAAGTGCCCAGAAGCCTGGAGGACGCTGTTTCCTTACAGTCATGCCCCACTCCTGGATCTTACAGTCTTTCCAAGTCCTCTGCTGGAATGATCCCTGAGCTCTGGGCGAGTGAGGTTTAATGTAGGAGTTCTATTCAAGGAGTTGCACTCTGCAATCTCTTATTCTCTACACTTTGGCCAGTTGCAGGCTTCTGCATTAATTGCCCTCTGTTACATGAGGAATTTTCACTGGTGAGAGTTGAGAGATGCATTAGTGTTCTCTCTACTCCCTGTTCCACTGTAGATGTGCCACTTAGGACTAGGAATCTTACAGGCACTTATTCTCTGTGCATGTGACCAGTTGTGGAAATCTGTAATAGTTTCCATCTCTTGCATAAAAGAAGCTTCTTTGCTAAGTGCTGACAAGTATACTTATCTGTAAATATAAGGATCCATATTTTGCATACAGTAAGAAATTATGTTTGTCTAGGAATGTGATAGATAAAGCATTTACTTTAGGATCTGTGACCTCTCAGCCATGTGTATTTGGCTATGAACACAGTACCACATAGGATAGTTTCAGCTTTTTGAGAAACCTCAGCACTGATTTCTATAGTGAATGCACCAGTTTGCACTCCTGCCAATAGTATATAAGGTTCTCTTTTCCCCAGCAGCCTCACTTGCTATAGAACTCCTGAGCATGGATCCTATGACAGAAATACCTCCACATCTGTCTTCATTGCTGCCCTCTTCACAATACATAGAAAGTCAAATACTCCTAGAGGTCCTTTACCTGATGAATGGATAATGAAAATACATTTACAAAATGGAATTGTATTCAAGACCAAAGAAAAATAAAATTATGAAAGTTGTGAGAAAATTGACGGAATTGGAAGAAATCAAAGTGAGTTAACTCAGGTCCTGAACCATTGCATGTTTTCTCTCATATGTGGATCACTGATTCTAACTTATTTTTGAGTTTAACTTGGAATGTCTATAGACACCAAGAGGCTAGAAAAGAGATTGCGGGGACTGGGAGGAAGAGGCCTGAAGAAAGGACAAATCAAACTATGGAATACTGGGGTTATAAGGGTTCCATGGGGGAAGGGAGATGGGGAGATAGAAGAGAGGAGGAAGTGGGAGAAGACAGCCAAAACTATAGCTATAAGAAGTTTGAGTGGAGGTACCCTACAGGGGTGGATAATGCCAATCCCAGAGGCCATGGAGGATAGAACAAACATCCCAGTGTCCTGTATGGGATTCCTCCCTATGAGTTATTGGTCAGGAAGGCCCCAAAGGCCCCCACACCCCCATAACACAGGCTATTGTTGTTGCTCTTGTTTGTTCACCAGAATTGAAGGTAAGAAATTGTTGTTAAAGTGTCTTGGTTTCAGGACGCTGAGAAATGTAGCTGAAACAGAACTGGAAGTTCCCACCCTGCTGGGTAGCATACACAGTGCCAGAGGGTATGAGGCAGGCCCCTGTGGAAGGGAAGTTACCAATAGTCATGCAGCCGTGAACATTGCTAGTCCCTACCTGCCAGACAAGATTGTCCGCTGGTGCAATAGTGACGTGGCCGTTTCTTGCTGACTCTGCTTTTAGGTTCTCTTTCTCATTCTACTATCACGTTCTCTCTAAGCTTACTCCAGGACTCAGAAGGTCCCTTCTCAAGTACCCATTTGCTTTATTTCTCAGAGGGCCAATGGGCACATCCTTCATTCTTCAAAACAGAAACACATTACCTGCTAAGAGGAATCTAGTAAAGGAGGTGAGTTATTTTAATTTCATGGTCTTTCCAAAATTTGGTGCTTGGGCAACAATATTTGCAAATGAAGGAACAAAACTGAACCCCTGCCCCCCATCAAAGACCATGAGAGCTGTATATCTCAGTCTTCTTCCTTATTTATACTGGCATTGAGGAAACTCAGATTTAGGCTCAGTATTCAATCGGAACAACTATCTTTATATCATGGATTTAAAAAATTATAAGCTATTCCTTCCTCTTCATTTGAGAGCATCTGATTATATTTCTGAATTAAAAATAAGCAGTAGGCTTGAACTTATTATTTTACATGCATAGTCACCATAACAAAATGAAATCACATGAAAATATTTAGGTCTAATTATATTTTCATACACTATTATGTCAAACATTCTTCCCCTCTGAGCTCATTCTAAACTGTTTTACTGTATTCTTTCAGATCTTTCATTAAAAAAGTATACTGTCTTGTATTCCATTTTCCCTCCCCCATCTTATTTCTTGCACCCATAAAACAGGTTGGATTAAATTATGTCATTTAGTTCAGCTGTGATAATGATCCTATGCTCAGACCATCATGAGTAACAAAAGAGACGAGGCTGTGAAAGGGAGGCTGCTGGTGGAGAAGGGGAGGGATCTATTAGTTTTGAGTGCTGACGTCTTCCAGCCTTCTCATTTGTACTTTCAAGTAATGAGATTTCCATTCTATAAGGGAAGTAAGAGGGTCACAGTGGTCAAATGGCTTGCCCCAAATCTCATTTTTGTGTTTGGAGAAGTCCAACAAATACATCTATCTCATTATCTCATTTCATTATCCTTTCCTAAAATCTCCCTTTCTGACTCTTCTTGATTTTAGATATTGCCTGAGTCCTGTTATCTGCTTGCTCACTATTGTTCCAGAAACCCCAGAGTCACCTTTCTCTTCCTTACCCCATGCTTAATTAAGTCTTTGCTTCCAGCTCATTCTGCCTCTTCACTGACTTCACCCTCCCTCTCTTTCCAATTGCAGATTCCGAAATTTGGGCCCTAAAAGTTCTTGCTTGGGACCCTTTCTGTAATGTCTTTGCTAATATTCTGCTTTCGCTTTCTTTCCTTTCACTCGTCTTTCCCTCACATATGGGTTTTGTGATATTTCTGAATGGAAGAATGGACAACACTCCTCTTAATGCATGTTTCTTTTTACCTCAAGTAAAAGTCCTTTGCCAACTTCATCCCCGAGTTCTTGTTCCATGCCTATCTCTGCAGTATTACAGCCTTTTGTTTTCAAGTGTACCCTCCCCACCAGCCCCACAGAAAAACTTGCAGACTCCTGAGCACCCACAGGTTTTCATGCCTCCTGACTGACTCTACACTTTGCTCTCCCTAGAGAACAGTTTTCCCCTTTTCATGTTTGTCTGTATGAACGTATGCTATGTATGTGCGGTGCCTAAAGAGGCCAGAAAAGGATGGCCAGTCCCCAAGAGCTTGAGCTACAGGCAGTTGTGAACCACTTGACATGGATGCTAGGAACTGAACTCAGGTCCTCTGAGAGAGCAAAAAGCACTCTTAACTGTTAAGACATCTCCAGCCCCCCTACAAGGTTCCTTTCTTATATACAGAGAATTGTCTCCATTTTAAGACCTAACTGGGTTTTGTAACTAATTTTCTGTGGGTCCTGATGTTCCCCGAGGGCTGAGCAATAAGCAAGCTGGCTTTGCCCTGCTAACCTGCAATGTTGGGAGAGCTGGAGCCTGCCCCCACTTGCTTGGTGGACATTCAGACTGCCTGAAGCTCTTGCCCTGGTGGGGGTGGGGGTGGGGGTGGGGGGCTAACGCTGAGTGTAACATTCCTGAACCTGTCACTTCTAAAAGCACACCTTGGTTTTGGGAACCAAATGGTACCTCTGTTACATAAGCCTAATCTCCAGGAAACAAATAGTATTGTAAAAGCACATGTAGACTTCCTCTGCTGTCCCACCCCATCCTTGCCAGGACCCCACCAAAGCTACTATATAAGAGTCTAACCTCCTACAATAAATACGTTGTTTGGTCTCCTGGAGCCTAACTCCCAGGTCTTTCTTTAATCCGCCCTGCCCTGCCTTTCCCTCTCCCTCCCTCTACCTGTGGCTTGAGGCGAGTAAAACAGCCTTATATGTGCACATGTGCCGAGAGGTGGGTGACCAGACCCACAATTTTCTCTTACCACAGTTTTTATTTATTTATTATTTATTTATTTTTGAGGCAGGGTCTCACATTGTAGCCCTGGCTTACTGGCAGACAATGTATAGTCCAGGCTAAACTCTAACTCCTAGAGCTCTGGAGCCTCTTCCTCCTGAATACTGGGATTAAAGTTATGCACCCTGATGCCCAGCCTCACTTGGCTTTTGGGTGTCCTGGTTACCACCTCTCCTATGAGCTTTGAATGAGACTATGACAGCAATATCATCAAATTCAGACTAAATATTTTATTTCTCCATTTCAAAGAATTGGAGAACAGAACTTGGACTTCTCATCTTATGTTTCCCATTTCCCTTCTGCCTTAGATAGGGTTTGCCTGCATGGGCTCAGAGAACTGTGGCCAACGACCCTTGTTGAGGTAGTGGGCTCATGGTCTGGAAAGAAGGTAGCCTCAGGAGGGGTGAGATGGATGAATCTGGACTGCTTAGCAACCCTTTCCCACCTTGGCACAGAATGAAGAAATATAGATCAGTAGCTGCATATTCTGAGGATGTTGACAGTCCATGGAGATGTACATCCTTAATAGGTATACAAAAGAATGGCAGTTTGCTGAGGGTACCTATATTCCCATGTTTATTACAGTAGTACTCACAGAGGCCACAATGTAGACTCAACCTCAGTGTCCATCAACAGATGAGTGCAATTAAAATGTGGTATCTGTTCACAATGGACTACTGTGCAGCCACACAAAGATGTCTCCAGTCACTTGCAATGACTAGATAGCACTGGACGACACTATGTCAGGTGAAATAAGTCAGGAACAGCAGCACAAAACATCCTATGATTTCACTCAGATGGGGACTCTAAAAACATTGACTTCATAGATGTTGACAGTAGAATGGTGGTTACCAGAGGCTGGGGAAGAAGGGTATAGATCAGTTAGTCCATGGGTTCAATGATACAGTTAGCTAGGGCATAGAAGGTTGAATTGAATATAGTTCACACAGTTCAGTGTATCTCAAGAAAGCCAGAGGAAGGGATGTTGAGTGTGTTCACTGTGGAGAAATGATAAAAGACTAAGGCAATGGAGACGGTAACTACCCTGATTTTATCATTACTCAGTGTACACAGACATCAAAACCTCACACTGTACCATGAGTATGTACAGTTGTTATACCTCTATTCACTTTCCTTTACCTACTGCTTTTTTTTTTTTTTTATATTTTTAAAAAAGAAACTCCCTGTAGCCCCCAGCTGTCCTGGAACTCACTCTGTAGACCAGGCTCCCTTGAACTCACAAAGATCCGCCTGCCTCTGCCTCCCAAGTGCTAGGATTAAAGGCGTGCGCCACCACGCCCGGCTACCTACTGCTTTTTTTATCACAATGCAGGTGGAACAATAGATGATTCTGACTGGAAAGACATACATGTGAAATAATATTCAAGTTTAATAATGAAAGAATTGTCGCTTGACACTTAGGTGTGGTCACTCTGGTGGAAAGAATGACCCCTGTGAATAACTATGGGTTTCTCAATTTGTGGAGTGCTCTGGACCATGTCATCTGAGCCCAGGTCAATTTGTATTCACCCACACTGCTGGCTGTAAAGAATAGTCACCTACATGCATCTATAGCTTGTGCTGCGGGTTGAGTGGCTTGCCTGCCCTACACTGAGTTCTGTGTGCTTGGCTCCTTCTGTTCTTCCCTCCTGGAACTCATGATCCATAGATGCTTCCAGGGGAGCTGGCCTAAGAACAATCTGCTGTTGTGCAATGGCTGTAACTTATCAATTCATGATTATTTAGTTTGTGTTTAACTGATTCATTGTTCAATATGGTCCCTTGGTGGTGTCCTGGAATCTTTAGTTGGATTGGTTCTATAAATTATATAATGGTAAAGAAGAAAACAGTAACGGAGAGAACATGGCGAGAAGGCAGCCATATATATAGAGATCATATATTTATAGAGTGAGTCTGATTTCCTTGGTGAATTAAGATGTGCTTCCCAAAATGATTTCACTGATGCACAGAGCTGACAGAGAACTCTTCAAAAATTAACATGTATTCAAAGCCCCCAGTTCATCTCTGGAGGGGCCATCTGATTTCACAATCCTAACAAGGTCTTAGATGATACTCATGACTAAGTAGCAAGTATCTGAGTTACTAAATCAAGACTCTAGCTCCCCAGCTCATCTTTATTTTATTCCACAGCACGTGTAAGGGAATGTTATTCTCAGGAAGATGTTTGGGATTAAAATAATTAAAAAATGGAAAGTACACACATTTATGTATCTTTTCATTAAATATATATCTGTTTGGCAAAAACTCTTTTATACAAAAACAAAGCCAAAAAAAAAAAAAACCAACCCCAAACCCTTGCAAATGATAAAGACTTGTAATAATTACAATGATGTAAACGTTGAAGTCTGACAGCTTGATCATCCTGTGGAGCCTGGGTTGCAGCAGGAGCCTCATGGAGCGATGACACCAAGCCCTTGGATAGCAACAGCCACCAACAGTGGCGGTTAGGGTTAGTCTGTGAGATGGAGCATGACTACTGATTTTATTTGTGCTTTCTGCTAGAGGCTAGGAGCACGAGGACATGAAGAAGGCAGGTCTGGCTGGGGCAGGCAAGCTCAAGACTAGCTGGGGGGCGGAGAGGTTGGTCATGTTGTCGTGGTCACAGTGCAGGCACGGAGCAGGCACAGGCTCTGTGGACTGTTTCAGGGACCTGATACTGGTAGGAACTAGAATGAAGCCAATAGTCCTGGGACCAGGGAAGGCCAAGGCAAGGAAGGAGAGCAGAGGAGATGTCAATGCAATCTCAACTCACATGGAGCTGGTGGCACGAGCTGACCCTAGAGAAAAGGGGCAGAAAGCTGATGACCTTTGGTCTTCCCATCCAGTAGCAGGGACATTTCTACTCAATCCAGGCCTTGGCCATCTTCCTTGGTTGGCAGGGTGGTGATTAGGGGTAGCTTGGGGCTACTGGCTTTTTTAATCCAGGAAGGAAGGATATGCCTGCCAGGGCTTAGAATGGGAGAACTCTGACTTTCTTACTAGTGGTGGCTTTTGCTCACGTCCAACCAGTGAACTGTAGCAGTGGGAAGTGGTCTAAATAAAGCAGAGAGATGCTGAGATGCCAAGAAGGGTCGAACTACAGGTGTGGCCAAAGGAAAGGTGTATTTGCAGCTTCTCTCCACCAAAAGATGGTCCCCGGTGTGGGTGTGTTTGTGTTCCTCTCTGCTTTTAGCTACATCTTCCAGTTTGGGAGGGTTGTGTCCAGCCCCGGCCACTTCAGTTACAGTCATGGATGAAGTCATGGTTGCTGGGCTCCTTGGGGATGGGTGGAGGTGCGTCTGGGATTTGGATGTTTTCCAGGTCCAGCAGGCGGAGCTTGATCTCCATGCTGAGAAGGGTGTCCAGGTCATTCTGAGTCAGGTCACTCATCATGTCTTTCCCAAGCAGTGCATTCAACCCATCTGTCCAGATGCAATACTGATGGGGAAAGAAGAGTCAGTCAGCATTACCGGCCACAACGATAGGAGCAGCGAAAACAGCTAATGCTTAGTGAGTACACGGCATGTCTAGCTGTCCGAGGGGCTTACCTAGGACCCACGGTTCTATAAAGTTGACATTTCTCTCATCTATTTTCCAAGTTAGAGAAGCAAGGCACAGTGAGAAGAGGCGATGTGGTAGTAAGTGGAGTGAGTAGAGTATGAATTCAGACAACATGAGTCTAGAGGCTAACTCTTATATGCAAGAACATTTCCTTATGGAACACAGGGGATATGGGTTCTCCTGACTATGCTATTTAAGGCAGTGTGGAATGTTCTGCATTGTAGGGTTTTTTTGTTTTATTTTGTTTTGAATTTTTTCTTTCTGATTGTTTTTATTTTATGTGTATGGGTGTTTTGCTTGCTTGTAACTGCACCACATGCATGCAGTGCATGTGGAGACCAAAAGAGGGCATCAGTTAACTAGAGTTACAGATGGTTGTTAGCTGCCATGTCGGTATTGGGAACTGAACCCAGGTCCTCTGCAAGAGTAGCCAATATTCTTAACTGCTGAGTCATCTCTCCAGCCCCATGTATTCTAGTTTTATTTTAAATTGTTTTAGGCTGGAGAGATGGCCTAGTGGTTAAGAGCACCAACTGCTCTTGCAGAGGACCAGGGTTCGATCCCCAGCACCCACATGGCGGCTGAGAACCGTCTGTAACTCCAATTCCAGGAGAACTCCAGTTCCAGGGGAATCCGATACCCTCTTCTGACCTCCGCGGCATTGCACAACACAGGTGCACAAACCTACATGCAGACGGTACATTCATACACATAAATAAATAAAAAATTAAAAAAAATTGTTTTATCCTTAAATTTTTTATTTGTTTTTTGGGGGACAGGGTCTCTCAATCTAGCCCAAATTGGCTGTAATCCTGCAGTAATCATCGTGTTTTGGCTTCCAAGTGCTTGGATTATATTATAGGTCTGAGCCATCACAATAAGCTTTATTAAATTTTAAACAGTTCCTGTTCCAATTTAGTGTTACCCTCTCCATTCATAAGCCCTTAAATGTACATAACTCTTCTTTTCCTGTTATTTGTCACATTTTATTCACACTCTTAAGCCTTTTCACTGATGAACTTGAAATCAAATAAGTGTTCTCATTCAATTTCAGATTCTTTTTTTTTGTCTTTTTTGAGATAGGGTCTCCCCGTAGCCCCCCCCCCCAGCAGGCTTGGAACTCCCTATGTAGACCAATCTGGGCTTGAAAAATCTGCCTGCCTCTGTCTCCTGAGTGCTGGGATTAAAGGTATACACCACCACACTCAGTCTCCTAGATTTTTCTTTATTCTTGTTAAATTCCATTAGTCTTTAACAAAGCCCCTAGTTATACACAGACACACACAGTCACACTTAAACACATATTTGCAGTGATAGTCTTCTACATCTTTCACTGACTTGCTTGTCTTCCATTCTCATATCATTACCATAGCCTTGTCCCCCCTTCCCTTCTATTTCTTCCCTTCACTTTTCCCTCCTAAGTTCATCCCTGATCTCCATTGATCAATATCCGTCATTTAACTTGACCTGGTAGTAGTACTTGACCTTTACTTGGCTGCCCCTATATCAGATTCCTGTGGTTTCCTCCTCTGCCCCTGGAGACTGGTTATCATTAGAATATTTTGAACTAAGTAATTCCTGGGAAGCTTGTGAGATTCCTTCCAAAACAGCAGCACTTATGTATGTGAATAGGATTGTGAACATGATAACTAACGGTGAGTTAAGGGATTTCCTTCCCCAGAATTAATTTGTGAACATCACGGATGAGTAGCCAAAGAGGTTGGTAGAAAATACATTTGAGTGTTGTGTCATTAAAGTCAAAAGAACAGTGAAACTTTTGAGAAGGAAAGAATGTTTTTGTCAGGCTTCAACCCCACTGTGGGTTGAAATGAGTCCACTGGGGTTTGCTTATTTATTTAGTTTTTGAGATAGGATATCTTATACTGAGGTACATACTCAGGTTTAAAGTAAGAAGCTTGCTGTGATGTATCAGGAACAGTGTTGGTGAAGTGAGGAAGAGAGAAGGCAGGTAATAATGGGTTGAGGAGGCGATGGCAGGTGAAGGGCAGAGCTATGTAATGTTGGCAGTTTTTACACGTTTGGTTCTAAAGGGGAGGACAAAGGGAAGTGGTGCCTGGTGCCAGGAGCCAAAGCTGTCAGGCATACATGCTCACAGAAAATTACTAACTTACTTATCTCAGGAGTTTAGGAGCCAGCTTACTTACCTCAGGAATTTACAAGCCAGCTTACATACCTCAGGAGTTTATGAGTGCACCTTGCTTATCTTAGAAATTTATTGCCAGGGGCTGGAGAGATAGCCTAGCGGTTAAGAGCACCGACGCTCTTGCAGAGGACCCAGGTTCGATCCCCAGCACCCACATGGCGCTAAGAACCGTCTGTAACTCCAATTCCAGGAGAACTCCAGCCAATGCAGGGGATCCTGAGACCCTCTTCTGACCTCCGCAGCATGCAACACAGGTGCACCCTGCATGCAGACAGTACATGCATTACACACTACAAAATAAATTAAAGATAATAAATAAATTAAATAACTCAAAAAATAAATAGAAATTTATGCCTACCAACCCAGACAAAATGAGTAAAATGGGAATTCCCAGTTAACAGTCATAAATGGTGAAAATTACTAATAAGGAGAGGGTGGGCTCCTTCTTTAAAAAAAATATAATAAAGAAAAAAACAAAATGACCTCCCTTCCTAAAAGCCCACTACAAAGTAAAATGGAAGGAAGACAATTGCCGAGTGATATCATATAGTCAGTTATAAAGTAACAAAAGTGTTTTTCCAGACTTAATAAAAGGCTCAGTCCCTTGAGCAGAGGAGTACGTACCTATAGAAATTAGTGAAAATAGAAAGCTTAGTTACAGTTTTGATGTTAAAATGAAATACTTGGTCAGAGGCAAGTGGCAGGTCCTCCTTTAAGACAAAACAGAGAACTGGTGGCGCGGAGAGATGGCTCGGTTTGCATTGGTTAAGAGCGCCGACCGCTCCTACAGAGGACCGGGTTCGATCCCCAGCAACCACATGCGGCCGAAAACGTCTGAAACTCCAAGTTCACAGAAAATACTCCAGTTCCAGGGGAGATGATGACCCTCTTCTGACCTCTGCGGCATTGCCACGACTAGGGTGCACAACCTGGCATGCAGACAGTAAATTCATAAACATACAGAAATAAAATTGAAATTAAAAATTAAAAAAAAACAGAACTAATTAAGAGACTCTCCCAGGCCATGGCTTGAATTACAGCCTAGAGATAATAAGCGACGGATAGATCGGATAGATCGGGCGCCAGGAAGGATGGGAAAAAAACCAAACTGAAGCTTCAAAGGGAGACAATGTCTCACATCTCACAAACAAACTCTGTGGTTTTATGACCACTGTTTGTTCCTGGAAATGTGCAAATCTTGAGCAATGTACCATGTGTAAGTGCTTCTGGTTAGTGCATCTGGTTAATGTGTAAAACTTAAACTCTTTAGTAAAGGGCTTATTGTTCCTGGGGATGTATTAATCTTGATCTGTCTTTCCTGACATGTACTATATAAACAGTTGCTTGCTCTTAGTAAAAGGCACCAGATTCAAGACCACTCTGGTGTCATGTCTGTCTATATTTCGCCTAACCTGTGCCCCCCCTTCCAAGACCCCATTTCCCGCAGTCAGAGGAAACCCCCCGCTGGGACAGTCTACAGCAGCAGCCTGGAAGGAATGAAAAAGCAAAATTTTTGTTTTGTGTTTAGTTTGGCCTTCTGGACGCAAAAATTACAGTGGTGGGGCTGGAGGGAGATGGCCTATCGGGTAAGAGCGCGCCGACCGCATCTTACAGAGGACCCCGGGTTCGATCCCCCAGCAACCACATGGCGGCCAAGAACCATCCAAAACTCCAATTCCAGGAGAACTCCATCTCCAGGGGAATCTGAGAACCCTCTTCGGACCTCCGTGGGCATTGCACGACACGGGGGCAAACACCTGCATGAGCAGTACATTCATACACAACAGAAATAAATAAATAAAAAAATTTAAAAAAAATACATTACAGTGTTAATGGAAAGGAATTAGTAGCAAGTAAGTAAAAAGGTGATTAAAAAAAAGAGGTGATAATTGATGTGATAAGCTGAGGATGGATGAGCCAACGGAGAGCAGAGATGAGAGCAGAACCATTAGATGTGGGAAAAGGAAGGAGGAGAGCTGCAGGTGTTGGTCCTAGAGCTCTGAAGGCCAAACACTGTTAGTGACTGTTATGTTCATTGCTAGGAAACGGAAGGTGCTTACTTCTCTGCTTTTTGACTAAGATAAGTGCAGTTGTAGAAAAGGGAAGGTAATAGGTAGAATACTTCCTGGAAGGAAGAGATTTTCAGAATCAGAAAAGGGATCAGGATGGTAGAGTTGACATTCAGATGGGCTATTAGTTATTTTTTTCTTTTTTTCTTTTTTTTCTTTTTTTTTTAATTAAAAATTTTTTTTTGTATGTGTATGAGTGTACTGTCTGCATGTAGGTCCTGTGCAACGTGTCGTTCAATGCCACGGAGGTCAAAAGAGGGCGCGGATCCCTGGAACGGGGTGCTCCTGGAATTGGAGTTACAGATGGTTTCTTAGCCACCTGTGGGTGCTGGGGATCAAACCCTAGTCATCTGTAAGAGTGGTTGGGTTGCTCTTAACTGCTAACTATCTCTCCAGCCCCATTAGTGTTTTCTTGATATGTAATAAAATACTTTGACCAAAAGCAACTTAAGGAGTTTACTTAAGTGTATAAGAGGTGTAAGTATTGGGCTGGAGAGATGGCCTAGTGGGTAAGGCGCTGACTTCTCTTGCAGAGGACTGAGGTTCAATCCCCAGCACCCACATGGCAGCTGAAACCATCTGAACTCCAATCCAGAGAACTCCAGTTCCAGGGGAATCCAACACCCTCTACTTACTTCCGCGGCATTGCACGACACGGGTGTACAGACCTGCATGCAGACAGTACACTCATATACATAGAGAAAAATTAAAAAAAAAAAAAGAGGTGTAAGTATGTGTAGAGTCCATCATGTTGGGGAAACACATGGCCACAGTCAAGGGAAGCACGGGGGCAGGAGCAGGAGCTGGCTGACCACATTTCTATCCACATATAGGAAGCAGGGGGTGGAGGGGTACGGATGGGGGACTGGGGGACCGGGACAGGACTGACTGACTGTAAACCCTAAAGCCTGCCTCCAGTAATAAATAACTTTCTCCAACAAGTCTCAACTTCGGTTTTGTTTTTTTTTTTTTGTTGGTCCTTTTTTTTTTTTGAGACAGGGGTCCCTGTACCCCAGCTGTCTGGATCAATCTGTAGACCAGGCTGGCCTTGAACTCCAAAGATCCCGCCTGCCCTCTGCCTCTGCCTCCCAAGTGCCTAGGATGTAAAGGTGTGCACCACCAACCCAGCTAAGGTAACTTTTTTTTTTTTAATCTCAACTTCTTAAAGGTTTTGTAACCTCCCCAAACAGGGAAGCCAAGTGTTCAAATGCGCATGAGCCTATTCAGGACATTTCTCATTCAAACCAGGACAGGCTGTGAGATCACAGACTTATAAGTAAGGCCAAATCGCACAGTTAGAGCCACAGAGTCTGGTGTATATTTGAAGAACTTTGGTTAGGGTTTTGCCAAACAAGTTTGATTGAGATGAAAAAGTTGAAGCTATTGATAGGGAAGTGGTTTCAGTAAAGAGTTATAAAGTCTACTCTGGGTGCAGGTATAAGAAAATAGGTAGAAACCAAAGGAAGAAGAACACCAAATGATCAGTAATCACCAANCTGGTGTATATTTGAAGAACTTTGGTTAGGGTTTTGCCAAACAAGTTTGATTGAGATGAAAAAGTTGAAGCTATTGATAGGGAAGTGGTTTCAGTAAAGAGTTATAAAGTCTACTCTGGGTGCAGGTATAAGAAAATAGGTAGAAACCAAAGGAAGAAGAACACCAAATGATCAGTAATCACCAAGAGGCAAAAACAGGTTCTGATAAGAATTCCTGAGTGAGAGAGATTGAAGAAGTGGTTGGGATAGGATGTGTGGATTCAGAGAAGTAGAAACTAGTTTTTGGAGGCAAGAGCATGTTCTGGTAGGAATTCCTGAGTGAGAGAGATTGAAGGAGTGGTTGGGATAGGATGTGTGGATTCAGAGAAGCAGAAACCAGTTTTAGGCAATTCTGCATTGGAGTGGTGATGGGTTTTCTTTTTCTTTTTTTTTTTTGGTCTTTTTGAGACAGGGTCTCCCTGTAGCCACAGCTGTCCTGGAACTCGCTCTGTAGACCAGGCTGGCCTTGAACTCACAAAGATCCACCTGCTTCTGCCTCCCCAGTGCTAGGATTAAAGGCAAGTGCCACCACGCCCTGCCCAGTGATGGGTTTTCTAATTCACTTGTTAAAGCACCCCAGAGGTCATGGTGTTGTTTGCATAGCCCTGTGCCACCTCAGTGATACAGGTCTTGAACTAGAGATGTATTCGGGGAATTCAAAGTAGAAACTCATGGGTTATTGATTCTAAGGAGTTGTGGATTGTTGGAGGTAGTAGACAAAACCAAATGGCTGAGGCTTGCTCTGAATTGGAGCTTTAAAAGGTTAGTAAGACACTAAAAGGGATGCTGTTCTGATGTTGTCAGGATTTAGGTGAGTGATCTGCCTTTGTTTTAGAGGTTTGTATACTTAGTTTTTGTATTTATAAGAGAGCTAGGTTTATCTATTTGGACTAAAATGTGGATAGTATTTACTATGGAAAAGCAGTCTACAGGTGAGACTAATGGAGAGAAGGTGGAGATTGTTAGAAGAGTTAATACATTGAGCATCTACAATGTGCCAGGGCTCTAGTGGGCACTTTTTAATGCAATGTATCGTTGAATCCATATAATAACATTGTAAGTTAATCAGTAACATAATTTGCCTTTGGGAGAGAATGTCCCAGAATATCCATCTGGTAGGCAAGGAAACCATGGGTTCTAGCCAGACCTTGGCCTTACAACCTCCCCTTTTAACATGTAATATTTATTCTTAGGTAGTGATCTCTAATCAAAGGATGCAAAATGCAGTGATTTTGTCGTGCTTATGTTTTCAAAGCTTTGAGTCAAGAATTTGAGAATAAGTATAGTTGTTTCCATTATCACCGTAGTCATTTGTTCACTTACTTTTTGTTTTTTGGTTTTTGTTTTTTTTTTGGTTTTCTGGAGACAGGGTCTCCCTATAGCCCCAGCTGTCCTGGAACTCACTCTAGACCAGGCTGACCTTGAACTCACAAAGATCCGCCTGCCTCTGCCTCCCAAGTGCTAGGATTAAAGGTGTGCACCACCACGCCTGGCTTGTTTACTTAACAAATATTTGAATAAAGAGCCAAGATGCCAGGATATCAAACACATATACTTTTTATTCTCAATGATACTTTGAGTCTATCCTTCCAACTTCTACAGTGCATTTGTCTATCTTAATTCCCCTTCTTCAAACTTCTTGCCCAACTTTAAAAGTCTGTAATACAGCACTTAATAGTTTACTCTGTATTTTATGCATCAAAAGCTTTACACGAGAGACAATCTAATCTGGAACTACCCAGGAGTTTGTACACAGTTTCTGCCAGTTGCTAACTGCAGGTGACTCTGCCACTCAGGTTTCTCAGCTATAAAATTCAGATAATGGAGCCTAATTTAGAGGATTAGTGAGAGCCTTAGATGAGACAATAAATGCTTAGATAAGGACAGGCCCTATTTTAAGTTCCATTTAACTCTTACCTGCTGTTATTCTTATTCTAGTTATTAGTAGTATTCTCTAATCATAAAGTGTTTACTTTTGGTTTTTGAGACAGGGTTTTGCTATGCAGCACAGCCTGGCCTGGAACTTACTGTGTAGACCAGGCTGGCCTAAAATCTGCAGTGATTGTTCTGCCTGCTTCCAGAGTGTGATTTATAGGATGTATGCCTCCATGCCGATCCTCGTAATACTAAGAATAGCTTATTGAGTATACTACAAATGAGCAATGGGCTGGGCAGTAACTAGAGGCCTGTCCATTATAAAGTCTTTAGACAAAACAATGAGTGTTTTCCTTCCATATATTTGCTAACAAAGATATTGGATCTGGTTTTGTCAACTTTGTTTTCTTCTGCATTTTACTCTCTGAGTAAATGATAACTAAATGGAGTTCTTTTTTTCTTCTTCAGTCTTTTATTTTATTTTATTTATTTTAATGTGTATAAATGTACTGTCTGCATGTGGGTTTGTGCACCCATGTCATGCAATGCTGCAGAGGTCAGAAGAGGGTGTTGGATTCCCCTGGAACTGGAGTTAAAGATGGTTCTCAGCTGCCATGTGGGTGCTGGGGATTGAACCTGGGTCCTCTGCAAGAGCAGTCAGAGCTCTTAACCACTAAGCCATCTCTCCAGCCCCTTCTTCAGTCTTTTTGAAACAGTGTCTCCCAGTAACCCCAGCTGGCCTGGAAGAGATCTGCCTGCCTTTGGTTCTTTTTTTTTTTTTTTTTAACTTTTTTTTTTTTTAGATTCATTTATTTATTGTTTGAATATACTACCTGCATGTAGGTTGGTGCACCCATTTCATGCACTGCCTCGGAGGTCAGAAGAGGCCTTTGGATTCCCCTGGAACTGGAGTTAAAGACAGTTCTCAGCTGCCATGTGGGTGCTGGGGTTTGGACCCAGGTCCTCTGCAAGAGCAGTCGGAGCTCTTAACAGCTAGGCCATCTCTCCAGCCTGGCCTTTGGTTCTTGTGTGCTGAAGTTAAAGGTGTATACCACCATACCTGGCTTGAAATGGAATTCTTTTTTTTTTAAGCCAGGGTCTCCCTATAGCCCCAGCTGGCCTGGAACTCACAGAGATCCGCCTGCCTCTGCCTCCCAAGTGCCAGGGTTAAAGGTATACACCACCACGCCCAGCTTAAAGATGGTTCTTAGCCACCATGTGGGTGTTGGCAATTGAACCTGGGTCCTCTTCAAGAGCAGTCAGTGCTCTTAACCACTGAGCCATCTCTCCAGCCTCTTGAAATGTAATTCTTATGTCAGAACTGTCACCAGATAATTTAGGCATGGGCTGACATAAACAACATAGAAGAAATTGGTTTTCTCTGGCTTTTCTTATAGTCTATTTATAAACTCTGATGTCGGGGCTGGAGAGATGGCCTAGCACTTAAGAGCACTGACTGCCTTCTTCAGAGGATAGTCGTTGCGTCCCAGTACCACGGGCGGCTGTGCAACCGTCGTTAACTCAGTTTCCAGAAGGATCCAAACGCCTCTTCGACCTCTGTGAATTGACGCACGGTGCACAGAACCTACATGCAGACACATTAAGTCAATAAAGAGAAAAAAAAAAAAAAAAAAAAAACAAAACTCTGGTAGGTGAATTTTCATTTTCTTGCCTTTCTAAGGTATTCTAAAAATTTTACAGATGAGGAATTATTAAACACTGAGAATCTTGTTAGTTCTAAAGAAGGATGGCTTTTTTTTTTTTTTTTTTTGGTTTTTAGTCTTTTTGGAGATAATGGTCTCATTTAAGTCCCAGTCTGGCCTAGAGCATTACTGAATAGACCCAGGCTGGCCCTGTGAACTCTTAGAGATCCGCTCCTGCATATCTGCCTCCCAAGTGCTGGGATTAAAGGTGTGTATCACCACTCCTGGCTGACAGGTTGGGTTCTTTTAATGTGAATTCTTTCTTTTTTTTTTTTTTTTTGGTCTTTTTTAGATAGGATTTCTTTTCTTTTTTTTTAAAAAAAAAAGCATTCTACTCCAGAGAAGAAAATGAAAGATAGTAGTACTCTCCTTCTACGGTCTATAAGTTTTTCAAGCTGTATTTTTTTCTGGAAGAGTACATAATTTTAAAACTACTGAAGTCATCTATGTGTTTGGAGTAGAAGAATCAAACTTGCCACCTTGTCAGTCATCTCTTTAAAAGGAGTAGTGCCTCAACAGGGACTTGAGCCCTGAACCCTCAGATTAAAAGCTCTACCGATTGAACTATCCAGGTCCCACGCATTATTTCTTTAATTCTCAAGAAATGTAGACTGTTTAGTAGTAATCTTGTTTCACTTAATAACATATAGATAAGAGCTGAAATTCTTTTTTAAAATTTATTTTCATTATTTTATGTGTCTGCCTGAGTGAATGCCCTTTGTGTGCAGATGCTTGAAGAGGTTACAGATCCCTGGAGCTGGAGTTACACGCTTACATGCTGTTTTGAGCCAACTGATGTGGGTGCTGGGAACTGACCTTCAGTCATCTGGAATAGCAGCAAGCATTGTTCACTGCTCAGCCATCTCCTAAGTTCTAAGATCTAGAATTCTGAGAAATAAAATTTGCCTCTCCGTTTGCTTTTTGCAGGAAGTTCACTGTCAGAACACTCCCCTCAAGAAACATCAAATTGTTTCAAATACCCAGTCATTTTCAGTAACAGAGAAGGTGACAGAGAATCAGACAGCACCAAAGACTTCTAGCACAGAACCTGCAGGTTGGTGTTTTCCTTTCTGCCTCATTTGAAATGTTGTTTTTGAGTTGCCATATATTTGGAAACTGGATCAGAAAGGAGAAATAATGCTCTGGTGTAAAAAGGAAGGTCCAGTTTTTCCTTTTCACTCAACTTTTTCATTTGTGATTATTTAGTATGCTACCTCCTTTTAGTTCCCTTTACAGAGTGAAAACCCATGTAATTTTTTTTCCTGAGGTAGGAAGGTTTTATTTTGGCTTATAATTTAGAGAGATCAGTCTGTCATGGCAGAGAAAACCATAGTGTCTGCAACAGGAAGCTGACTAGTCATGTTGCATTTATAATCAGGAAGCAGAGCCACTTCTTATGAAAGTAAAAAACACTGCAGAGCAGTATGAGTAAATGATAACTTGATAATATTGGTGTTCCTTTTTCTTGGTAGAAGACAGGAAAGGTAGCGATTTTGGTGGATTTCTATATATTTCTAGACTTGAATATTTTAAAACAAATGCATGGTTTTATAATAATAAGAATATGTGATTTTCTATTTCAAAGTTTAAGTTATATTTACTAATTTGGTTTTTCTCAAAAAAATTTTTAGGTTTCACTGAATGCAAAATGATGAAGTCTAGCCCTTTGAAAATAACATTGTTTTTAGAAGAGGAAAAGTCCTTAAAAGTAATATCAGACCCAAAGGTTGAGCAGCAGACTGGTTGGTTTATATTCTTTATTTCTTATTAGTTCTTATAAGAAATAACACACAGTGTTTTATTTGATTGATTGATTGATTGATTTTTGGTATTTTTTGAGACAGGGTCTCCCTTTAGTCCCATCTGGCCTGGAGCTCACTATGTAGACCAGACTGGCCTTGAACTCACAGAGGTCTACCTGCCTCTCCCTCCTGAATGCTGGGATTAAAGGCATGTGCCACCATCCCTGGCATATATATGATATATATATTATTTATATATATCTATATCTATATAATTTTTTTTTGGTCTTTTTAAAGCCCGAGACAGGGTCTCCCGTGTCAGCCCCAGCTAGTCCTGGAACCACTCTGTGTAGACCAGGCTGGCCTTGAACTCACAAGATCCACCCCCTCTGCCTCCCAAGTGCGGTAGGAGTTAAAGCGTGTCGCCACCATGCCTGGCCTGTTCTATATTTTTTAAATGTCCTGTGACTTTATCTTTTTTTTTTTTTGTCAAGCTTGGAAATATTTTAGCTTCCATTAAGATATGCTGTTAACAGTTATTTGAAGGGCACAGAGCCTTAAAATACCCTAGATGGCTGTCAATATTTTCCTACTGCTGACTCCTTTGTGAGAAGACAAATCCTAATAACAGAAGAGAATCATTTGAAGGAGTATATTTTGAGCTCTTATTTTTAATGTGTATATGTACATGTGTCTGTGTATGGGTATGTGCATGTGAGTGCAGGTGCCTGTTGAAGTCAGAGAGGACATCAGATCTCTTGCAATTGTGTTTATAGGCAGTTGTGAGCCACCTAACATGGGTGGTGGAAACAAACTGAGGTCCTCTGGAAGAGGTACAGTTAAGTACATGACCTTAACTGATGAGCTATTTTTCCAGCTCTAAAAGAGTGGTTTTTGAAAGTCAGAATCTTGAGTTCCTATTTAATATTCTTATAAATAGAAAACATTAAATCAGCTTTTGATAGGTCTAATATTTAAATTTCAGAAATATTGTTGGACTTTTGCAAGTGTATCTTGATTTTAAGTGTATTAGAAATTGTTTTTTCCTCACCGTTATTGCTAGGAAGTTTCTTCTTGGACATTGCTAGGAATGTCCCTCTCCCCCTGTTTATTTTACTATGCATCAAAACTAGGTCTTCTCTGCCACGCTTGAATGATAGTGTCCACTCATTGAAATATTTTTCAGAAGTGGTACATGAAATTGAATGTGGATGATGATAATGATGATGATGATGATGATGATATCAATAGCTCCAAAGTCATTAATGAGATCTTTAGTGATGTCCTAGAGGAAGGTGAACTGGATGCAGAGAAAAGCCAAGAAGAGACGGATCAAGTGGAAGCAGAAAACAGTGATGAGCAAGAAGATGCGCTGAATATCTCTTCAATGTCTTTACTTGCTCCATTAGCTCAGACAGTTGTGTGGTAAGTCCAGAGGTAAGAAAAGGCTAAATATGGGCTGGAGAGATGGCCTAGCGGTTAAGAGCGCCGACCGCCCTTACAGAGGACCCGGGTTCGATCCCCAGCACCCACATGGCGGCCGAGAACCATCTGAAACTCCAATTCCAGTAGAACTCCAGTTCCAGGGGAATCCGACACCCTCTTCTGACCTCTGCGGCACTGCATGACACGGGTGCACAAACTTGCATGCAGATAGTACATTCATACACATACAGAAATAAATTTAAAAAATTGTTAAAAAAAGAAAAGGCTAAATATGAACGAGCACATAAAAAATAAACCAAGTAATATTGCATAGCTCACCTACTTATGGTAGATGTGAATTTGGTACTGTAGCTAATTGGATTTTACAAATTAATAAAATATAAAGTTCTTTTAAGAATGTAAACCTGGGGCTGGAGAGATGGCCTAGCGGTTAAGAGCGCCGACCGCTCTTGCAGAGGACCCGGGTTCGATCCCCAGTACCCACATGGCGGCCGAGAACCGTCTGAAACTCCAATTCCAGGAGAACTCCAGTTCCAGGGGAGTCCGAGACCCTCTTCTGACCTCCGCGGCATTGCACGACACGGGTGCACAGACCTGCATGCAGACAGTACATTCATACACATACAGAAAGAAATAAAAAATTAATAAAAAACATTAAAAAAAATTTAAGTAAATGTCTAGGTAGCTAAGCAGTAAACAATGGAGCAGAAACTTTAATGGTCACATGTGACAAGAGTACAGACTCTAGTTGTACCAAGCATGGTGGCTCATGCCTTTAATTCTGGTACTTGGGAGGCAGAGGCTGGTGGATCTCTGCGAGTCTGAGGCCAGCTTGGTCTACATAGTAGCAAGTTCTAGGCCAGCTGGGCTAAGGAGAACCTGTTGCAAAAAATACCAAGAAGAAAAATACAGAATACAAATGTTGAAGATATTGATGATGATGATGACGATGACGACGACGATGATTTTGAACAGGGTCTTGCTATATAATCCTGCATAGACAGGCACCTGATATGTAGAAAAGGATGACCTTCTACTGTGGCAATTGACCTGCCTTTGCTTCCTGGGTGATAGGTGTACACCCTACTGCCCTATTTTTTTGTTTTGTTTTGTTTTTTCCAGACAGGGTCTCCTCGTAGCCCCAGCTGTCCTGGAACTCGCTCTGTAGACCAGGTTGGCCTTGAACTCACAAAGATCCACCTGCCTCTGCCTCCCGAGTGCTAGGATTAAAGGCATGCGCCACCACACCCGGCTCCCTATTTTTTTCTTAAAGGGACTAAATAAATAGCATCATTTATAAACAGTTTTTTGGTCTTTTTTGAGATAGGGTCTCCCTGCAGCCCCCCAGCTGCCCTGGAACTCACTCTATAGACCAGGCTGGCCTCACTCACAGAGATCTGTCTGTCTCTGCCTCCCAATTTATTTATTTATTTATTTATTTATTTATTTATTTATTTATATTTGGTCTTTCTGAAACAGGGTCTCCATGTATCCCTAGATGGCCTGGAGCTTGCTATGTAGACCAGCCAGGCCTTAAATTGCCAGAGATTCACCTGCCTCTGCCTCCCCAGTGCTGGGATTAAAGGCCTGTGCCACCATGTCCAGTTTATATTTAGTTTTTAAATAAAAAATTATAGGGGCTGGAGAGATGGCTCAGTGGTTAAGAGCATAGACTGCTCTTGCAGAAGACCTGGGTTCGATTCCCAGCACCCACATGGTGGCTAAGAACCATCTTTAACTCCAGTTCCAGGGGAATCCAACACCTTCTTCTAACCTCCATGGCATTGCACAACACGNTTCACTTCACTTTTGTTTTTTGGTTTTTGTTTTTTTTTTTGTGTTCTGGGACAGGTCTTCCCTATAGCCCACGCGTCCTGGACACTCACTCTAACCAGGCTGACCTTGAACTCACAAAAGATACGCCTGCCTTGCCTCCCCAGTGTAGGATTAAGGTGTGCACCACCACGCCTGGCTTGTTTTTACTTAACAAATATTTGAATAAAGAGCCAAGCTGCCGGGATATCAAACACATATACTTTTTATTCTCAATGATACTTTGAGTCTATCCTTCCAACTTCTACAGTGCATTTGTCTATCTTAATTCCCCTTCTTCAAACTTCTTGCCCAACTTTAAAAGTCTGTAATACAGCACTTAATAGTTTACTCTGTATTTTATGCATCAAAAGCTTTACACGAGAGACAATCTAATCTGGAACTACCCAGGAGTTTGTACACAGTTTCTGCCAGTTGCTAACTGCAGGTGACTCTGCCACTCAGGTTTCTCAGCTATAAAATTCAGATAATGGAGCCTAATTTAGAGGATTAGTGAGAGCCTTAGATGAGACAATAAATGCTTAGATAAGGACAGGCCCTATTTTAAGTTCCATTTAACTCTTACCTGCTGTTATTCTTATTCTGTTATTAGTAGTATTCTCTAATCCATAAAGTGTTTACTTTGTTTGTTTGAGGACAGGGTTTTTGCCTATGCAGCACAGCCTGGCCTGGAATATTAACTGTGTAGACCAGGCTGGACCTCAAATGCTCGTGATTGTTCTGCCTGCTTCCAGAGTGTGATTTATAGATGTTATGCCTCCATGCGATCCTCGTAATTACTTAAGAATAGCTTATTGAGTATACTACAAATGAGCAGATGGGCTGGGCAGTAACTAGAGGCCTGTCCATTATAAAGTCTTTAGACAAAACAATGAGTGTTTTCCTTCATATATTTGTAACAAAGATATTGGATCGGTTTGTCAACTTTGTTTTTTCTGCATTTTACTCTCTGAGTAAATTGATAACAAATGGAGTTCTTTTTTTTCTTCTTCAGTCTTTTATTTTTATTTATTTACTTTAATGTGTATAAATGTACTGTCGCATTGGGTTTGTGCACTCCATGTCATGCATGCTGCAGAGGTAGACGAGGGTGTTGGATTCCCCTGGAACTGGAGTTTAAAGATGGTTCAGTGCCACTGTGGGTGCTGGGGGATTGGTTGCAAACCTGGGTCCCTGCAAGAGGCAGTACAGAGCTCTCTTAACCACTAAGCCATCCTCCAGCCCTTTCGTTCATTTTTGAACACAGTGCTCTCCAGTTCAGTAAACCCAGCTGGCCTGGAAGAGATTGCTGCCTTTGGTTTTTTTTTTTTTTTTTAACTTTTTTTTTTTTAGATTCTTTATTTCTTGTTGTTATATCTACCTGCATGTGGTTGTGCACCATTTCATGCCACTGCCTCGGATGGTTAGACGGGCCTTTGGACTTCCCTGTGAAAACCTGAGGCTTTAAAGACAGTTCTCAGACTGCCCTGTGGGTGCTGGGTTCTTGACCAGGTTCTCTGCAAGAGCTGTCCGGAGCTCTATACAAGCTAGGCCATCCTCTCCAAGCCCTGGCTTTGGTTCTTGTGTGCTGAAGTTAAAGGTTGTATACCACCATACCTGGCTGAAATGGAATTCTTTTGTCTTTTAGCCAGGGTCTCCCTATAGCCCCAGCTGGCCTGGAATCTCCACAGAGATTCCGCTGCCTCTTGCCTCCCAAGTGCCGGTGTTAAAGGTGATACACCACCACGCCAGCTTAAAGAGATGGTCTTAGCACCATGTGGGTTGTTGGAATTGAACCTGGGTCCTCTTCACGAGCAGTATAGTGCTCTTAACCACCTGAGCACATCCTCCCGCCTCTTAGAATTTAATTCTTTTATTATGTCAGACACTGTCACCAGTTCATTAGGCATGGGCTGACATAAACAAACATAGAAGAAATTGGTCTTTCTCTTGGCTTTTCTTATAGTCTATTTATAAATCTGATGTCGTGGCTTGGAGGAGAGCCTAGCACTAAGAGCACTGGGACCTGCTCTGCAGAGGTATCTCAGGTGTTGCAGTCACCATACCCACGTGGCGGATGTGCGGAAAAACCGTCTTTAACTCTAGTTCAGAGGGGAATCCCAAACCCTCTTCTTACCTCTTTGGCATTGCACGACACGGGTGCACAGCCTACATGCAGACAGTACTCTCATTAAAAAAAAAAAACAAAAAAAAAAAAAAACTTGGTGTGAATTTTCATTTTCGTGCTCTAAGTTTCTTTAAAAAATTTTTACATTGACGGAATTATTAACACTGAGAATTTGTTTTTTTAAAGAAGGTGGGCTTTTTTTTTTTTTTTTTTTTTTTAGTCTTTTTGAGATAGGGTCTTCCCTTTAGTCCCAGCTGGCCTAGAGCTCACTTTGTAGACAGGCTGGCTTGAAACTCTTAGAGATCGCCTGCCTGCTGCCTCCCAAGTGCTGGGATTAAGGGGGGGTATCACCACCTGGCCTGACAGGTCGCGGTGGGTTCTTTTATGTGAATGTCTTTCTTTTTTTTTTTTTTTTTGGTTTTTTTAGATAGTGATTCTTTTCTTTTTTTTTAACAAAAAAGGCATCTCTACTCGAGAGAAAGAAAATGGAAAGATAGTAGTACTCTCCTTCTATGGTCTATAAGTTTTTCAAGCTGTATTTTTTTCTGGAAGAGTACTTAATTTTAAAACTATGAAGTCACTATGTGTTTGGATAGAACGAATCAACTTGCCACCTTGTCAGTCATCTCTTTTAAAAGGAGCAGTGCCTCAACAGGGACTTGAGCCCTGAACCTCAGATTAAAAGCTCTCACCGATTTGAAACTATCCGGTCCTCAAGCATTATTTATTTTACTCTCAGAAATGTCTTAGATGTTTATAGGAATTTGTTTACTATATAACATATAGTCAAGAGCTGAAATTTGTTTTAAAATTTATTTTCTCAGTATTTATGTGTACTGGCCTGATAGTGAATGCCCTTTGTGTGCAGATGCTTGAAGAGGTTACAGATCCCTGGAGCTGGAGTTACACGCTTACATGCTGTTTTGAGCCAACTTGAGTGGGTGCTGGGACACTGACCCTTCAGTCATCTGGAATCAGCAGCAAGCATTGTTCCTGCTCAGCCATCTCTAGTTCTAAGATCTAGAGATTCTGAGAAATAAAATTTGCCTCTCCGTTTGCTTTTTGCAGGAAGTTCACTGTCAGAACACTCCCCTCAAGAAACATCAAATTGTTTCAAATACCCAGTCATTTTCAGTAACAGAGAAGGTGACAGAGAATCAGACAGCACCAAAGACTTCTAGCACAGAACCTGCAGGTTGGTGTTTTCCTTTCTGCCTCATTTGAAAGGTTTGGTTGGGTGTGCCATATATTGTGGAAACTGGATCAGAAAGGAGAAATAATGCTCTGGTGTAAAAAGGAAGGTCCAGTTTTTCCTTTTCACTCAACTTTTTCATTTGTGATTATTTAGTATGCTACCTCCTTTTAGTTCCCTTTACAGAGTGAAAACCCATGTAATTTTTTTCTAGGGTAGGACGGTTTATTTGGCTTATAATCTTCAGATGCGATCAGTCTGTCATGGCAGAGAAAAACCTAGTGTCTGCAACAGGAAGCTGACTAAGTCAGCTCTGCATCTTGAACTCAGGAAGCAGAGGCCACTTCTTATGAAAGTAAAAAAACAGGCCAGAGCACGATGGGAACGATGGAAAACTGGGTAATATGCGGGGCCTCTTGGTACGGAGCTGGCACAGGAAAGGTAGCGATTGGGGTGGATTCTACTATATTGCTAGACTGGTTGCATATTTGAAAAACAATATGCAGGTTTTATAATAATAAGAATATGTGATTTTCTTATTTCAAAGTTATAAGGTTATATTTACTAATTCTGTTTTTTCTCAAACAAAATTTGTTAGTTTTCACTGACATGGCAAAGAACGACTGAAGTTAGCCTTTGAAAATAACATGTTTTTAGAAGAGGAAAAGTCCTTAAAAGTAATACTCAGACCCCAAAGGTTTGAGCAGCAGGGACTGGTTGTTTATATTCTTTATTCTTATTAGTTTTATAAGCAAATAACACACAGTGTTTTATTTGATTGATTGATTGATTCTTTTGGTTATTTTTTGGAGACAGGGTTCCCTTTAGTCCACCTGGCCTGGAGCTCACGTATGTAGACCAGACTGGCCTTGAAACTCACCAGAGGTCTCTGCCTCTCCCTCGAATGTGGGATTCAAAGGCACTGGTGCCACCATCCCTGCTATATATATATATATATATATATATATCTTATATATATATAATTTTTTTTTGGTTCTTTAAACTTTGAGACAGGGTCTCCTGTCAGCCCCAGCTGTCCTAGAACTCACTCTGTTTAGGACAGGCTGGCCTTGAACTCACAAAGATCCACCCTGCCTCTGCCTCCCAAGTGATAGGCATTAAAGGTGGTGTGCCACCTGCCTGGCTGTTTCATATTATTTTTTAATGTCCTGTGAATCTTATCTTTTTTTTTTTTTGTCAAGCTTGGAAATATTTTAGCTTCCATTAAGATATGCTGTTAACAGTTATTTGAAGGGCACAGAGCCTTAAAATACCCTAGATGGCTGTCAATATTTTCCTACTGCTGACTCCTTTGTGAGAAGACAAATCCTAATAACAGAAGAGAATCATTTGAAGGAGTATATTTTGAGCTCTTATTTTAAATGTGTATAGTACATGTGTCCTTGTTGCATGGGTATGTGCATGTGAGTGCAAGGTGCCTGTTGAAGTCAGAGAGGACATCAGATCTCTTGCAATTGTGTTTATAGGCAGTTGTGAGCCCCCTACTACTGGGTTGGTGGAAAAAAAACATTGAGGTACCTCTGGAAGAGGTACCAGTTAAGTACATGCCTTAACTGATGGAGCTATTTTTCCAGCCTAAAAAGAGTGGTTTTTGAAAGTCAGAATCGAGTTCCTTATTTAATATTCTTACTAATGAGAAAAATTAAATCAGGCTTTTGATAGGTCTAATATTTAAATTTCAGAAATATTGTTGGACTTTTGCAAGTGTATCTTGATTTTAAGTGTATTAGAAATTGTTTTTTCCTCACCGTTATTGCTAGGAAGTTTCTTCTTGGACATTGCTAGGAATGTCCCTCTCCCCCTGTTTATTTTAATATGCATCAAAACTAGGTCTTCTCTGCCACGCTTGAATGATAGTGTCCACTCATTGAAATATTTTTCAGAAGTGGTACATGAAATTGAATGTGGATGATGGAGATGATGATATGATGTGGTGATGATATCAATAGCTCAAAGTCATTAATGAGATCTTTAGTGATGTCCTAGAGGAAGGTGGAACTGGATGCAGAGAAAAGCCAAGAAGAGGCGGATCAAGTGGAAGCAGAAAACATGATGGCAAGAAGATGCGCTGAATATCTCTTCAATGTCTTTACTTGCTCCATTAGCTCAGACAGTTGTGTGGTAAGTCAGAGGTAAGAAAAGGCTCTAAATTATGGGCTGGAGAGATGGCCTAGCGGTTAAGAGCGCCGACCGCCCCTACAGAGGACCCGGGTTCGATCCCCAGCACCCACATGGCGGCCGAGAACCATTCTGAACTCCAATTCCCGTAGAAACTCCATTCCAGGAAAATCCGACACCCTTTCTGACCTACTGCGGCACTGCCTGGACACGGGTGCACAAACTTGCATGCAGATAGTACATTCATACACATACGAAATAAATTTAAAAAAATTGTTTAAAAAAGAAAAGGCTAAATATGGAACGAGCACATAAAAAATAAACCAAGTAATATTGCATAGCTCACCTACTTATGGTAGATGTGAATTTGGTACTGTAGCTAATTGGATTTACAAAATAATTAAAAATATAAAGTTTTTTAAGATGTAAAACTGGGGCTGGAGAGATGGGCCTAGCGGTTAAGAGCGCCGACCGCTCTTTGCAGAGGACCCGGGTTCTTCGACCAGTACCCACATGGCGGAGAGAACCTCTGAAACTCCAATTCCAGGGAAACTCCAGTTCCAGGGGATCCGAGACCCTTTCTGACCTCCGCGGCATTGCACGACACGGGTGCACAGACCTGAATGCAGACAGTACATTCATACACTACGACAATAAAATTAAATAAATAAAAAAAAATTAAAAAAAAAAATTAATAAAAAGAATGTAAACTGTAGTGGTTTTCCTATGGACATTAGGTAAGCATTAATGCATCATAATAGGATGACATTTAGGCTCAGATCCTGGCCCTGGCATTTTGTGACTGTTATTTTAGCTTCTCCTATGCCACTGTTCTCTAATCTATTAAACAAGGGCAACAGTGGTACCTACATCATAGGGGCTGATGTGATTACTAAATCATATTAATACTTTTTTTTTTTGTCTTTTCGAGACAGGGTTCCCTGTAGCCCCCGCTGTCTGGAACTCAGTCCTATAGGACCAGGTGGACTTGAACTCACAAAATCCACCTGCCTCTGCCTCCAAGTGCTAGGATTAATAATGCGTGCGCCACCACGCCTAACACTCATATTAATACTTAGGATCAAACATATAACTAACATTCACTGAGACCTAACCTCTGTTATTTGTTATCATCCCAAACTGAGTAACTCTACTCTAGAGATTGTTTCAATTAGAAATACTTTTTTTTTTTTTTTTGGTGTTTTCGAGACAGGGTCTCCCTGATTTACAGCTGTCCGGGAACTCACTGTTGTAGAGAGCTGGCCTTGACACTCACAAGATCCGCCTGCCTTGCCTCCCAAGTGCCAGGATTTAAAAGTGTGCGCCACCACAACCACTAGCAATTCTTTTTTAAAGCTTGTTGGTTTGTTTTTTTCTCCCCTGCGCTCGCTGGCCTTATACTTACTATGAGGTTGGTGGACAGGAACCTAATTGCACATGACACTGGCCATAATTTTATTTATTTATTTATTTATTTATTTCTTTATTTATTTATTTATTGATTTATATTTGTCTTTTTGAGGCAGGGGTGTCCTGTAGCCCCAGCGTCCTGGAACTCACTTTGTATACCAGGCTGGCATTGAACTCTCAAAGATCACCTGCCTCTGCCCTTCCCAAGTGCTTAAAGGATTAAAGGCTGCACCACCTGGCCTGGCGACACTGGCCGTAATTTTAAATATTATAACAGGGCTCACTCTCTAGCTAAAATAATAAATAAGTAACCAATAACAACACATTTTGCCAATGAGATAGTTTGTTTAATCCAGGAGTGTAAAATCTGTTCTTCAGTTTTTAATGAACTCTTGGAGAGCATTTTCTGCATCCTACTGGTTGTAGAAGCATTTTCCCTACATAAAGTTCTTGAGATACTTGAAGTGCTTGTTGGGTAAATATGGTAGACATGGCAAAACTTCCTAGCAAGTTAGTTCAGCTTTTAAAGTTTGGTTGTGTGGGGTGTTGTAGAGAAGAATGGGCTTTTTCTGTTGAGGAATGATGGCTTCAGGCACTGAAGCTTTCACTATATTGTGTGGATTTGCAGAGCAAAACTAACTCATATAAAGGTTTTAAAAGAATCAAGCCAGCTTCAGACTCTCCAAAAAGTCAGCTTGACTTTCTGTTGTTGTTGCTACAAGTTTGGCTTTGGGAAGAGCTTTGGAGCCTTTTCTTGGACCAACCACTGAGCTGGTCCTTCCTGGTTGTTGCATACAATCCACTTTTTTTTTGGGGGGGGGGTCTCTTTTTGAGACAGGGTCTTCCTGCAGCACTAGCTGGCTTGGAAGTCTGTGTAGATCAGGTTGGCCTTGATTTCACAGAGATCTGCCTGCCTCTGCCTCCTGAGTGCTGATACAATCCACTTTTCGTCTTGTGGCACAATATGATCGAGAAGTAGTTCGTTGCTGTGTACATTTTTCTTTTTTTACTTGATGTTGGGTCATCTCATGGAACACTCATTCACTGAGCTTTTTCACCTTTCCAGTTTGCTTCAACTGCTGACTCACCATTGAACAGTCTGTGTTCAGTTCTTTGGCAATTTCTCATGTAATTTATTTTTATTATTTTTTTTTTCTCATGTAGTTTTAAGAGGTTCACCTACTGACGATTACTCTCTCAGTTGGTTATTGTCAACTTCTGATGGCCAGCCTCTATGCTCTTAGTTTTTAAGGTTCTTGTCTCCTTTATAAAAGTTCTTTGATTGCTACTACACTGTGTGTTCCTGGAGTGTGTTGTTGATGATGATGTGAGTTGTCTCAGCAGTTTATTAATCTATTTATTTATTTTAAATTTTATTTATTTTGTATGTGTATGAGTGTACTGTCTGCATGTAGGTCTGTGCACCCGTGTCATGCAAAGCCACAGAGGTCAGAAGAGGGTATCACCGCCATGTGGGTGCTGGGGATCGAACCCAGGTCCTCTGTAAGAGCAGTCAGTGCTCTTAACCGCTAGGTCATCTCTCCAGCCCATGACTCATTTTAAATCTGAATAAGAAAATTGTATGAGCCAGGTGTGGTAGCGCATGCCTTTAATTGCAACCCTCAGGAGGGGGAGGCAGGTGGATCTCTGTGAGTTCAAGTCCAGCCTGGTCTACAGAGCAGGTCTACAAGAGTGAGTTCCAGGCAAGCTGGGGCTACAGGGAGACCTTGTCTCAAAAACACCAGAAAAAAAAAAAAAAAAGGAAATTGTCTGAATTTGCTTTTTGTGTAACATTATTTCTGTAGTATAAAATAAATATAATCATGAAATAGTAAGTCAGCAGTAAAAAATATAAAGTGAGAAATGTGTATTAAAATGTTGTCAACTGGGCGTGGTGGCCCACACCTTTAATCCTAGCACTTGGGAGGCAGAGGCAGGCGGATCTTTGTGAGTTCAAGGCCAGCCTGGTCTACAGAGCGGGTTCCAGGCCAGCTGGGGCTACAGGGAGACCCTGTCTCAAAAAGACCCCCCCAAAAAAGTTGTATAGCATAGCTACATTTATTAAGAATATACACTGAGCAGCTGGGCGTGGTGGCGCACGCCTTTAATCCTAGCACTTGGGAGGCAGAGGCAGGCGGATCTTTGTGAGTTCAAGGCCAGCCTGGTCTACAGAGTGAGTTCCAGGACAGCTGGGGCTACAGGGAGACCCTGTCTCGAAAAGACCAAAAAAATAAAAGAGCAAAGCTAAATGTGGTGGCCCATTCCAGGCCAGTGAGGGCTACTGCAAGACCTTGTCTCAAAAAAAATACATTAAATTAAATTTGTAACAATAAAAATATTTGTTGAGTGTGCTTCAGTGATAAGAGTATTTGCCTCAGGTTTCATCCCTAGCACTGAAGGAGGGAAAAAAAGACCAAGCAGGGGAGAGCACAAGAGCTGCCTTGCCACAGTTACTTCAGAAAGAAAGTGAACTATGGATTAAGAGGTTAGATCTGCNAAAGAACTGACTGAAACAGTGAACTTCTGCTCAAAACAGTCAACTTCCTCATGGAGAATATTGAGAAAGACTGAGAAAGAGATGAAAAGCATGTTTGGCAGAATGCATGAGCTCTGGTGGGGTGGGGGAATGGGCGGGAACACGGGTCTAGATTTGTAAAAAAAATAAATAAAAATAAAATACCATAAAAAAAGAATATACACCAATATTAAGTAGCATACTTCAACAGTGGGGAAAAAAAACCCACATTTTCTTTTGCAACAACCTAATACGTACATGAAACGGACCTAGTTCTGATTTATGATAAATAAATTTATGATATGATGTTTTTTTTTCTTTTTTTGGTTTTTTTGAGACAGGGTCTCCCTTTAGTCCCAGATGGCCTGGAGCTCACTATGTAGACCAGGGTGGCCTTGAACTCACAGAGATCTGGGTTTGAACTTGCAGAGATCCACTTGCCTCTGCCTCCCAAATGCTGGGATTAAAGGTATGCACCATCATGCCCAGTTTAGATGCTTATTTTTTAATAGTAGAGAAAAATTCTTTGTTTTCTCAGAATTAAATGAATAATCACTTAGGATTAATGTTACTTATTCATAATATCTATTATGTGAATCCTGGGTTTGATGACACATGCCTAATAATCCCAGGTCTCAGAAGGGAGCCTAAGGCAAGAGAATTATGAGTTGGTAGCCAGCCTGGACTACATAATGCATAATGAAGACCCTGTCTCCTGAGTAAAAATAAAGACAAAAATTAGGAAATAAAATCTAATATCAGATATACTTTTCTGCAGAGTATAGTTTCTTCACCTGAAATGGAATTCAGAGACACTAGCCTAAGTGCTGAAAGTCCCAAACCAGGAAAATTCCAGAGAACCCATGTCCCTGGAGCTGAATCTGGTGACAGTATTAGTTCTGAGGATCGTGATCTTCCTTATAGGTAAGGATGTTTTGAGAATGTGTTCACTAACTGTCTTAGTTTATGTTGACATAATAGTGTTAGAACTTGCAGTGCGATGTATCAAAGTTTGGGATAAGTTTTTATGGCACTGGGGATTCAGAGCCTCAAGTCTACTAAGCATGAGGTCTGCTACTGAGCCACATCCTCAGCCCTAGAACCACTTCTGACAGCTTTTCTTTCACCAGTAGCATTTCCATTCTGGTGAAATATGTAATGTTTTAAAATATCAGATTCAGGGTAGTACTCAGTGTGTTACTGAATTTCTAACAAGAATTACTTTTTTTCCTGAAGCATTGATGCATATAGGTCTCAAAGATTCAAAGAAACAGAACGGCCTTCAATAAAGCAAGTGATTGTCTGGAAAGAAGATGTTACTTCAAAATTGGAAGAAAAGAAGAATGCCTTCTCTTGTCAAGTTAATATCAAACAAAAAATGCAGGTGTGTATCTACATGGAAAGCATGTGTGAGGTCCTGGCTTCAATCAGTACCACATATGTATTTGCATACACAAAATTATAACTTTTAGGTGATAGTTAAGTGTGAAACTTACTGTTTTCAAAGATTTTTGTGCTAAGAAAAGTGGTTTTGGGTTGTTTGTTGTTGGTGGCCGTCACCACACCAGCTTTTTTTGTTGGGGTTGAGGATTCGACCTTCGCCACCTGAGCCACCCCCTCCGGGCTCCTCACTGAATGATTTTTTTTTCAAAACAGAAAAAAAAAAAAAAAATTTTTTTTAAACTTATTATTTTTTTTTGTGTTTCTGAGGTTATGCCTATTTTGTAAGTGCATCCATGTTATACAGTGCCCTATGGAGGTCAGAAGAAGAAGCAGAATTACCCTGGAACTGAAGTTAAAAAAAGATGGTTCTTAGCCACAATTTGGGTGCTAGGATTCAAATTGGGTCTTATAGAAGAGCAGCCAGTGGCTCTTAACTACTGCGCCAACTCCAGCGCCTGCATGATTTTAAAAATTAAAACTCCATATAATTTAAAAATGCCAATTTTAAAAAAAAAAAACCATGCTGGGCTGTGAGAGATAGGCTAGCGGTTAAGAGTCGCCGAACCTTGCTCTTTTGCAGAGGACCCGCCGTTCAATCCCCAGACCCCCATGGTGGCTGGAAACCATCTTTAACTCCGGGTTCAGCCTAGGGGCGTGGTGGCGCAGCTTTCATCCTACGCACTTGGAGAGGCAGAGAGGTGGATCCTTTGTGAGTTCAAGGCCAGCCCTGGTCTTCAGAGTTGAGTCCAGGATGCTGGGGGCTACAGGAGGACCCTGTCTCGAAACGACCCAAAAAAAAAAAAAATAAATTCAGGGGAATGCCGCTTGCCCTTTTGCCTTGCGGCATCATGAGACCCGGTTTACACAAACCTACCATGCAGGACAGTACATTCATACACTACATAAAATAATAAAATTTAAAAAATTATTAAAATATATTATATTTAAAAATTAAAAAACCCTGGGGCTGGAGAGATGGCCTAGTGGTTAAGAGCACCGATCTGCTCTTGGCAGAGGACCCCGGTTCGCATCCCCAGCACCCATCAGGCGCTAGAAAACTGTCTTGAACTCCAGTTCCAGGAGGGGTCTGCGATGCCCTCTTCTGACCTCCGCAGCATTGCACACACACAGGTGCAACACCAACCTTATATGCAGACGAGTACATTCGTAAATAAACAATAAAATTAAAAATTAAAAAAAAAGATTTAAAAAAAAAAAAAAACAGTTTTCAAATATAAAAAAACAACAAAACCAAACCTGCTAACGGCAATGTATTCAAAGCTTGTAGTTACTTGGTGCACACTAAGGAATGGCGATAGGAAAATACTTAAAGTTTTGTTTCCTTGATGTAAACCATTATGTTTTATAGGAGAAGGAAACTCTGAACATATCATAAAAGTGCATTTCGTAACATATGTAATCTCGAATCTGAGCAGAGGGGTTTCTAGCCACAGTCATTGGTGTCCTGTGGTCTGATTGCGTACACAGTCCAAAGTGTACATGTGTTTTAGAAGTAGGGCTGCAGAGAAGTTGTGCAGTGTAACATGGATGAGTGCTGCCATGACAATATCTTGGTTCATTATGTATCCTTTTGAATATCATGTTTGGTTGTATATTTCGAAACCTCTTTCTATATTTACATTTATTGTGTGTGTGTGATCCTCACATTCAGTTATGTGACCCCTAGAAGCAGCGTTCTAGAAACTTGAACAGTGAAACTCATATTTTGACTTTATTCTGGAAAATTTGCTAAAATTATGCAGTCAGTTTTATTTTAGATAAAGTTTCAATAAAGTGATACTGCGTGTTTAAAAAATGTGGACTTTTGGGGCTGGAGAGAACTAGATGTTAGAGCGCCGACCGCTGTTCTTACAGGGGACCCGGGTTCGATCCCTAGCACCTATCATGGCGGCTGAGACGTCTGAAACTCCAATTCCGGTGAAACCCATTTCCAGGGAATCCGAGACCCTCTTGACCTCCGCGGCGTTGCACGACACGGGTTGCACAGACTTGCATGCAGGGGACAGTAGCATTGCATACACAACAGAACAAGAAAGTAAATAAAAAAAATTTAAAAAAAAAAAAAAAATTTTTTTTGTAAATGTGGACTTTTTTCTCCTACGATTTCATTAGGAGCTCAATAGTGAAATAAATTTGCAGCAGACAGTGATCTATCAAGCCAGCCAGGCTCTGAATTGCTGTGTCGATGAAGAACATGGGAAAGGGTCCCAAGAAGAAGCTGAAGCAGAAAGACTTCTTCTAATTGCAAGTATGTGCGATGCACTAAAACAGTCTCTACAAAGCTTCTAGCTAGGGAAAGATCATTTTCTTGGATATAATCAGAAATCTTTAATTTTTTAAATTTTTTTATTTTTATTTTTTATTTGTATTAATGTACCGTCTGCATGTAGGTTTGTGTACCTGTGTTGTGCAATGCCACAGAGGTCAGAAGAGGGTGTCGGATTCCCTTGGAACTGGAGTTAAACATGGTTCTCAGCCATCATGTGGGTGCTGGGGATCGAACCTGGGTCCTCTGCAAGAGCAGTCAGCGCTCTTAACTGCTAGGCCATCTCTCCAGCCCCAGAAATCTGCAATTTTAGAGAAAGTATTTTTTTATCATCTGTTTCAGTTGAACTGTTTGTTGTTGAAAAGATTGCAAAAACTGCTGGTGGTGCATGCCTTTAATCCCAGCACTCAGGAGGGAGAGGCAGGTGCATCTCTGTGAGTTCAAGGCCATCTGGGGCTATAGGGAGACTCTGTCTCAAAGAGATCAACAAAACCCCCAAAAGATTGTGAAAATGTTCCACTTAAAATAGTTTGCATCTATATACAAACAAAAATTAGTTTGCATGTGAAGTAAAAGCAACTGGAATACATTTGAAGAAATGAAGTATCATACATGAAGATACATATACACATTCTTGTTTTTGCTGTATATATGTGGTGATAATGGAGCATATTGGCATAAGAAGATGATACCATGTAAGAAAACTGATCAAAAGTTAATGCACTCTTTAGTATACTATGAGGAGTTTAATAAGCAGATGAGCAGATGACCTTTTACCTAAACAGCTCCGTCAAAGAAAAGGTTATAATTTTGTCTTTGTTCTTTTGTTTACTTGCCACATCAATGCTCTTTCTTGAAGTACCTCTCATTTAGGAACAGATACATTTTTTTTTTAAAACAGAAGGGAATATATTTCAATAATGCTATTTTGAATGCATACATTATTTCAAAACTCAGTGGAATACCTGAAGATTGCTTGCTGCAAGCAAGGCTCATGTGAAATAAACCTTGACTTTACAGAAAAGTTTACATTGATAATTACATATGCTTAACTAATTGCAATATAAGTTACATGAACATGTATATCAAAGAAAAATGACAGGAAGGGAGGAATTTTCACAGAAGATGGTGAGCTGCCATGGACTCTGCTTCTCTTGATTTTCTGAGCAGGGCTTGCTTGAGGGCACTAATTTTTTCATCAAGTTCAGCCAGTGAATAGTTCGAACAGATACAATTTTAATATTTGAAATATTTACTTGCATATTTTTACATAGCTGAGAAGAGAGCCCTTTTGACTGATGAACTGAATAACCTGAAGAATGAAGGGCCTCAGAGGAAGAATAAGGCTGGTCTTACATCTCAGAGTGAATTCGTTCCATCCAAAGGATCAGTTACTTTGTCAGAAATCCGCTTGCCTCTTAAAGCAGATTTTGTCTGTAGTACTGCTCAGAAACCAGGTATGGTATGGCCTGATGATTTTTATTTGTACCACTTTATATCACTGTTAAATTTTAAGTTCATTTGGATTGGATTTGTTACAGAAAGGTATATATGTAAAGCATACATACAGTTGTAATAATTCTATCATGTCTTTAGTTCCTTTTTCTCAAGAAATAGGTTCAAGAAATATATTAAAAGTAAGGCTAAAAATAATTCATTTTTATTTTTTGGCTTTTAGAAAATATTTTTATTTTATGTGTATGAGGATTTTGCCTGCATGTATGTGAATGTACCTTATGTGTGCAATGTCCTGCAGAGGCCAAATGAGGGTGTCAGATCCTGGAGTTACAGCTGGTTGTCAGCCATCCTGTGGATTCAGGGGATTGAACTTTGTTTTTCTGGAAAAACAGCAAGTGTTCTTAACCTCTGAGCCATCTCTCCAGTACTCCCCAACCCCCCTTTTTTTCTATATAATTTTTTTTATTATTATTAAACTTTTTCCATAGGTCATACATCATTTCTCAATCGAATCTAGAATTGCTTCCCTTTTCATGCCCCCTACCCCACCTGAGTCCCTGCACTCTGCCATACATGTTCTCTCCAACTTGAATTGCTACAGTATATATACATACTATATATATACTCTCCCCACCCCATGGCCCCAGGTGGCCCAGCCCTGCCTCCCCACCTTGTCTGCACAGGAGGACATCAGCCTTCTGAGGAAGCTACAAGTCAACCACTTGTCCTGGCCACAGCTCCTGCCCACCGGCGTCTGAGGTGAGCTTACAACAGTCTCTCCCTATGCTCTGCAGGGACTGGAGTCAGGGATGAGGACCAGCCTAGGTGTACAAATTAGGCAAGTAACTGGACTCCCAGGCATCCCAACACCACTCCTCTGAGGTTCAAGACATTGTGGGCTGAAAAAAGCAATGGACAGCCAAACATGGTGGCATATGCCTTTAATCCCAGAAGAGGCAGAGGTGGGCAGATTTCTGTGAGTTCGAGGCCAGCCTGGTCTACATAGTGAATTCCAGGCCTGCTGGTACTACAGGGAGACCCTGCCTCAAAATATCAAAAACAAACAAACAAACACAAACAACATAGCCATGGGCCCCAAATGTGTCACCTCAGATGGAAAGGCCACACCCCTTTCTCCCAGTGTCTTCCTGTTTCTACAGCTGAGCAGGTGAATGAGAGGGCAGTCAAATTCTACAGCGACTTTATCAACAGCCTGCTGAAGAGCAACATCACCCCCGTGACCTTACACCACTGGGATCTGCCACAGGCAGGATCAGAGGGCCTGGGCTCCGCAGGAGGGAACCTGGAGGGAGGGGCCGGGGTGACTAAGTAAGGGGTAGAGCCTGGGGTCTGGATTCTGGTTCTAGACAGAAGGATCTGGGAGTAAGTTACTCCCTTAGCCTGTTTGTGCTGCTGTGACAGAAGACTAACAGATTGGGGGACTTATAAACAACAGAAATCTATTTCTAGTTCTTTTTTTTTTTTTTAATTGATTTTTTGTGTATTTCATACATCATTTTCCAATTCAGTTCAGGCATATATCCCCTTCCCTTCCCCCCCCCACCCATCCCAGATCATGCATTCTGCCATAACTTTTCTGCGTCTTTCTCTGTTTTTTTTTTTTAAACAGTAGGTGATAGTCTGTGAGTACAAGCATCCTTCATGTAAAATCAATTTCCAAGCAGTTGTGCCCAAACCCACACAGCTCATGGGTAGCAAAGTCAAGGTGCCCGAGTCCAAGATGGTACCGTGAATACTGTCCTCTAGGGGGCGATGTGTCTTCACATGGTGGAGGAGGGACGGGTAAAGGATGAACTTCCATTAAATCCTTTATTAGAACACCTAATCCGTTCCTGAGGAGGCTCATGCCCTAATCTCCTCCCAGAGTACACCTCTTACCACTGCTGACTGCAGCAGACTAGGCTTTAACATGAAATCGAGGGAACAAAACATTCCTGGGACTGGGAGTGGGGGGCGGATAAGTTCCATCCCTGCGCCCACGTAAAAGGCCAGGCCTGGGGGATACAGTGGCATGTGTTTATAATCCTAGCCCTGGGAAGGCAGAGGCTGAAGGGGCCCTGGAGCTTGCTGGCTCTATGTTTAGTAAGAGACCTGGTCTCGTATAATAGAGGGCGTGGTGGCGCACGCCTTTAAATTTTTTTTTATTAATTTTTATTTATTTCTGTATGTGTATGAATGTACTGTCTGCATGCAAGTTTGTGCAATGCCGCGGAGGTCAGAAGAGGGTCTCGGATTCCCCTGGAACTGGAGTTCTCCTGGAATTTGAGTTTCAGATGGTTCTCGGCCGCCATGTGGGTGCTGGGGATCGAACCCAGGTCCTCTGTAAGAGCGGTCGGCGCTCTTAACCGCTAGGCCATCTCTCCAGCCCTGGTGGCGCACACCTTTAATCCTAGCACTTGGGAGGCAGAGGCAGGCGGATCTTTGTGAGTTCAAGTCCAGCCTGGTCTACAAAGTGAGTTCCAGGACAGCTGGGGCTACAGGGAGACCCTGTCCGACTTAAAAGACCCAAACAAATAGGGCTGGGAGATGGGGCCAGCGCGTTAAGAGCGCCCGGATCTCCTCTTGCAGATGACCGTCGTTCTACCCCTAGCACCCACATGGCGGTTTAACGAGACGTCTGAAATTCTCATTCCCGGAGAGACCTCCCGATCCAGGGGAAATCCGAGGACGCTCTTCTGAATCTTCCCCGCACATTGCTCGAAAGGGTGCGCAGCAACTTGCATTCGACACGCCATCATACACCTCACAGTAAAACCTAAATAAAATTAAAAAAACAAATAAACGAAAGACAAAAAATAAAATACAATAGGACGGCCCAAAGCCTTTCAATCCTGCTCATTGTGGAAGAGATGCAGGTGGATCTCTGTGAGTTCAAGGCCAGCCTGGTCTACACAGCAAGTATCAGGCCAGCCATGGTGCTTACTATGTAGACCATGAGATCCTGTCAACCCAGAAACAAGAAAATAAGTTGGAGGGGCCAGAGAGCATGTGTCGCTCTATCTGGTTTATGGGGTATTTTTGTTGTTGTTGGGTTTTTGTTCATTTTTGAGGACAGGGTCTCCTGTACGCCCCAAGTGTCCTGGAACTCATTAGTGTGTAGGACCCAGGCTGGCCTAAACTCAAGAGATCCTCCCTGCTCCTGCTCCCGCAGTGCTGGCATTAAGGCTGTGCGCCACGCACCCCGTGCTTGGTTTAAATACTCTGCCAGATTCCTTCCAATCACAAGTCCTGACTTCTGTCTCCTCCCTCTCCCTTTCCCTCTCCAGGCTTAGACAGTGGCTTCTCCCCAGGTGCCCGTCCTTGTGTCTTTGCTTCTAGCCTCCATCTTATAGTTACGTGACCATGCTTCTCCCCAACACTTGGCCAGTCTGCTCCAGGGTCTCCTCAGGACACTGCCTTCTCTCTCTTTTGGCAGCGGCTCCAGGTCACATATGGAGGGTGGCAGAATGTGAGCATGACCCACTACTTCAGGGACTATGCCGACCTGGCTCACGTTCAGCGATCCTCGGTAAGAAGGGATCCCTTTGGGGGGGGGGGGGGACACAGAACGTTCCCTGCCGGGCCTCACCTTCTGTGGTTCCCATTTGCTGTCCCTTCAGCCATTGATAGAAAAAGGCTACGACACCGGTCTTCACGCACCAAGGCTGAGGCTCCATGGCACTGGGCTGTACACGGCAGCACACCACATCATCGTGAGTCACCTACCCCAGGGATCTAGAGCCTCCACGTGCCATGGGCCCCTGCAGTCTGTGGGGACTTGTGAAGCGCGAGTCCTGTCATCTCAATGACATTCCACCATGGTGGTGGCATTACAATGGCTGCTAAGTGTTTATGCTCTGACCAAGGGGATAGAGATGACATTTGGAAACTTGTCACATGTTAGGTCTAAACTTTGTGAGGCATGGCATGTGACAGTGAAATACTGGCTAAAATCTAAAGATGCTAATAGAGCCAGGGCTTTAGAAGGACGGCAGGAAGGAGTTGGAATGGGCATCTCTGGTCACGGACTTCAAAGGACTTGGGATTTTGGAAGGAAGAAGACAGCGTGGAAGCAACAATAAAATGGCAGATGCCACCTCCTTCAGGCCTGTGAGTGGAGGGCTGGATGGGGCAGCTAGCTAGGCAGCCATCAGGCCACATAGGGGAAGGAGACAAAGAAGGTGCCTGGCATGCTCCTCAGGATGAAGAAGGTTTGAGACAGACTGAGGATACAGGACTGATGACGGGAATGGGAGTTAAAGCCTGATGGGACTCATCCCGGTGGATACGTGGCAGGGGCAGCCTGCTCCAGACCACTGGCACACACCAGGCCCTCAAACTAGTTCTCTTTTTACTGCTATTTTGAGATGTTAGGGTTTTTGTTTTGTTTTTGAGAAAGTGTCTCTCTGCAGAGATGCAGAACCATGCCCTATACATTATTTTATAGTAGAAGAAATACATCATCTTTGTTTATTTTATTATGTGTTTGAGTATACTGTCTACATGTAGGTTAGTCACTTGTGTCGTGCAATGCTGCAGAGGTCAGAAGAGGGCGTCGGATTCCCCTGGAACTGGAGTTAGAGACAGTTCTTAGCCACCATGTGGGTGCTGGGAATAGAACCCAGGTCCTCTGCAAGAGCAGTCAGTGCTCTTAACGGCTGAGCCATCTCTCCAGCCACTGTTTGTTTGTTTTTGAGACAGAGTCTCTCACTATGTTGTCCTCCTGGCCTGGAACTCACTATATATACCAGCTGGCCTGGAACTCAGAGATTTGCCTGCCTCTTGAGTTGTTTTTGTTTTTTAATTTTTTAAATTTATTTTATTTTTATTTATTTATTTTTTGGTCTTTTTGAGACAGGGTCTCCCTGTAGCCCCAGCTGCCCTGGAACTCACTCTGTAGACCAGGCTGGCCTTGAACTCACAAAGATCCACCTGCCTCTGCCTCCCAAGTGCTAGGATTAAAGGCATGCGCCACCACGCCCGGCTAATTTTTTTTTTTATTATGTGTATGAATGTACTGTCTGCATGCAGGTCTGTGCACCCATATCGTGCAATGCCATGGAGGTCAGAAGAGGGTATTCCCCTGGAACTGGATCCAAAGAGGGTTCTCAGCCGCAATGTGGGTGCTGGGGATCGAACCCGGGTCCTCTGCAAGAGCAGTTGGCGCTCTTAACTGCTAGGCCATCTCTCCAGCCCGTGTTTGTTTGTTTTAAAGATTTGTTTATTTTTAAAATATTTTATTAATTTTATTTTATGGGTATGAGTGTTTTGTCTGCATGTGTATAAGTGCACCTGTGTCATGCAATGTCCATGGAGGTCAGAAGAGGGTGTGCAATTCCCTGGAAAATTTTATTTATTTTTAATATTTTATTTTTATGTGCTTGAGTGTAGTACCTGGATATATTTAAGCGTACCTGTGTCGTGCAGTGCCTGCGCACTTACCAAGGAAGCCTGGGGACCCCTGTTCAATCTGCATAACCCACATAGAAAGTTAGGTGTGGCAGAGTATGCTTGCAAGCCCAGTGTTGGGAAGGGTACACTGAAGGATTTTTGGAGCTCACTGAGCTTAGCCTACCAGGTCGAGTGAGAGACCCTGTCTCAAAAAGCAAGGCGGATGGAGCTGGAAATACTGCACAGCAGCAAGGAGCACAGGTTTCTCTTGCTTCCAAGGACCCAGGTTCAGTTCCCAGCACCCACATGGCAGCTAACAACCATTTGTAACTCCAGTTCCAGGGAATCTGACACCCTCTTCTGGCATCTGTGGACAGTGTACAACACAGGAGCATTTACATACATGCAGGTAAAAACTCATACACGAGATAAAAATAAATAAAATTAAAAATAAAGCCGGGTGTGGTGGCGCACGCCTTTAATTCTAGCACTTGGGAGGCAGAGGCAGGTGGATCTTTGTGAGTTCAAGGCCAGCCTGGTCTACAGAGTGAGTTCCAGGACAGCTGGGGCTACAGGGAGACCCTGTCTCGAAAAGACCAAAAAAAATTTAAAAATTAAATAAGTAAATAAATAAATAATAAATAAGACAAGGTGGATGGGTCCTGAGGAATGATACCCTGATAGGCACAGGGCCTGGCCTAGACACAAACAGGAACAGTAGTTGAGACAGTAAATGAAGCGCATAGGTGTACCTCAGTTGGGAGAACACTTGCAACATGTGCAAGACTGTGGGTTCAGTCCCTAATAAGGGGGGGTGGGGGGAGGGCGGGGACAGTGATAAACACACAGTGGTTTCTGCCAGAATTAGACCATGTTTCTTCCACAGTACAAAAAAATAAGTGCCGTTGGAAGACCAGAGGAAGGAATCTGTAGGAGGGACAATTTGAGGCTGAACTTAGAAAAATGGTAGTTCTGACATTGCAGCACTAGTTAGGAAAGCAGAAAAGGCTGCTGGAGGGCGGTGAGAAGGCTCATCAGGTAGGGGTGCTTGACACCAAGCCTGACGACCTGGGCTCAATCTCTGAGATCCACAAGGTGGAAGGACAGAACCAAGTCCTGCAAGCTGTCCTCTGACTTCCACATAGGTGTGCATGCATTCACACACACACACACACACACACACACACACAGTGCATGCATTCACACACACACACACACACACACACACACACACACACACGCATGCACCAAAAATAAATAGGAAGAAAGGCCACTTGGGATTGAAGGGCAGGGTGGAAGTGGTAAGGAGATGGACAGTCAGGCATTCACCTGAATTCCTGCTCTTTTTAGGCCCATGCCCATGGCGCAGCAAGCAGCAAGGTGAGCTGGAACCTTCACAATCAAACAGCCCAGAAGAGCCACACCCTTTCTCCCTACCCCACCTTCTTTTTTCTTTCTTTCTTTTTTTTTTTTGTCTTTCTGAGACAGGGTCTCCTTTTAACCAGAGCTGTCCTGGAGCTCATTATGCAGACAAGGCTCATCTTGAACTTAGAGATCTACCCGGCCTTGCATGCTGATTTTTAAAAAAAATATTCAGTCTTGGGGCTGGAGAGATGGTTCAGTGGTTAAGAGCACTGGCTGCTCTTCCAGAGGACCTGGGTTCTGTTCCTAGCACCCACACTGTGGCTAACAACCATCTAAACTCTAGTTCCAGCAGATCCAACCCTCTCTTCTGGTCTCCAAAGGCACTGCTTGCACATGGTATACATACATACATACATACATACATACATACATACATACATGAAGACAAAGCACTCATAAAATAAACAAAACATAGGCCAGGTGTGGTAGTGCATGCTTTTAATCTCAGTACTTGGGAGGCAGAGGCAGGTGGATCTCTGTGAGTTCAAGGCCATTTGGTCTACAGAGTGAGTTCCAGGACAGCTGGGGCTACAGAGAGACCCTGTCTCAAAAAAGACAAAATAAATAAATAAATAAATAACAAAATAACAAAAAAAACTATAGCGAAAAACCTCCCAGTCCTTGAGTGTCTGAATCTAGCTGTATTGGATAGATACTTGTAGCAGTGGCTACTACAAATCAGTGCAGGAACGATGCCCTGTAGTTTTTCTAATTACTAAATACAACTAGCAGAAATAACATGCTATTTTTGGGGGGTGGGGAGGTGTCCTTTTTTAAGACAGGGTCTCCCAGTAGCCACAGCTGTCTGGGAACTCACTATGTAGACCGGGCTGGCCTTGAACTTTCAGAGATCTGCCTGCCTCTGCCTCCCAAGCACTGGGACTACAGGCATGCACCACCACGCCTGTCCAACATGCTAATGTTTTAAAGATATTAATACAAATCTTTCACTCATTTAATCCAAACCAACAGGCTCCCTACAAAGGATCTTTTTTTTTTCTTTCTTGTTTTTTTTTTTTTTTTTTTNGAGACAAGGGTCTTCCTTTAGTCCCAGTGGCCTGGAGCTCACTATGAAGACCAGGGCTGGCTTGAACTCACAGCGATCCACCTGCTCTGCCTCCTGAGGCTGGATTACAGGCATGGGCTACCATGCTGCAAAGAAGATATATTATTATTTTGTTCGTATAAATGCTTTCTTTGCATGAATATATGTGCGACATGTGCATGCAATGCCTAAGAGGGAGACATGGATCCCTTGGAACTGAATTACAGAGGTTGTTAGCACAATGTGGTGCTGGAATTGAACCCAGGCTTCTGTAAGAGCAGCAAGCGCTTTTTGTTTGAGACAGGTCTCCAGGTCTCAGCTGGCCTGGAACTCACAGAGATCCCCTGCCTCTGCCTCCCAAGTGCTAGATTAAAGGCGTGCACCACCACGCCCAGCTTTTTTTTTTTTTCTAACAAGTGCTCTTAACACAGAGCCACCTCTCTCAGCCCTGCTCTAAATGGTCTATTGTCATATTTTAGATGACTGATTGTTTGGTTATGTGTAGTTATTATAATCAATGGTGTGTATCTTTTTTTCCCTTTAACATACTTCTGGACAATCTTTCCATGCTGGTATAGAAAGCATGCTTGTGTCTTCTTTGGCAGCACATATACTAAAATGGAATTGATACACGAGAAGATTAGCGTGGCCTGTGCAAGTGATATGCAAATTGGTGAAGTGTTCATATCTTTTGTAAAAAAAAAAAAAAAGTTTTTTGTGCAGCCAGTAGAACAACATTGCCTACTGGCTGCACACTGGGTACTGATGGACATTCTATCATTGTTATTGTTATAATTATTACTGTTATTGTTTTGGTGGAGATGGGACTCAGACCCAGGGACTTCATGCATACATCTCCAGTCTTCCATCAATTATTTAACCACCCACTTGGTGATAAAAGGTGTAAGTTGTTTCCAACCTTCTGTTACTAATTTACAGTGAAGATTCATGAACACACATCTCTCCCACATGTGGGAGAAACACAAGAATTTGTCAGTAAAAGGACACCATCACAATTTATACTATCAACAACAGTGTACAAACACATCCATGACACACCTCCCCCGATACCACCACTGGACCACCGGTCTTTCCAGTGGAGCCCAAATGACCACAAATTTTAGTAATCTTTATGGAAGGTAAGGAATAAACCCTGTTTCTTCTCAGATGACTGCTCAGTTATTGAGCATACCACTTATTGAGTAATCAGTGGAAATATTACATTTTGGGCCTGTGCCAAGAATCGAATCCAGGGCTTTGGACATGTTCAAGAGCTCTACCTTTGAGCTACACTCCTAGCTCCATACCAGTAAGCAATGGAAACTTTAACATTCTCTGAATAGACACTGGACAGACAGTTCTGCTGCCAGCTGGTTCAAGGACTGTCACCATTTAGGAGTTAGAGTTGGTTTCCTTTTCTCAGCCAATTAAATAAAAAGGCAAGAAAAATCTCTGGCCAGCAGAGAGCAGCAAGCAGACTCCTACTGAAAGATGAGTGTTCACAGATAAACACACACTGAGAGAAGAAAAGCTTTCCACAAATGGAGAGGGTATTTGAAACCAAAGATCTAAGTCCGCCCCCCCCCCCCGTGAGAGTCTGGGTTTCTAAGGGTTTTTGTAGCTTTTCTCTCTAATTTTGGATTGGTCCACTCAAAAGTTTCAAGAAAAGGGCAACAGGTATATGGCTTCAAATGAGATGTCTGGCTCTAGCGTTTTTATTATTATTATATTATTTTATTATTATTATTATTTTGTATGTTGTATAGATTTGTCTGTATGTAGATTTGATGCGCGTGTCGTGCAATGCCGCGGTCAGAAGAGGGTGTCGGATTCCCCTGGAACTGGAATTAAAGATGGTTCTTAGCCACCATGTGGGTGCTGGGAATCGAACCTGGGGTCTCTGCAAGAAGCAGTCAGTGTCTTAACCACTGAGCCATCTCTCCAGCCCCAGGCTCTAGCATTTTTTATGAATTGGTTTAGACTTGGCCTGAAAGCAAACCCTGCCAGATAAAGGGGGATCCCCAAGACCTCTGTCTCGGACCAGGAAGACAGAAGTCTGCTATCTTTACCTGTGGCCTTTTCCTCTTCCATCTGCCTGTCCAGAAACATGGCTTGCTCTTAGTCCCTCAGCTCAGTGGTTAAGAGTGCTCAATCCAATGAAAAGCATGTTTGGCAAGATAACATGAGCTCTGGTGGGGTGGGGGATAGGGTGGGGGACACGGGTCTAGATTTGATAATCTTGTACAAAATATATATTAAAAAAAAGAGTGCCAACTAGCTGGTTGTGGTGGAGCACGCCTTTAATCCTAGCACTGCGAGGCAGAGGCAGGAGGTCTTTGTGAATTCAAGGCCAGCCTGGTCTACAGAGTGAGTTCCAGGACACTGGGCTACAGGAAACCTCTGTCTTAAAAAAAAAAAAAAAAAAAAAGTGCTCAATCTTAGCCAGGGTTGGTAGTGCATGCCTTTATTTATATTATTTTGTTTTTTTATTTGCATATGCCTTTAATTCCAGCACTCGAGGAGGCAACAGAAGCAGGCGATCTCTGTGAGTTCAAGTCCAGCCTGCTCTAGAGTGATTCCAGGACAGCTGGGGCTACAGGAGACCCTGTCTCAAAAAGACCAAAAAAAAGAAGAGTGCTCAATCTTGATAACTAGAGTTTGGTTCCTAATACCCACAATAGGCCAGTTCATAACCACCTGTAACTCCAGCCCCAGGTGGACCAGTGCCTCTTCTGGCTCTTCGGTAGTTGTGCATACACACACTTAACACATAAAAATAAATCTTCAAAATAAAAATATTTTTGGATTGTGTCCAATGTTAAAATTCTAGTTTGAGGTAGGTTTTATTTTTTTAATGCACACAGGTCTTTTATAGCTGCAGCTTTGCTTTATCTGGTTTTGGTTTGAACAGGGTCTCCTCTAGCCCCAACTGGCCTGGAACTTATATAGAGTCAGGCTGGCCTAAATCTCACAAAGATCCATCTCCTTGAGTACTAGGATTAAAGACATGTCCACCATGCCCAGTGGTTAAAGGCCAGTTTTTATGTCAAACTTGCCAGTGTCATTATGAATGGCAAAATAACTATGAGAAAGTGAGCGTAGGTTAAAGTCTCGTGTCTTCTCCCATCAGGAAGAAAGAGTGCGGAGCAGGCCTGGGCGTGTCTCGGCTGCCGGTGTTCTCCCTCCAAGAGAAGAGCTGCATTAAAGGCACATCTGATTTCCTGGGACTGGGCCATTTTACCACTCATCACTGAGAGGAAATACCCTTCCTACCAGGGGCCCAGCTACCAGAATGACCGAGACTTGGTAGAGCTTGTTGACCCAACATGGCCAGATCTGGGGTCTCCATGGCTCTATTCTGTGCCCTTGGGATTCAGAAAGCTCCTCAACTTTGCCCAGGTGCTTATTCCATGAAGCTGTGTGATGGACTTTCAGACCTAAATTTAGTTGAAGGTCAGATACAAGGTGTGGTGGCAAGGCTGTCATCCAATACTTGGGTGATGGAGGACAGTTCAGTATTAGCCTCGGCTGTTAGAGTAGGCTTGAGCCTTGTATCAGGGCTACACAAGACCCTGACTCAAAGAAACAAAAGACAACAAAAAAATATGAATAAATCAGTCACCTATACTTCAAAGACTACTAAACATAGGCCTTGAAGACTAATGCCTACATGAATAACCATATCTAATTTCAACTCATATTCTTTTTTTTTTTTTTTTTTTTTTATTTTGTATGTGTATGAATGACTGTCTGCATGCAGGTTTGCGCACCCATGCCGTGCAATGCCGCGGAGGTCAGAAGAGGGTGTCGGATTCCCCTGGAACTGGAGTTCTTCTGGAATTGGAGTTTCAGGCAGTTCTCGGCCACCATGTGGGGCTGGGGATCGAACCCGGGTCCTCTGTAAGAGCGTCGGTGTCTTCAACCAGAGCCATCTCTCCAGCCCCTCAACTCATATTCTCTTCACACATTTAGTCTCAATTTTTTTTTTTTTAGTTATGAACAAAATGACAAGTAGCAGAATTGGGATGTTCTTGTTTTTTCTGTCTGTATAATTTTTTTGGTATAATTTTTTTAAAAATAATGACTCAGTATACAAGATTGTTTTGAGTTAGGTGGTTTTAAGATAAAGACATCTATCACTGACAGGTTAACTTAACTCTCTGCATACTAGTTTGTTTCAACTATTCTTTCATTTTTATTGGCAAGGACTAGAGACATAGTACATCCAATAACACAGGGTCTCCCTATAGCCCCAGCTATTCTGGAGCTTTGTATGTCCAGGCTGGCCTTGAACTCACAGAAGATCTGCCTCCTCTGCTAGGATTGAAGCTGACACCACTACGCTCACTTAAAGATGGTTCTTAGCCAACATGTGGGTGCTGGGAATCAACCGGGTCCTCTGCAAGAGCAGTCAGCATTCTTAACCGCTGAGCCATCTCTCCAGCCCCATTAATTTAAAATTTATACACATATATAACGGGATTCTGACCAAACCCACCTCTCAGTACCTCTCTTATCTCCCCCATTCAACTCCTGCTTCCACAAGCTGGCATCCACCGTATGTGTGTCCCACTGAGTTTCAGGTTGCTTGCATCAACATTAGGAAGGGTCATCTGCTGGAGCATGGGCAACTGACCAATGGCTCCACCACTAAGGATGCAACTCCTCTCCCCACATGCATTTAGTCATTTTAAAGTCCTTTTCACCTGAAATGGAATGTGTGCAAAGAATAAGACCTGATAGGGCACTGGCTACTCCGCCCGAGGACTGGGCTCCGTTCACAGCCCACATAGCAGCTAACAACAGCCTGTAACTCCATCTTAGGGCATCTATGGCCTTCTTCTGATCTCCACAGGCACTGCATGACATGGATGCACTTAATACTTTCAGGCTAAACACTCATATACGTATAATAAAAATAAATCAAAAAAGATTTCAAAAGACTGAATCGCAGTTTTCTACCTAACAAGGCCCATTTACTGGGAAGACTGCTTCTTATATAACTTGCTTCTGCTGACGCTCATCACTAAATAAACTTGTCACCTGACACCCACCACCTACTAACATGCAGTTCATTACACAGTGGCAGCTTGTGACAGAAATGTACCTGTAGGTCAGAATTTATTATTTATGTGTATGAGTGTATTCTACATGTTAGTAAGTGTCATTGTGCCATGCAATGCCCAGAGGACAGAAGAGGTGTTGGATCCCTTGAAACTGTTATGGATAGTTTTGTTAGCGCCATGTGGGTGCTGGGATTCTAACCTGGGTCCTTTGCAAGAGCAGCCAGCGCTCTGAACCACTGAGACATCTCTCCACCCTGTAAGTTAGACTGATTAACAGTCATGACTACCTCACTTTCAGACCCAATACAGTGATCCTCCCATATACGTGACAGAAAATGGAGCATCTCAGAGGCTGCACTGTGCTCAGCTCTGTGACGAGTGGAGAATTCAGTACCTCCGAGGATACATCAACGAAATGCTAAAAGGTGAGATACAAACTGACACGCAGTTCACATTTTTGATTTAGACAAACTCTACAGTCACAAACCATCAACTAAACACTCATTTTTTTTTTTTTTTGGTCTTTTTGAGACGGGTCTCCCTTTAGTCCCAGCTGGCTGGAGCTCACTAATACTAGACCAGGCTGGCTTGAATTCACAGAGATCCTTTGCCTCTGCCTCCAGAGTGCTGGAAATTAAAGGCATGTGCCCCATCACCAGCTCACTTCTAAAGCTCATTAAAGACATTTTAATCTTGGGTGTGGTGGCACATGCCTTTAGTCCAGCACTTGGAGGCAGAGGCAGCTGGATCTCTGTGAGTTCAAGGCAGCCTGATCTACAGAGAGTGTTCCAAGCAGCTGAGGCTACAAAGAGACTTTTCTCAAAAACACCAAAAACAAAACAAAAACAAAACAAACAAAACACATTTTAACTCTTTGGATTCCCAAGTAAATGAAATCTATTAAAAGCAGAACCAAATGTCTTTGCAGCTATACAGGACGGCGTGGATATAAAAGGCTACACTTCCTGGTCTCTGCTGGATAAGTTTGAATGGGAGAAAGGCTACACAGACAGATATGGATTCTACTACGTTGAGTTTAATGAGAGGAACAAGCCTCGTTATCCCAAAGCTTAGGTCCAGTATTACAAGGAGATTATCACTGCCAATGGGCTTCCAAATCCACGAGGTGGGATAATTTACCTGTGTTTCTTGTTCTGGTCTTGGAAGAACTAATCATTGAGGTGCACAGCACCTCCCCTCCTTCCTTCAAGGTGGGATGGCCTGTCTTGCCTCCCCTGCTCCTCCACCACCTCAATTCAGGATAGTGAACATGCAGTAAAATTCAGTCCCTTCCACACAGAGCAAGGGGTGATGCAGGAACCCCGCCTGCACCATGCAGGCTGTGACAGGACAAACTCCACAGAGACTTCAATGCTTTGTTTCTGGAGCTAGAAATGGATGGAGCCCCAGGACTTTAAACCATGTGATTAAAGGCTTCTTCCACTGAGCTACATCTCAGCCATAATAGCTCCTTAATGCAAACAAGTGCTGCCTACTTTTCAATATGTAAAAAGTTCAGTAAATTGAAATTGAGTTTATGACCATTCTTTTTTTTTTTGTCTTGTCTTTTTGAGACAGGGTCTCCTTGTAGCTCCAGCTGGCTGGAACTCACTATGTAGACCAGGCTGGCATTGAACTCACAGAAAATCTGCCCACCTCTGCCTCTCTGGGATTAAAGGCATATGCCACCATGTTTGTTGTCCACAGAGATCCCCTGCCTCTGCCTCCTGATTGCTAGGATTAAAGGCGTGTACGCCACACACGACCCATATCATCTCTTTTTACACCAAATGCTGGAGCCATATAAAAGTACTGGCTCCAAGATAGATTGAACATAAACAAACTTTTTCTTTTTTCTTCCTCCCTCCCTGGTTCCTCCCTTTCTTTAAGATATAATCTTGAAGTCCTAGCTGGCTTGGAAACTCACTATGTATAACTTCCATTTCACAGACATATTCCTGGCTCTGCTCCCAAGTCCTGGGATTAAAGTGGTTGTGCAACATACCCATCCAAACAAACCTTTTAAAGGCTATCCCATCCATGTTACTCTGCCTATTAGCAGGAATTATAATTTATTTGTTTTTTGGTCTTTTGAACAGGGCCTCCCTGTAGTTCCAGTTGTCCTGGATACTCACTCTGTAGAACGCAGCTGCTTGAACTCACAAATATCCCGCCTGCCTCTGCCTCCTGAGTTCTAGGATTAAGGCATGCGCATCATGCCGCTCTGGAATTATAATTTATTGATCTAGAGCATTTTAATAAAAACTTTGAGACCAAAAAAAAAGCCGGGCTTGGTGGCGCACGCCTTTAATCCTAGCACTTGAGGAGGCAGAGGAGGCGGATCTTTGTGAGTTCAAGGCCAGCCTGGTCTACAGAGTGAGTTCCAGGCCAGCTAGGGCTACAGGGAGCCCCTGTCTGGAAAGACCAAAAAAAAAAAAAAAAAAAACTTTGAAAGCCGGGCATGATGGCCCACACCTTTAAACCTAGCACTTGGAGGCAGGAGGCAGTGATCTTTGTGAGTTCAAAGGCGCTGTCTACATTGGAGTTCTAGGTTAGCCAGAACTACAGGGAGACATGTCTCAAAAAGACCAAAAAAAAAAAAAAAAAAAAAAAAAAACTTTGAAAATAAATTACTCTATATGGATGAACTTTAAGGTGAGTCAAGGGGTACTAACTATGGCGGCAGTGGTGATCAGCCTCGGGAATTCAGCCATTGCTAGTAAGTACTACACAGAGCTGGAGGAAGAGCTCATGGCCAGCCTGGGCTACATGAGGGATTTTAAAAAAATTAAGCCCAGTGTAGTGGTACATCTTTTAATCTCAGAACTTGGGAGGGCGGGCAGGCAGATCTCTGTGAGTTCTTTTCAAGGCCAGCCTGGTCTATATAGCGAACTCCAGTCAGCTGGGGCTACAGAGACCTTCTCAAAGACCAAAAAGAAGGGGAGAAAAAAATCAAAACAACTTACTCTTATCATACAACACACACAAATACATGTAAAAAAAATTTTAAATTTCACCTCACATTTGTTCTCTAAAGAATTTTAGACAAAACAAAAACAAAAACAAAAAACACCCATACTTATCAAGTGGGTTTTCATTAGGTGGAGAGCTGGCACACAAAGCTTTGGAAACATGCTCCACCAACAACCAGAATGCTTGCCACAGACTGAGATTTTTTAATTTTATTTTATTTATTATTTATTTTTTTTTTTTTTTTGTTTTGGAGGGGATTGAGAGAGGAGAGGGGGGTGCAGTTCAGGTGGCGGGTGGTCATCATCGTGAGTCTGTGCGACATCCTGAAGCCCAAGACAGGAGGAGACCCTCCGTTCATCTGGGGTTCAGAGAAGAGTGTGAATGTCTGGAATGTCAGTGGGTTGCCCACACACGCTGAGTCCCAAAGAAAGGAACACCCATATCAATAACCAAAACAAAGAAAAAAACTAGGAAAGATTGTGATGTCCAAAAGAAAAACTAAATGGAATTTGTAACACACACACACAACACACACACACACATACACTGGAGGGTGTTTTTTTGTAGGTAGTTGCACCCGTGTCATGCAATGCTGCGGAGTCAGAAGAGGGCGTCGAATTCCCCTGGAACTGGAGTTATAAGATTGGTTCTTAGCCTATGTGGGTGCTGGGGATTAAACCCGGTCCTCTGCAAGAGCTAGTTGGTGCTCTTAACTGCTGAGCATCTTCCAGCCCTGAATATTCTGTTTTGATAATGGACTCTTAATTTTAGTTATTAGTCTGATTAACCAAATTCAAATGATATATCTGAAGTCAGTTCTACTATTCTACTGATTAAAAAAATGATTTTTCTTTTTTTTTTTGTCTTTTTGAGACAGGGTCTCCCTGTAGCCCCAGCTGTCCTGGAACTCACTCTGTAACCAGGCTGGCTTGAACTCACAGATCCGCTGCCTCTGCCTCCCAATGTGCTAGGATTAAGGCGTGCGCCAACCATGCCCGGCTGGACTTTTCTTTAATGTCATATTTCTATCTTACAAAAAAATAGCCAGGCTTTGTGCATACTAAGCAAGCTACAGCAGTTTCTACACCTTTTTTCTTAACACTTTAAAAAAAAAAAAAAAAAAAAGAAAAAAACAACCTTCCCCCATCTTCAAAGAGAAAAAGCTTGCTGGGCATGAAGGCACACGGCATGTGCCTGTAATCCCACATTATACGGGGCTGAGGCAGGAGGCTTTGTCATGAGACCGAGGCAACAACGCTACATGAATTCAAAGACTTAGTTGCCAGAGAGAACATGTTTGCTCAGCAGTTTGGAGCACTGGCTGCTCTTAAGAAAGACTCAGGTTGAATCCCAGCACCCACATGGTGGATGGACAACGTCCCAACTCTAATTCCAGGGCATCAACACACCTCTTCTGGCCTCCTGGCACGTAACAACAGGCAGGCAAAACACTCATACATATAAAAAAAAAGCAAAACTTGTGTGAGACAAAGGGGTGGGGGAGGAGAGTTGTGTGGACGTGGATGCTGGGGGCCGACCTCAGCGTCACACTCGGGAACTCCCGGCACCTCCCAGCACCAGGACCCCACACAATACCACCTTGCCTTTTTACTTTTTTGTGGGGATTCTGGAATTCGAACAAGGCAAGCGCTGGCTAACTGAGCCGCGCTTCCACCCCACAGATGGACTTCAACAACTCTAAATTTATTCTTTCTGATTTCATTGTAAATTCATTTGTTATCATCCTTGTTAAAGTGGGCTCTAGAAGGTGAGGAAGTCAGCCATTATATTAAGTTGAATGAAGAAAAGCCAAGAATAGGTCTCACAATAATTAAGCAAGTTCTCTGTGTGGTGTTGCTAGATTGACATAGGGCTTCCCTAATGCTATGTTCTCTACTATATTCCCAACCTTCTTTAGTTAAGAAAATATTGTTGAAGCCAGATGGTAGCACACACCCTTCAAGCACTCAGAAGGGTGCTTTTAGAGGACTCAGGGTCAGTTCTCCATGAGATGGAGCAGTTTTTCTACATAGGGAGTTCTCTAGGCTAGATGGGCTACAGAAAGACTTGTTAAAAAAAAATTTTTTTCTGACTTTTATTACTATTATACGTGTGTATGATTGGTGGGGCGTGACGTGGGTGGGATCGAGGGCAGTCTTACTTTGTAGAGTTGGTTCTCCGTTTCCATCAGGTCATTGGTCATGGGTTATATGGCAAGGTACCTCGTCACTCAGCTATCATACAGCATCTTTTTTTTGTTTTTTTTTTGAGACAGGTGTCCTGAAGCCCCAGCTGGCCTGGAACTCTCTATGTAGAGACGCGACGCCTTGAACTCAGAGTTCACTCACTCAGAACTGCGCTCTGCCTCCAAGTGCTGGGATAAAGCATGTGATCAAACACACCAGCTCTTATTTTTTTTTTTTTTTTTGAGACAGATGTCTTTATGTGTCCGGGCCGGCCTTGATACTCGGAAATCTACCTGCCTCTGCTCTCCCAAGTGCTGGATGAAAGGTGTGGCCACAATGCGGCTAGCCTTCTTTTTGAGACAAGGTCTCACATAATGTTCAGGATACCTCAAACTCACTCTGCAGTCAAGCGGTCCTTGAACTTGTGATCCTCTGCCTCAGTCTCCCAATCAGTGTGAGGTCTGCCCAACGCCCAGCTTCGCCAAGATAGTTGTTTGTTTTTTTTAATGTGTAGTGACTGTGTGATGTACGCTTGTGACACCTGTGTCATGCAATGTCCAGGAGTCAGAAGAGGGTGTCAGATTCCCTGAACTGGAGCTAAAGACGGTCTCAGCCACATTGTGGTGCTGCGGGATCGAACCTGGGTCCTCTGCAAGAGCAGTCGGCACTCTAACCGATAAGAGCCATCTCTCCACCTCTCGACGAGTAGTTCTTCAGCACCCTAATATTTAGGCATTATTTTAAGCCGAGATTCAGCAATAAAAGACAATGTATCCTTATCTTAAAGTCATCATCTTAGATGATGGGATCTAAAAGGATCAGAAATGCAGAATGACTACCATCACTGGCATCAGGAAATGCCAATGCCACTCTGAATTTATCTTTCCCGGTAAGAGCAATCAGAGAAATATACTTCCCATTTGGATAACACATCTTTTAATGTGCTATCAAAAGCAGGCAGTACCAGACCAAAGCCCCTCAACTCAGCTACCTTTACAGGTGAGTGTATGACCATGCACCAGCCTCTCCATATCTTAATAAGCAGGCCAGGTTAGGGTACAAGTCAATCAATGTATCAAATTGCAGATTTTGTTGAAAAGTCTATGAACTTCATGAGAACATGGCTATGCTATTTATCTCAGGAACGGGTGTCCAGCAAACAGCCCAATAAAGAAACGAGTTTCAGAATTACCATTAGAAATTTTAATACAGACACTCCTACATCTCAAGCTGCATAACATATTTGAAAGGTCAGAAATGTTTCCTAAGGATTTTCTTTCACAAATCCTTTAAAAAATTATAGGAACCACAGAATATGGATCTAATATTTTGAAGTTAATGCATGGCAAGCATTAATATTGATGTACATTTAGTCTTATTAAGGTATAGTGGAAGAACCATATTTAGGTATTTCTCATATCTCGAAATGTTTATAACTCTCACATAACCACTCAAAGGCCTGGCACTTGCCACACACACATTTCATCTCTCTGCTGTGTCCTCAGCCGTATTTTTCAAAATAAAAATTATTTTAATGATAACCTACTGGCTCCCTTTTACACACGAACCGGAGCCATGGTGCTGCCCATCATTGGTTCCTCGAGGAATCGGGCCGAAGCTCGGCTTGGGGGTGTTCTCGGTCTGTTCAGAGCTCTGCTCAGACGCATGCACGTGGCTTCGGAGATCGTGGTGCCCACAGTCTGCGCCCTCTGCATTCTCATTGCTGCACTGCTACTAACACTTCTCCTCCCTCCTCGAGAGATAAGGTTGAGAAAGGATCGCTACTCCACCTTCGTCTCCAGGGAATCGCAGGATCATCCTGTTTATTGCCTTGAAACTTTATGTAATGTCTGGTTTTCAGGTTCTGTGATAATTACCTCCTTTTCTCCCTTTTTGTGTTTGTGCTGGAATTTAAGAGATTAGGAAAAATAAAAGTAACAACATAAAATAAAAGTGGCCTGTAATCTGTCCTAAAGTCAGAATTAATTTTTGCTATTTATCAACATAACTTTCATTTTATAAAATAGGAAAAATGTGACGTTATAATTGATTTTTTCATTTTTTCATTTACCTAGAAAGATCACTTTGATGTAAAAGGCTGTCACCTGAGCACTGGCTCATATGATGGACATATTAATTTAAAAATAACCTTTTCAGCTACAGACTAACACCCCCCCCCGCACAGGAAGAAGTACCAGTGGGCAGCAAGTGACTGAGTATGCGCATTGCTGAGGCAAACCACTTGTGCCAATCACCTCACTGCCAAGAAATACCACACTGTACCGAACTTGGACGGATAAAGAAACATTTATCTACCAGGCGATAAAGCTGGTGTGTGTGTGTGTGTGTGTGTGGTGTGTGTGTAAAGTCCACTTTACTCTTTTATTTTTTTTTTCCACTTTACTCTTAACTATGCTAAAATTAACCTCATGAATTTAGAGGATAAACATGGCTTACAAGGGAATGGGAAGGGTGGGCACTGTTAGATTCCACCTAATTCTGTTTCTGAAAAACAATCCCTTTGGCTAATACTGTCTTAAGGTGTTTACATCTGGGGCTGAATGTAATTGGGTTAAAAAACCTTGTTTTTAATAAAACTTTGCTTTCGATGTCAAGCTGGGATGTTTGTTTAGGATTTTTCTCTTCCATCAGCGATTTTGAAATCAAACTACAGATTTAAAATGCAAATGCTATTACTGCTCAGAAAAATTAATTTGGGCTTGCAAGATGACTCAGCCAGGAAGGATTGCTACCAAGCCTGTGCGCCTGAGTCCAATCCACAGGGGCAACAGGGTGGAAGGAGAGAATGACACAAGAACGTTGTCTGCTGATCCACGTGCACACTCACACACACAACACAAATAGGAATTCAAAGATATTTTCAATTCTCTGATTCCAGGATTAAACGGATCTATTTTACCAAATGTAAAAGGAATTAAAGGCTTGCACTGCTGCATAAAGATCTGGCTCAGACACCCACTGGGTGCCACTATGCCACATTCTACTGAACTGAATGACATTTACACATTTACAACATATAAGACAAGGTCATCAGCACATTACAATGTATTCAGAGAGAACACAGATACCTTGCAAAGGACTGTTAGCATGTTATTTGAAATGCACCTGGCTGCAGGTAACCACATTAATGAAGGCTGTCCTTTCTTCCAGACTACTGTTTAGTGTCAACTCAGAAAAATCTGCAAACAGAAAGACAGGAAGGACAGGTCAGAAGTGCTGCAGTGCGAGGCGCCTCCGCTGCAGAGGATCGTGCCAGCGCCACACGGCACAGTCGAGGAGTGTGAAGAGCACCTGTCTTCTGAAGAGAATCAGAGCTCATCCAAGGCAGCGCATTCATATGGTTAAATCTTCTAGATGCTTTAAAAGACATGATCAAACAACCTCAAATTTAAAGGAGATTCTGAAAAAACTAGCTGATTTTCCATTTGGGAAGCAACTTTTTTAATTTTCATACTCCTTTTTTTGCCTTTTGTAATTTCAGAGAAGAATTTCCACTTAGGACCGGTAGGCTGAGAATCAGACGCACAGGCCTTCTCCCCCACAAAGAATGACTGCTTCCTTTCAAAGCAGAAGGTCCCATTAGCGTTGAGATGGCATCCTGTCACTTCCTTGTGGGCCAGTGTTTTGGTTTCCATATTTTCACCATTACATTGTCAGTTACTGAGTACTCAAGGGTGGGCAGCACTCTACTGGACACGCTATCACTAGGATGGGCAGGCTCACTGGTGGGCAGCACTCACTGGATGGGACACTCACTGGTGGCACACTCTATCTGGACATATCATTACGTGAGACTCACGTGGCACGTACACTCTACTGGCAGCACTCACTGGTGGGCAGCATGTCTACTGGATGCTCACGTGTGGGCAGCGCTCACTGTGGCAGCGCTCACTGGTGCGCAGCCTCACTGGTGGGCAGCGCTACTTGGAGTCTACTGGACACACGGTGGGCAGTGCTCACTGGTGGCACCACTCTACTGGCACTCATGGGTGGGCAGCGCTCACTGGTGGGCAGCAGCTCTACTGACACTCAGGTGGTGAGCGCTCTACTGGTGCACACTCACTGGTGGGCAGCAGTCTACTGGACACTCACTGGTGGGCAGCACCTACTGGACACTCACGGGTGGGCAGCGCTCACTCTACTGCACACTGTTTTTCTATCCCATTAACTCCAAATCTGATCATTCTCTCTTCCCATGGGAGCTAAAAGAGTAAACTCTCAAGTTTCCCTGCTTTTGATGCCAAATGTTTTACTCAAGAGCATAGATTAACTATTAAGATATATTGAGAGTCAGTTTTTAAAAATTATTTGATTGCTGGGGCATGGTGTGCACACCTTTAATCCCAGCAGAGGGAGCAGAAGGCAGGCAGATATCTGTGAGTAAGGCCAGCTTAGATCTACAAGAGGAGTTCCAGGCCAGCTGGAGGGAGCACATAGATGAGACCTCGTCTTCAAAAAGACAATAAAAGAGTTTATTTCGTTAAAGTAAAAATGTAATCACATTATTGTAGTTCTATTTTTTTTAGATTAGGCTTGGCCTGGAGGCGGAACTCCCCACTGTCAACTGGGGCTGGCCTTTGAGGCCAGCAACAATCATCTGCCCAAGCACTCTGGTGCCAGGCTATTGGATATGAGGGCAAATGTGAACTAATTTGTGCCATCTTTTTTTTTTTTTTTTTGAGACCGGAGGTCCAGAGTTACAGATGCTCTAGTAGACCAGACTGCATTGAACCCACGATATCGCATTGCCTATGCCTCCTGAGTCTGGAGTTAAAACGTTGCACCACTATGCTTGGCATGAAAAGGCAGTCTTAAATTTTTTTTTATTAATCTTTATTTATTTTCTGAATGTGGTATGAATGATCGTCTGCATGCAATCTGTGACCCGTGTCGTGCAACGCACGCGGATTCAGAAGAGGGTCTCGGATTCCCTGAACTGGAGTTCTCACTGAATGAGAGTTCAGACGGATCTCAGCCCATGTGGCTGGAATCAACCGCGGTCTCTGTAAGGCGCGCGCGTCTTAACCGAGTAGCCATCTCTCCAGCCCGAAAGGCAGTTCTAAAGGCCACCATGTGTGGTCTGAACAGAACGCCAAGTCCTTCTCAAGAAGCAGTCAGCAACTCTATAAATACCAGCTAGGCCCATCTCTCAAAAAAAACTATTTTTTTTTATGTGTATTTTTGCCTGTGTGCTAAGCAAATTGCATCTGTGCATCAGAGGATGGTGTCGATCCTGCTGAACTGGTACAGGCATTGTTATCACATATGAGTGCTAGAACTAGACCAGGGTCCTTCGAAAGATCAGCCAGTTGCTCTTAACCCAGAGCCATCTCTCCAGTCCACTGAACTGGCAAAAACAACAAAGCGGATAAAATACTGGTATTTACACCATGGCTGATTAAGGCCTCTGAAATCTTCTAAGGCCCTGTCAGAAAACTGTCAGGTTTATTTCAGATAAACTTTTGATATAATTAGCCACTTAAGGCTCATAATGAGCAAGAGATAGGTGCGATTGGTGTGCATGAAACAAGCATTGCACAGATGCCTGCTGAGCCACCTAACTACTCAGAGTTAAAACACTAACGTGGAGCACCTTTGACAGAATACAGAAATGCCCATCCCTACTCCAGCTAGAGAAGGCGCTCCAGGAATGAGGTGTCACCACAATTCTAGAGGGCACAGGGTAACATCTGAGCCAACATTTCTGTCTCATCATTCACTTCTACTCTGGTATCCCTACTACGCACTCTCATTCAGTAAAAGGGCCTCTACAGCAAGAAAAACTCCTTTGTGAATATTACACTTTGAATTCTTCTAAGCCTCACACTTGAAAAAAAGTCAGGATTTTCAAATGTATCTTAGTATACTAGCAGTTACAGGAAAGGGACCTAAGAACTATAAGAACAATTCCTCCCAATGGAGAATTTATTTACTACAGTGGATCTTTACCAGGCTTGTTGAAAACTCGAATGTCCACAGGACAGCTGTCACTCACTGCCAGACTTTTTCGCCTTCTTCTGCCCAATGTTATTTCCACGCCCCACTTCTGTGGCTTCTCACTGAAGACGAAATCAAAAAGAAAAAAACTAAAAGCGAACCACCACCTAACAGCTAATCTTTCCTTTTATAGTCACTTTAAAAAATCTATATTTTTATTTTTATTTAGTTACATGAGTATATATTATCTGCATGTATATAAGTACACTTGTCCGGGATGGTGGTGACCATCTTTAATATCCTAGCACCTTGGAGGCAGAGGAAGGCAGATCTTTGTGAGTTCCAAGCTGCCGGTCTATCAGAGTGAGGCTCCAGAAGCTTGGTGCTACAGAGAACCATGTCTTTGAAAAGACCAAAAAAAATAAATAAAATAAGTACATTTGTGTCATGTAATGCCCACAGTGTCAGAATAGGAAATGGAATTCCAGTGAACTGGAATAGAGATGGTTGTTAGCTAGCCAATTGGAGCTAGGAATCAATACCCGGGCCGCAGCAAGAGAGCCAGTGCTCTCTAGCCCTGCACAGTCACTTAGTGACATCCTTAAGAGATTAGACTGATGAGGGAGATAAACAGGTAAGAATTCCTACCCTTGAAAAGCACAGTACAATACAGGAAGAAACAGAAAAAAAAATATTATATATCAAAACATTCTAAAAGGTGATTTTTTAAAAAACAATAACGAAGAAACAATGTGTAAAAAGCCATGTTTGGTGGCTCACCTCTTGTATTCAGCCATAATTTCAAGGCCAGCTGGTACAAGGCAAGTTCGAGGGAGACTACAGTGAGACCTGAATTAATTCCCACACCTTCTCCTAAACATGCAACACCAACAGGAAAAAGAAAGAGAACAAGTGTGATGGCCATCTAAGACTTTCTGTTTGTGGAAGAGAGGTGGTAATATGGTCATTGAAGACAAATATACAGGAAGAAGGGATGAGAACTTTTTTTTTTGTTTATTTTGGTATTTTTTTGCGGTTCTTAGCCTCCTTTAGTCCCAGCTGGCCTGGAGCTCACTATGAAGACCAGGCTGGCCTTGAACTCACAGCGATCCACCTGCCTCTGCCTCCTGAGTGCTGGGATTAAGGCATGGGCTACCATGCCTGGCAAAGATATATTATTATTTTGTTCGTATAAATGCTTTCTTTGCATGAATATATGTGCGACATGTGCATGCAATGCCTACAGAGGGCATTGGATTCCTTGGAACTAGAATTACAGAGGTTGTTAGCCACAATGTGGGTGCTGGGAATTGAACCCAGGCCTTCTGTAAGAGCAACAAGCGCTTTTTTGTTTGAGACAGGGTCTCTAGTCTCAGCTGGCCTGGAACTCACAGAGATCCACCTGCCTCTGCCTCCCAAGTGCTAGGATTAAAGGCGTGCACCACCACGCCCAGCTTTTTTTTTTTTTTCTAACAAGTGCTCTTAAACACAGAGCCACCTCTCCAGCCCTGCTCCAAATGGTCTTATTGTCATATTTTAGATGACTGATTGTTTGGTTAGTGTGTAGTTATTATAATCAATGGTGTGTATCTTTTTTTCCCTTTAACATACTTCTGGACAATCTTTCCATGCTGGTATAGAAAGCATTGCCTTGTTGTGCTCGCTTTGGCAGCACATATACTAAAATTGGAATGATACAGAGAAGATTAGCGTGGCCCCTGTGCAAGGATGACATGCAAATTCGTGAAGTGTTCCATATCTTTTTGTAAAAAAAAAAGTTTTTTGTGCAGCCAGTAGAACAACATTGCCTACTGGCTGCACACTGGGTACTGATGGACATTCTATCATTGTTATTGTTATAATTATTACTGTTATTGTTTTGGTGGAGATGGGACTCAGACCCAGGGACTTCATGCATACATCTCCAGTCTTCCATCAATTATTTAACCACCCACTTGGTGATAAAAGGTGTAAGTTGTTTCCAACCTTCTGTTACTAATTTACAGTGAAGATTCATGAACACACATCTCTCCCACATGTGGGAGAAACACAAGAATTTGTCAGTAAAAGGACACCATCACAATTTATACTATCAACAACAGTGTACAAACACATCCATGACACACCTCCCCCGATACCACCACTGGACCACCGGTCTTTCCAGTGGAGCCCAAATGACCACAAATTTTAGTAATCTTTATGGAAGGTAAGGAATAAACCCTGTTTCTTCTCAGATGACTGCTCAGTTATTGAGCATACCACTTATTGAGTAATCAGTGGAAATATTACATTTTGGGCCTGTGCCAAGAATCGAATCCAGGGCTTTGGACATGTTCAAGAGCTCTACCTTTGAGCTACACTCCTAGCTCCATACCAGTAAGCAATGGAAACTTTAACATTCTCTGAATAGACACTGGACAGACAGTTCTGCTGCCAGCTGGTTCAAGGACTGTCACCATTTAGGAGTTAGAGTTGGTTTCCTTTTCTCAGCCAATTAAATAAAAAGGCAAGAAAAATCTCTGGCCAGCAGAGAGCAGCAAGCAGACTCCTACTGAAAGATGAGTGTTCACAGATAAACACACACTGAGAGAAGAAAAGCTTTCCACAAATGGAGAGGGTATTTGAAACCAAAGATCTAAGTCCCCCCCCCCCCCCCCCCCCCCCCCGCACCTTTTTTTTTTTTTTTTTTTTTTGTCTGTTAGGTTGATGTTTCCCTCTCTAATTTTGGATTGGTCCACTCAAAAGTTTCAAGAAAAGGGCAACAGGTATATGGCTTCAAATGAGATGTCTGGCTCTAGCGTTTATTATTATTATTATATATATTATTATTATTATTATTATTTTGTATGTGTATGAATGTACTGTCTGTATGTAGATTTGTGCGCCCGTGTCGTGCAATGCCGCGGAGGTCAGGAAGAGGGTGTCGGATTCCCCTGGAACTGGAATTAAAGATGGTTCTTAGCCACCATGTGGGTGCTGGGAATCGAACCTGGGTCCTCTGCAAGAGCAGTCAGTGCTCTTAACCACTGAGCCATCTCTCCAGCCCCAGGCTCTAGCATTTTTTATGAATTGGTTTAGACTTGGCCTGAAAGCAAACCCTGCCAGATAAAGGGGGATCCCCAAGACCTCTGTCTCGGACCAGGAAGACAGAAGTCTGCTATCTTTACCTGTGGCCTTTTCCTCTTCCATCTGCCTGTCCAGAAACATGGCTTGCTCTTAGTCCCTCAGCTCAGTGGTTAAGAGTGCTCAATCCATGAAAAGCATGTTTGGCAGAATACATGAGCTCTGGTGGGTGGGGGGATAGGGTGGGGGACACGGGTCCTAGATTTGATAATCTTACAAAATATATATTTAAAAAAAGAGCTCAATCTAGCTGGTTGTGGTGGAGCACGCCTTTAATCCTAGCATCGGAGGCAGAGGCAGGCAGGTCTTTGTGAATTCAAGGCCAGCCTGGTCTACAGAGTGAGTTCCAGGACAACTGTAGGCTACAGGGACAACCTGTTCTTAAAAAAAAAAAAAAAAAAAAAAAAGTGCTCAATCTTAGCCAGGGGTGGTAGTGCATGCCTTTATTTTATTTAATTTTTTGTTTTTTTATTTGCATATGCCTTTAATTCCAGCACTCAGGAGGCAGAAGCAGGCGATCTCTGTGAGTTCAAGTCCAGCCTGCTCTAGAGAGTGAGTTCCAGGACAGCTGGAGCTACAGGGAGACCCTGTCTCAAAAAGACCAAAAAAAAGAAGAGTGCTCAATCTTGATAACTAGAGTTTGGTTCCTAATACCCACAATAGGCAGTTCATAACCACCTGTAACTCCAGCCCCAGGTGATCCAGTGCCCTCTTCTGGCCTCTTCGGGTAGTTGTGCATACACACACTTAACACATAAAAATAAATCTTCAAAATAAAAATATTTTGGATTGTGTCCAATGTTAAAATTCTAGTTTGAGGTAGGTTTTATTTTTTTAATGCACACAGGTCTTTTATAGCTGCAGCTTTGCTTTATTCTGGTTTTGGTTTGAGACAGGGTCTCCCTCTAGCCCCAACTGGCCTGGAACTATATAGAGCAGGCTGGCCTCAATCTCACAAAGATCCATCTCTTGAGTACTAGGATTAAAGACATGTGCCACCATGCCCAGTGGCTTAAAGGCCAGTTTTTATGTCAACTTGCCAGTGTCATTATGAATGGCAAAATAACTATGAGAAAGTGAGCGTAGGTTAAAGTCTCGTGTCTTCTCCCATCAGGAAGAAAGAGTGCGGAGCAGGCCTGGGCGTGTCTCGGCTGCCGGTGTTCTCCCTCCAAGAGAAGAGCTGCATTAAAGGCACATCTGATTTCCTGGGACTGGGCCATTTTACCACTCATCACTGAGAGGAAATACCCTTCCTACCAGGGGCCCAGCTACCAGAATGACCGAGACTTGGTAGAGCTTGTTGACCCAACATGGCCAGATCTGGGGTCTCCATGGCTCTATTCTGTGCCCTTGGGATTCAGAAAGCTCCTCAACTTTGCCCAGGTGCTTATTCCATGAAGCTGTGTGATGGACTTTCAGACCTAAATTTAGTTGAAGGTCAGATGACAAGGTGTGGTGGCAAGGCTGTCATCCCAATACTTGGGTGATGGAGGCAGTTCAGTATTAGCCTCGGCTATAGAGTAGGCTTGAGCCTTGTATCAGGGCTACACAAGACCCTGACTCAAAAGAAACAAAAGACAACAAAAAAATGAATAAATCAGTCACCTATACTTCAAAGACTACTAAACATAGGCCTTGAAGACTAATGCCTACATGAATAACCATATCTAATTTCAACTCATATTCTTTTTTTTTTTTTTTTTTTTTTTTTAAAAAAAAAAAGAATATGAGTTGAAATTAGATATGGTTATTCATGTAGGCATTAGTCTTCAAGGCCTATGTTTAGTAGTCTTTGAAGTATAGGTGACTGATTTATTCATTTTTTTTGGTCTTTTGTTTCTTTTGAGTCAGGGTCTTGTGTAGCCCTGATACAAGGCTCAAGCCTACTCTACAGCCGAGGCTAATACTGAAGACTCGCCAGAAGAAACAGTTGAGAGTGACCCACCTTGTCCAATCTGACCTTCAACTAAATTTAGGTCTGAAAGTCCATCACACAGCTTCATGGAATAAGCACCTGGGCATAAGTTGAGGAGCTTTCTGAATCCCAAGGGCACAGAATAGAGCCATGGAGACCCCAGATCTGGCCATGTTGGGTCAACAAGCTCTACCAAGTCTCGGTCATTCTGGTAGCTGGGCCCCTGGTAGGAAGGGTATTTCCTCTCAGTGATGAGTGGTAAAATGGCCCAGTCCCAGGAAATCAGATGTGCCTTTAATGCAGCTCTTCTCTTGGAGGGAGAACACCGGCAGCCGAGACACGCCCAGGCCTGCTCCGCACTCTTTCTTCCTGATGGGAGAAGACACGAGACTTTAACCTACGCTCACTTTCTCATAGTTATTTTGCCATTCATAATGACACTGGCAAGTTGACATAAAAACTGGCCTTTAAGCCACTGGGCATGGTTGCACATGTCTTTAATCCTAGTACTCAAGAGATGGATCTTTGTGAGATTGAGGCCAGCCTGCTCTATATAGTTCCAGGCCAGTTGGGGCTAGAGGAGACCCTGTCTCAAACCAAAACCAGAATAAAGCAAAGCTGCAGCTATAAAAGACCTGTGTGCATTAAAAAAATAAAACCTACCTCAAACTAGAATTTTAACATTGGACACAATCCAAATATTTTTTATTTTGAAGATTTATTTTTATGTGTTAAGTGTGTGTATGCACAACTAACCGAAGAGGCCAGAAGAGGGCACTGGACACTGGATCCCTGGGCTGAGTTACAGGTGGTTATGAACTGCCTATTGTGGGTATTAGGAACCAAACTCTAGTTATCAAGATTGAGCACTCTTTCTTTTTTTTGGTCTTTTTGAGACAGGGTCTCCCTGTAGCTCCAGCTGTCCTGGAACTCACTCTCTAGAGCAGGCTGGACTTGAACTCACAGAGATCGCCTGCTTCTGCCTCCTGAGTGCTGGAATAAAGGCATATGCAAATAAAAAAACAAAAATTAAATAAAATAAAGGCATGCACTACCACCCCTGGCTAAGATTGAGCACTTTTTTTTTTTTTTTTTTTTTTTTAAGACAGGTTTCCCTGTAGCCTCAGTTGTCCTGGAACTCACTCTGTAGACCAGGCTGGCCTTGAATTCACAAAGACCTGCCTGCCTCTGCCTCCCGAGTGCTAGGATTAAAGGCGTGCTCCACCACAACCAGCTAGATTGAGCACTCTTTTTTTTAAATATATATTTTGTACAAGATTATCAAATCTAGACCCGTGTCCCCCACCCTATCCCCCCACCCCACCAGAGCTCATGTATTCTGCCAAACATGCTTTTCATTGGATTGAGCACTCTTAACCACTGAGCTGAGGGACTAAGAGCAAGCCATGTTTCTGGACAGGCAGATGGAAGAGGAAAAGGCCACAGGTAAAGATAGCAGACTTCTGTCTTCCTGGTCCGAGACAGAGGTCTTGGGGATCCCCCTTTATCTGGCAGGGTTTGCTTTCAGGCCAAGTCTAAACCAATTCATAAAAAATGCTAGAGCCTGGGGCTGGAGAGATGGCTCAGTGGTTAAGAGATGACTGCTCTTGCAGAGGACCCGGTCGATTCCCAGCACCCACATGGTGGCTAAGAACCATCTTTAATTCCAGTTCCAGGGGAATCCGACACCCTCTTTTTGCAGACACGGGGCAAAATCTACATACAGACAGTACATTTCATACACATACAAAAAATAATAATAATAATAATAATAATAATAATAATATAATAAACGCTAAGCCAGACATCTCATTTGAAGCCATATACCTGTTGCCCTTTTCTTGAAACTTTTGAGTGGACCAATCCAAAATTAGAGAGAAAAGCTACAAAAACCCTTAGAAACCCAGACTCTCACGGGGGGGGGGGGCGGACTTAGATCTTTGGTTTCAAATACCCTCTCCATTTGTGGAAAGCTTTTCTTCTCTCAGTGTGTGTTTATCTGTGAACACTCATCTTTCAGTAGGAGTCTGCTTGCTGCTCTCTGCTGGCCAGAGATTTTTCTTGCCTTTTTATTTAATTGGCTGAGAAAAGGAAACCAACTCTAACTCCTAAATGGTGACAGTCCTTGAACCAGCTGGCAGCAGAACTGTCTGTCCAGTGTCTATTCAGAGAATGTTAAAGTTTCCATTGCTTACTGGTATGGAGCTAGGAGTGTAGCTCAAAGGTAGAGCTCTTGAACATGTCCAAAGCCCTGGATTCGATTCTTGGCACAGGCCCAAAATGTAATATTTCCACTGATTACTCAATAAGTGGTATGCTCAATAACTGAGCAGTCATCTGAGAAGAAACAGGGTTTATTCCTTACCTTCCATAAAGATTACTAAAATTTGTGGTCATTTGGGCTCCACTGGAAAGACCGGTGGTCCAGTGGTGGTATCGGGGGAGGTGTGTCATGGATGTGTTTGTACACTGTTGTTGATAGTATAAATTGTGATGGTGTCCTTTTACTGACAAATTCTTGTGTTTCTCCCACATGTGGGAGAGATGTGTGTTCATGAATCTTCACTGTAAATTAGTAACAGAAGGTTGGAAACAACTTACACCTTTTATCACCAAGTGGGTGGTTAAATAATTGATGGAAGACTGGAGATGTATGCATGAAGTCCCTGGGTCTGAGTCCCATCTCCACCAAAACAATAACAGTAATAATTATAACAATAACAATGATAGAATGTCCATCAGTACCCAGTGTGCAGCCAGTAGGCAATGTTGTTCTACTGGCTGCACAAAAAACTTTTTTTTTTTTTTACAAAAGTAATGAACACTTCACGAATTTGCATGTCATCCTTGCACAGGGGCCACGCTAATCTTCTCTGTATCATTTCCAATTTTAGTATATGTGCTGCCAAAGCGAAGACACAAGGCATGCTTTCTATACCAGCATGGAAAGATTGTCCAGAAGTATGTTAAAAGGGAAAAAAGATAACACACCATTGATTATAATTAACTACACATAACCAAACAATCAGTCATCTAAAATATGACAATAAACCATTTGGAGACAGGGCTGGAGAGGTGGCTCTGTGTTAAGAGCACTTGTTAGAAAAAAAAAAAAAAAAAGCTGGGCGTGTGGTGGTGCACGCCTTTAATCCAGCACTTGGGAGGCAGAGGCAGGGATCTCTGTGAGTTCCAGGCCAGCTGAAGACTAGGAGACCCTGTCTCAAACAAAAAGCGCTTGTGCTCTTACAGAAGGCCTGGGTTCAATTCCAGCACCCACATTGTGGCTAACAACCTCTGTAATTCTAGTTCCAAGGAATCCAATGCCCTCTGTAGGCATTGCATGCACTGTCGCACATTATTTCATGCAAAGAAAGCATTTATACGAACAAAATAATAATATTCTTTGCAGCATGGTAGCCCATGCCTTAACCAGCACTCAGGAGGCAGAGGCAGGTGGATCGCTGTGAGTTCAAGGCCAGCCTGGTCTTCATAGTGAGTCCAGGCCAGTGGGACTAAAGGAAGACCTGTCTCAAAAAAAAAAAAAAAAAAAAAACAAGAAAGAAAAAAAAAAGATCCTTTGTAGGGAGCCTGTTGGTTTGGATTAAATGAGGGAAAGATTTGTATTTAAATCTTTAAAACATTAGCATGTTGGACAGGCGTGTGTGCATGCCTGTAGTCCCAGTGCTTGGGAGGCAGCAGGCAGGCAGATCTCTGAAAGTTCAAGGCCAGCCCGGTCTACATAGTGAGTCCCAGACAGCTGTGGCTACTGGGAGACCCTGTCTTAAAAAGGACACCCCCCCACCCCCAAAAATAGCATGTTATTTCTGCTAGTTGTATTTAGTAATTAGAAAAACTACAGGGCATCGTTCCTGCACTGATTTGTAGTAGCCACTGCTACAAGTATCTATCCAATACAGCTAGATTCAGACACTCAAGGACTGGGAGGTTTTTCGCTATAGTTTTTTTTATATTTTTTATTTATTTATTTTTTTTTTTTTTGTCTTTTTTGAGACAGGGTCTCCTGTAGCCCCAGCTGTTCCTGGAACTCACTCTGTAGACCAAATGGCCTTGAACTCACAGAGATCCACCTGCTCTTGCCTCCCAAGTACTGAGATTAAAAGCATGCACTACCACACCTGGCCTATGTTTTTATTTTATGAGTGCTTGCTTCTGTATGATGTATGTATGTATGTATGTATGTAGTATGTACGCTATACCATGTGCAAGCAGTGCCTNTTTTTTTTTTTTTTTTATTTCTGTATGTGTATGAATGTACTGTCTGCATGCAGGTTTGTGCACCCATGCCGTGCAATGCCGCGGAGGTCAGAAGAGGGTGTCGGATTCCCCTGGAACTGGAGTTCTTCTGGAATTGGAGTTTCAGGCAGTTCTCGGCCACCATGTGGGTGCTGGGGATCGAACCCGGGTCCTCTGTAAGAGCGGTCGGCGCTCTTAACCGCTAGGCCATCTCTCCAGCCCCTCAACTCATATTCTCTTCACACATTTAGTCTCAATTTTTTTTTTTTTAGTTATGACAGAAATGACAAGTAGCAGAATTGGGAATGATTTCTTGGTTTTGTCATCTGTATAATTTTTTTTGGTATAATTTTTTTAAAAATAATGACTCAGTATACAAGATTGTTTTGAGTTAGGTGGTTTTCCAAAGATAAAGACATCTATCACCCTGACAGGTTAACTTAACTCTCTGCCATACTAGTTTGTTTCAACTATTCTTTCATTTTTATTGGCAAGGTACTAGAGACATAGTACATCCATTAACACAGGGTCTCCCTATAGCCCCAGCTATTCTGGAGCTTTGTAGTCCAGGCTGGCCTTGAACTCACAGAGATCTGCCTGCCTCTGCTAGGATTGAAGGCGTACACCACTACGCTCATCTTAAAGATGGTTCTTAGCCACCATGTGGGTGCTGGGAATCAAACCCGGGTCCTCTGCAAGAGCAGTCAGCATTCTTAACCGCTGAGCCATCTCTCCAGCCCCATTAATTTTAAAATTTATACACATATATAACGGATTCTGACCAAACCCACCTCTCAGTACCTCTCTTATCTCCCCCATTCCTAACTCCTGCTTCCCCACAAGCTGGCATCCACCCGTATGTGTGTCCCACTGAGTTTCAGGTTGCTTGCATCAACATAGGAAGGGTCATTTACTGGAGCATGGGCAACTGACCAATGGCTCCACCACTAAGGATGCAACTCCTCTCCCCACATGCATTTAGTCATTTTAAAGTCCTTTTCACCTGAAATGGAATGTGTGCAAAGAATAAGACCTGATAGGGCACTGGCTACTCCGCCCGAGGACTGGGCTCCGTTCACAGCCCACATAGCAGCTAACAACAGCCTGTAACTCCAGTCTTAGGGCATCCTATGGCCTCTTCTGATCTCCACAGGCACTGCATGACATGGATGCACTTAAATACTTTCAGGCTAAACACTCATACGTATAATAAAAATAAATCAAAAAAGATTTCAAAAGACTGAATCGCAGTTTTCTACCTAACAAGGCCCATTTACTGGGAAGACTGCTTCTTATATAACTTGCTTCTGCTGACGCTCATCACTAAATAAACTTGTCACCTGACACCCACCACCTACTAACATGCAGTTCATTACACAGTGGCAGGCTTGTGACCCAGAAATGTACCTGTAGGTCAGAATTTATTATTTTATGTGTATGAGTGTATTACCTACATGTTAGTAAGTGCACTTGTGCCATGCAATGCCCAGAGGACAGAAGCAGGTGTTGGATCCCTTGAAACTAGTTATGGATAGTTGTTAGCCGCCATGTGGGTGCTGGGATTCTAACCTGGGTCCTTTGCCAAGAGCAGCCAGCGCTCTGAACCACTGAGACATCTCTCCAGCCCTGTAAGTTAGACTGATTAACAGTCATGACTACCTCACTTTCAGACCCAATACAGTGATCCTCCCATATACGTGACAGAAAATGGAGCATCTCAGAGGCTGCACTGTGCTCAGCTCTGTGACGAGTGGAGAATTCAGTACCTCCGAGGATACATCAACGAAATGCTAAAAGGTGAGATACAAACTGACACGCAGTTCACATTTTTGATTTAGACAAACTCTACAGTCACAAACCATCAACTAAAACTCACTTTTTTTTTTTTTTTTTTGTCTTTTTGAGACAGGGTCTCCCTTTAGTCCCAGCTGGCCTGGAGCTCACTATATAGACCAGGCTGGCCTTGAATTCACAGAGATCCACTTGCCTCTGCCTCCAGAGTGCTGGAATTAAAGGCATGTGCCCCCATACCCAGCTCACTTCTAAAGCTCATTAAAACATTTTAATCTTGCTGGGTGTGGTGGCACATGCCTTTAGTCCCAGCACTTGGGAGGCAGAGGCAGCTGGATCTCTGTGAGTTCAAGGCCAGCCTGATCTACAGAGAGTGTTCCAGGCCAGCTGAGGCTACAAAAAGACTGTCTCAAAAACACCAAAAACAAAACAAAACAAAACAAACCCAAAACACATTTTAATCTTCTTTGGATTCCCAAGTAAATGAAATCTATTAAAAGCAGAACCAAATGTCTTTGCAGCTATACAGGACGGCGTGGATATAAAAGGCTACACTTCCTGGTCTCTGCTGGATAAGTTTGAATGGGAGAAAGGCTACACAGACAGATATGGATTCTACTACGTTGAGTTTAATGAGAGGAACAAGCCTCGTTATCCCAAAGCTTAGGTCCAGTATTACAAGGAGATTATCACTGCCAATGGGCTTCCAAATCCACGAGGTGGGATAATTTACCTGTGTTTCTTGTTCTGGTCTTGGAAGAACTAATCATTGAGGTGCACAGCACCTCCCCTCCTTCCTTCAAGGTGGGATGGCCTGTCTTGCCTCCCCTGCTCCTCCACCACCTCAATTCAGGATAGTGAACATGCAGTAAAATTCAGTCCCTTCCACACAGAGCAAGGGGTGATGCAGGAACCCCGCCTGCACCATGCAGGCTGTGACAGGACAAACTCCACAGAGACTTCAATGCTTTGTTTCTGGAGCTAGAAATGGATGGAGCCCCAGGACTTTAAACCATGTGATTAAAGGCTTCTTCCACTGAGCTACATCTCCAGCCATAAATGCTGCCTTAATGCAAACAAGTGCTGCCTACTTTTCAATATGTAAAAAGTTCAGTAAATTGAAATTGAGTTTATGACCATGTCTTTTTTTTTTTCTTGTCTTTTTGAGACAGGGTCTCCTTGTAGCTCCAGCTGGCCTGGAACTCACTATGTAGACCAGGCTGGCATTGAACTCACAGAAATCTGCCCACCTCTGCCTCTCCTGGGATTAAAGGCATATGCCACCATGTTTGGTTGTCCACAGAGATCCCCCTGCCTCTGCCTCCTGATTGCTAGGATTAAAGGCGTGTGCTACCACACCCGACCCATATCATCTCTTTTTACACCAAATGCTGGAGCCATATAAAAGTACTGGCTCCAAGATAAGATTGAACATAAACAACTTTTTCTTTTTCCTTCCTTCCCTCCCTGGTTCCTCCTTTCTTTAAGATATAATCTTGAAGTCCTAGCTGGCTTGGAACTCACTATGTATAACTTCCATTTCACAGACATATTCCTGGCTCTGCCTCCCAAGTCCTGGGATTAAAGTGGTGTGCCAACATACCCATCCAAACAAACCTTTTAAAGGCTATCCCATCCATGTTACTCTGCCTATTAGCAGGAATTATAATTTATTTGTTTTTTGGTCTTTTTGAGACAGGGCCTCCCTGTAGTTCCAGTTGTCCTGGAACTCACTCTGTAGACCAGGCTGCCTTGAACTCACAAATATCCGCCTGCCTCTGCCTCCTGAGTTCTAGGATTAAAGGCATGCGCCATCATGCCCCGCTCTGGAATTATAATTTATTGATCTAGAGCATTTTAATAAAAACTTTGAGACCAAAAAAAAAAGCCGGGCGTGGTGGCGCACGCCTTTAATCCTAGCACTTGGGAGGCAGAGGCAGGCGGATCTTTGTGAGTTCAAGGCCAGCCTGGTCTACAGAGTGAGTTCCAGGCCAGCTAGGGCTACAGGGAGACCCTGTCTGGAAAAGACAAAAAAAAAAAAAAAAAAACTTTGAAAGCCGGGCAGATGGCGCACACCTTTAATCCTAGCACTTGGAGGCAGAGGCAGGTGGCTCTTGTGTGGTTCAGGACAGCCTGGTCTACAATAGTGAGTTCACAAGGAGAGACCCTGTCTCAAAAAGACCAAAAAAAAAAAAAAAAAAAAAACGACCAAAAAAAAAAAAAAAACTTTGAAAATCTAACCTGCTTACTATGATGACTACTTTAAGGTGAGTCAAGGGGTACTAACTATGGCGGCAGTGGTGATCAGCCTCGGGAATTCAGCCATTGCTAGTAAGTACTACACAGAGCTGGAGGAAGAGCTCATGGCCAGCCTGGGCTACATGAGGGAGTTTTAAAAAAATTAAGCCCAGTGTAGTGGTACATACTTTTAATCTCAGAACTTGGGAGGCAGGGGCAGGCAGATCTCTGTGAGTTCTTTTCAAGGCCAGCCTGGTCTATATAGCGAGTTCCAGGTCAGCTGGGGCTACAGAGACCCTGTCTCAAAGACCAAAAAGAAAGGGGGGGAAAAAAAAATCAAAACCTTACTCTTTCATACACACACACACAAATACATGTAAAAAAAATTTTTAAATTTCACCTCACATTTGTTCTCTAAAGAATTTTAGACAAAAACAAAAACAAAAACAAAAAACACCCATACTTATCAAGTGGGTTTTCATTAGGTGGAGAGCTGGCACCACAAAGCTTTGGAAACATGCTCCACCAACAACCAGATGCTTGCCACAGCTGAGATTTTTTAATTTTATTTTATTTATTATTTTATGTGTGAGTGTACTGTCTATGAAAGAGAGAGACAGAGATTGAGAGAGTTAGGGGAGAGGGGGGTTGCAGGCTGGCCAGGTGGTCATCATCGTGAGTCTGCCTGCTGCTATATCATCACCATGAAGCCCATAGACAAGGAGGAAGACCCTCCGTTCATCTGGGGTTCAGAGAAGAGTGTGAATGTCTGGAATGTCAGTGGGTTGCCCACACACGCTGAGTCCCAAAGAAAGGAACACCCATATCATAACCAAAACAACAGAGAAAACTAGGGAAAGATTGTGATGTGTCCAAAAGAACAAACTAAATGGAATTGTGTAACACACACACACACACACACACACCACATACACTGGAGGGTGTTTTTTTGTAGGTAGTTGCACCCGTGTCATGCAATGCTGCGGAGGTCAGAAGAGGGCGTCGAATTCCCCTGGAACTGGAGTTAAAGATGGTTCTTAGCCGCCATGTGGGTGCTGGGGATTGAACCCCGGTCCTCTGCAAGAGCAGTTGGTGCTCTTAACTGCTGAGCCATCTCTCCAGCCCTGGATATTCTGTTTTGATAACTGGACTCTGTAATTTTAGTTATGATCGCATTAACCAAAATTTCAAAATGACTTATCTGAAGTCAGTCTACTTACTCTATGATTAAAAAATGGATTTTTTCTTTTTTTTTTTGTCTTTTTGAGACAGGGTCTCCCTGTAGCCCCAGCTGTCCTGGAACTCACTCTGTAGACCAGGCTGGCCTTGAACTCACAAAGATCCGCCTGCCTCTGCCTCCCAAGTGCTAGGATTAAAGGCGTGCGCCACCATGCCCGGCTGGACTTTTTCTTTAATGTCATATTTCTATCTTACAAAAAAATAGCCAGGCTTTTGTGCATACTAAGCAAGCTAAGCAGTTTCTACACCTTTTTTTCTATAACACTTTAAAAAAAAAAAAAGAAAAAAAGAAAAAAAACAACCTTCCCCCATCTTCAAAGAGAAAAAGCTTGCTGGGCATGAAGGCACACGGCATGTGCCTGTAATCCCAGCACTTACGGGGCTGAGGCAGGAGGCTTTGTCATGAGACCGAGGCCAACACGGCTACATGAATTCCAGACTAGCTTAGGCCAGAGAGACATGTTTGCTCAGCAGTTGAGAGCACTGGCTGCTCTTAAGAAAGACTCAGGTTGGAATCCCAGCACCCACATGGTGGAGGACAACTGTCCCCAACTCTAATTCCAGGGCATTCAACACCCTCTTCTGGCCTCCCTGGGCACGGTACACACAGGCAGGCAAAACACTCATACATATAAAAAAATAAGCAAAACTTGTGTGAGACAAAGGGGTGGGGGAGGAGAGTTGTGTGGACGTGGATGCTGGGGGCCGACCTCAGCGTCACACTCGGGAACTCCCGGCACCTCCCAGCACCAGGACCCCACACATACCACCTTGCCTTTTTACTTTTTTGTGGGGATTCTGGAATTCGAACAAGGCAAGCGCTGGCTAACTGAGCCGCGCTTCCACCCCACAGATGGACTTCAACAACTCTAAATTTATTCTTTCTGATTTCATTGTAAATTCATTTGTTATCATCCTTGTTAAAGTGGGCTCTAGAAGGTGAGGAAGTCAGCCATTATATTAAGTTGAATGAAGAAAAGCCAAGAATAGGTCTCACAATAATTAAGCAAGTTCTCTGTGTGGTGTTGCTAGGGATTGAACATAGGGCTTCCCTAATGCTATGTTCTCTACTATATTCCCAACCTTCTTTTAGTTAAGAAAATATTTTGTTGAAGCCAGATGTGGTAGCACACACCCTTCCCAGCACTCAGAAGGGTGCTTTTGTAGAGGACTCAGGGTCAGTTCTCCATGAGATGGAGGCCAGTTTGATCTACATAGCGAGTTCTCTAGGTTAGATGGGGCTACAGAAAGACTTGTTTAAAAAAAATTTTTTTTCTGACTTTTATTACTATTATACGTGTGTATGATGGGTGGGGGTGCGTGGACGTGTGGGATCCGAGGGCAGCTTTACTTTGTAGAGTTGGTTCTCCGTTTCCATCAGGTCATTGGTCAGGGTTATATGGCAAGTACCGTCCCACTCAGCTATCATACCAGCCATCTTTTTTGTTTGTTTTGTCTTTTTGAGACAGGGTGTCTCTGAAGCCCCAGCTGGCCTGGAACTCTCTATGTAGAGACCAGGCTGCCCTTGAACTCAGAGTTCACTCACTCAGAAGGCTGCCTCTGCCTCCCAAGTGCTGGGATGAAAGGCATGTGCCAACACACCCAGCCTTTTTTTTTTTTTTTTTTTTTTTTTGAGACAGATTGTCTTATGTGTCCCTGGCCGGCCTTGATCTCGGAAATCTACCTGCCTCTGCCTCCCAAGTGCTGGGATGAAAGGTGTGTGCCACCATGCCGGCTAGCCCTTCTTTTTGAGACAAGGTCTCACTAAATTGTTCAGGATAGCCTCAAACTCACTCTGCAGTCCAAGCAGTCCTTGAACTTGTGATCCTCTGCCTCAGTCTCCCAATCAGCTAGGAGGTCTGCACCAAGCCCAGCTTCGCCAAGTAGTGTTTGTTTTTTTAATGTGTATGAGTGTACTGTCTGCATGTACGTCTGTGCACCTGTGTCATGCAATGCCATGGAGGTCAGAAGAGGGTGTCAGATTCCCCTGGAACTGGAGCTAAAGACGGTTCTCAGCCACCATGTGGGTGCTGGGGATCGAACCTGGGTCCTCTGCAAGAGCAGTCGGCACTCTTAACCGCTAGGCCATCTCTCCACCCTCTCGACGAGTAGTTCTTCAGCATCCCCTAATATTTAGGCATTATTTTAAGCCCTGGAGATTCAGCAATAAACAAAGCAATGTTCCTACCTTCTTAAAAGTCATCATCTTAGATGATGGGATCTAAAAGCATCAGAAATGCAGAATGACTACCATCACTAGGCATCAGGAAATGCCAATGCACACTCTGAATTTATCTTTCCCGGTAAGAGCAATCAGAGAAATATACTTCCCATTTGGATAACACATCTTTTAATGTGCTATCAAAAGCAGGCAGTACCAGACCAAAGCCCCTCAACTCAGCTACCTTTACAGGTGAGTGTATGACCATGCACCAGCCTCTCCATATCTTAATAAGCAGGCCAGGTTAGGGTACAGTCAATCCAATGTAGTCAAAATGCAGGATTTGTTGAAAAGTCTATGAACTTCATGAGAACATGGCTATGCTATTTATCTCAGGAACCGGGTGTCCAGCAAACAGCCCAATAAAGAAACGAGTTTCAGAATTACCATTAGAAATTTTAATACAGACACTCCTACATCTCAAGCTGCATAACATATTTGAAAGGTCAGAAATGTTTCCTAAGGATTTTTCTTTCACAAATCCTTTAATAAAATTATAGGAACCACAGAATATGGATGCTAATATTTTGAGATTAATGCATGGCAAGCATTAATATTGATGTACATTTAGTCTTATTAAGGTTACAGTGGAAGAACCATATTTAGGTATTTCCATATTCTCTGAAATGTTTATAACTCTCACATAACCACTCAAAGGCCTGGCACTTGCCACACACACATTTCATCTCTCTGCTGTGTCCTCAGCCCGTATTTTCAAAATAAAAATTTAATTTTAATGTAACACCTACTGGGCTCCCTTTTACGACACCGGAGCCATGGTGCTGCCCATCATTGGTCTCCTCGAGGAATCGGGCCGAAGCTCGGCTCTGGGGGTGTTCTCGGTCTGTTTCAGAGCTCCTGCTCAGACGCATGCACGTGGCTTCGGAGATCGTGGTGCCCACAGTCTGCGCCCTCTGCACCCTCATTGCTGCACTGCTACTAACACTTCTCCTCCCTCCTCGAGAGATAAGGTTGAGAAAGGATCGCTACTCCACCTTCGTCTCCAGGGAATCGCAGGATCATCCTGTTTATTGCCTTGAAACTTTATGTAATGTCTGGTTTTCAGGTTCTGTGATAATTACCTCCTTTTTCTCCCTTTTTGGTTTGTGCTGGAATTTAAGAATTAGGAAATAAAAAGTAAGCATACATAAAATAAAAGTGGCCTGTAATCTGTCCTAAAGTCAGAATTAATATTTTGCTATTTATCAACATATACTTTCATTTTATAAAAATAGGAACAAAGTACAGTTTTATAATTTGATTTTTTTCCCATTTTTACATTTACCTAGAAAGATCACTTTGATGTAAAAGGCTGTCACCTGAGCACTGGCCTATCTGATGGACATTATCAATTTAAAAATAACCCTTTCAGGCTACAGACTAACACCCCCCCCCCCGCCAGGAAGAAGTACCCAGTGGGCAGCAAGTGACTGAGTATGCGCATTGCTGAGGCAAACCACTTGTGCCAATCACCTCACTGCCAAGAAATACCACACTGTACCGAACTGTGACGGTAAAAGAAACATTTATCTACCAGGCGATAAAGCTGTGTGTGTGTGTGTGTGTGTGTGTGTGTGTGTGTAAAGGTCCACTTTACTCTTTTATTTTTTTTTTCCACTTTACTCTTAACTATGCTAAAATTAACCTCATGAATTTAGAGGATAAACATGGCTTACAAGGGAATGGGAAGGGTGGGCACTGTTAGATTCCACCTAATTCTGTTTCTGAAAAACAATCCCTTTGGCTAATACTGTCTTAAGGTGTTTACATCTGGGGCTGAATGTAATTGGGTTAAAAAACCTTGTTTTTAATAAAACTTTGCTTTCGATGTCAAGCTGGGATGTTTGTTTAGGATTTTTCTCTTCCATCAGCGATTTTGAAATCAAACTACAGATTTAAAATGCAAAGCTATTACTGCTCAGAAAAATTAATTTGGGCTTGCAAGATGACTCAGCCAGGAAAGGCATTTGCTACCAAGCCTGTCGCCTGAGTCCAATCCCAGGGGCACAGGGTGGAAGGAGAGAACTGACACAAGAACGTTGTCTGCTGACGTCCACGTGCACACTCACACACACAACACAAATAGGAATTCAAAGATATTTTCAATTCTCTGATTCCAGGATTAAACGGATCTATTTTACCAAATGTAAAAGGAATTAAAGGCTTGCACTGCTGCATAAAGATCTGGCCAGACACCCACTGGTCACTAGTCCACATTCCTACTGAACTGAACTGACATTTACCACATTTACAACATAACTAAGACAAGGTCATCAGCACATTACAATGTATTCAGAGAGAACACAGATACCTTGCAAAGGACTGTTAGCATGTTATTTGAAATGCACCTGGCTGCAGGTAACCACATTAATGAAGGCTGTCCTTTCTTCCAGACTACTGTTTAGTGTCAACTCAGAAAAATCTGCAAACAGAAAGACAGGAAGGACAGGTCAGAAGTGCTGCAGTGCGAGGCGCCTCCGCTGCAGAGGATCGTGCCAGCGCCACACGGCACAGTCGAGGAGTGTGAAGAGCACCTGTCTTCTGAAGAGAATCAGAGCTCATCCAAGGCAGCGCATTCATATGGTTAAATCTTCTAGATGCTTTAAAAGACATGATCAAACAACCTACAATTTAAAGGAGATTCTGAAAAAACTAGACTGATTTTCCATTTGGGAAGCAACTCTTTTTAATTTTTATGCCACAACTCAGGGCTAAGCAACTGTCATTTTTGCCTTTTGTAATTTCAGAGAAGAATTTCCACTTAGGACCGGTAGGCTGAGAATCAGACGCACAGGCCTTCCCCCCCACAAAGAATGACTGCTTCCTTTCAAAGCAGAAGGTCCCATTAGCGTTGAGATGGCATCCTGTCACTTCCTTGTGGGCCAGTGTTTTGGTTTCCATATTTTCACCATTACATTGTCAGTTACTGAGTACTCAAGGGTGGGCAGCACTCTACTGGACACTATCATTTACTGAGCACTCACTGGTGGGCAGCACTCTACTGGACACTCACGGGTGGGCAGCGCTCACTGGTGGGCAGCACTTTACTGGACACTCACTGGTGGGCAGCACTCTACTGGACACTCACTGGTGGGCAGCAGTCTACTGTACACTCACTGGTGGGCAGCACTCACTGGTGGGCAGCAGTCTACTGGATGCTCACGGGTGGGCAGCGCTCACTGGTGGGCAGCGCTCACTGGTGGGCAGCACTCTACTGGACAATCACAGGTGGGCAGTGCTCACTGGTGGGCAGCACTCTACTGGACACTCATGGGTGGGCAGCGCTCACTGGTGGGCAGCACTGTATTGGACACTCACTGGTGGGCAGCACTCACTGGTGGGCAGCACTCTACTGGACACTCACTGGTGGGCAGCACTCTACTGGACACTCACTGGTGGGCAGCACTCTACTGGACACTCACTGGTGGGCAGCACCTACTGGACACTCACGGGTGGGCAGCGCTCACTCTACTGCACACTGTTTTTCTATCCCATTAACTCCAAATCTGATCATTCTCTCTTCCCATGGGAGCTAAAAGAGTAAACTCTCAAGTTTCCCTGCTTTTGATGCCAAATGTTTTACTCAAGAGCATAATACTATTAGATATATTGAGAGTCAGTTTTAAAAAAATATTTTATTGCTGGGCATGGTGGTGCACACCTTTAATCCCAGCAGGAGGGAGGCAGAGGCAGGCAGATCTCTGTGAGTTCAAGGCCAGCCTGATCTACAGAGTGAGTTCCAGGACAGCTGGGGCTACAGGGAGACCCTGTCTCAAAAAGACATACAAAAGGAGTTTATTCTTAAATAAAAATGTATCACATGTATTCATGTCTTTTTTTTTTAGATTAGAGGCTGGCCTGGAGGCCTGGAACTCCCACTGTAACCTGGGCTGGCTTTGAGCTAGCAACAATCCTCCTGCCCAAGCATCCTGAGTGCCAGGCTTATGAGTATGAGGGCACAAGGATGACTAATTTGGTTGCCTCTTTTTTTTTTTTTTTTTGAGACGGGATCCTAGAGTTCATTCTGTAGACCAGGCTGGCCTTGAACTCAGAGATCTGCCTGCCTCTGCCTCCTGAGTGCTGGGATTAAAGACGTGCACCACTATGCCTGGTTGAAAGGCAGTTCTTAAAATTTTTTTTTTATTAATTTTATTTATTTCTGTATGTGTATGAATGTACTGTCTGCATGCAAGTCTGTGCACCCGTGTCGTGCAACGCCGCGGAGTTCAGAAAAGGAAAAAGAATTCCCCTGGAACTGGAGTTCTCCTGGAATTGGAGCTTCAGACGGTTCTCAGCCGCCATGTGGGTGCTGGGGATCGAACCCGGGTCCTCTGTAAGAGCGGTCGGCGCTCTTAACCGCTAGGCCATCTCTCCAGCCCCGAAAGGCAGTTCTTAAAGGCCACCATGTGGGTGCTGGGAATCGAACCCAGGTCCTCTGCAAGAGCAGTCAGCACTCTTAATAGCTGAGCCATCTCTCCAGCTCGTTTCATTTTTTTTTTATGTGTATTTTGCCTGTGTGTATGCAAAGTGCATCTGTGCATCAGAGGATGTCGGATCCCTGGAACTGGAGTTACAGGCAGTTGTTAGCCACCATATAAGTGCTAGGAACTAGACCAGGGTCCTTCGAAAGATCAGCCAGTGCTCTTAACCCATGAGCCATCTCTCCAGTCCCACTGAACTGGCAGCAAACAACAAAGCTGATAAAACTACTGGTATTTACACCATGGCTGATTAAGGCCTCTGAAATCTTCTAAGGCCCTGTCAGAAAACTGTCAGGTTTATTTCAGATAAACTTTTGATATAATTAGCCACTTAAGGCTCATAATGAGCAAGAGATAGGTGCGATTGGTGTGCATGAAACAAGCATTGCACAGATGCCTGCTGAGCCACCTAACTACTCAGAGTTAAAACACTAACGTGGAGCACCTTTGACAGAATACAGAAATGCCCATCCCTACTCCAGCTAGAGAAGGCGCTCCAGGAATGAGGTGTCACCACAATTCTAGAGGGCACAGGGTAACATCTGAGCCAACATTTCTGTCTCATCATTCACTTCTACTCTGGTATCCCTACTACGCACTCTCATTCAGTAAAAGGGCCTCTACAGCAAGAAAAACTCCTTTGTGAATATTACACTTTGAATTCTTCTAAGCCTCACACTTGAAAAAAAGTCAGGATTTTTTTTCAAAGTATGCTTTATACCTACAGTTCAGGAAAAGACCCGTAAGAACTATAAAACAATTCCTCCCAAGAGAATTTAATTTACTACAAGTGATCTTTACCAGGCTTGTGAAAACTCGAATGGTCCACAGGACAGCTGTCACTCAGCTGCCAGACTGTTTTCGCCTTCTTCTGCCCACTGCTTATTTCCACGCCCCACTTCTGTGGCTTCTCACTGAAGACGAAATAGCAAAAGAAAAAAACTAAAAGAACAACCACCACCAACAGCTATCCTTTCCTTCTATAGTCACTTTAAAAAATTATATTTATTTTTATTTTATGTGTATGAGTATATTATCTGCATGTATATAAGTACACTTGTGCCGGGCGTGGTGGTGCACGCCTTTAATCCTAGCACTTGGGAGGCAGAGGCAGGCAGATCTTTGTGAGTTCAAGGCCAGCCTGGTCTACAGAGTGAGCTCCAGGACAGCTGGTGCTACAGGGAGACCCTGTCTTGAAAAGACCAAAAAAAATAAATAAAATAAGTACACTTGTGTCATGTAATGCCCACAGTTCAGAAAAGGAAATTGGATTCCAGTGGAACTGGAATTAGAGATGGTTGTTAGCAGCCACATGGAGGCTAGGAATCAAACCCCGGGCCTCAGCAAGAGCAGCCAGTGCTCTCTAGACCCTGCACAGTCACTTAGTGACATCCTTAGAGATTAGCACTGATGAGGGAGATAAACAGGTAAGAATTCCTACCCTTGAAAAGCACAGTAAATACAGGAAGAAACAAGAAAAAAAATATATATATATACAAAACATTTCAATAAAAGGTGATTTTTTAAAAAACAATAACGAAGAAACAATGTGTAAGCCAGGTTTGGTGGCTCACGTCTGTAATTTCAGCCCATTAATTCAAGGCCAGCCTGGGGTACAAGGCAAGTTCGAGGGAGACTACAGTGAGACCCTGCATTAATCCCACACCTTCCTCCTAAAACAGCAACAACAACAGGAAAAAGGAAAGAGGAACAAGTGTGAGTGGATCCTAGATTTCTGTTTGTGGAATGAGGTGGTTAATACTGTCATCTGGAAGATAAAATACAGGAAGAGGGAATGAGGAACTTTTTTTTTTGTTTATTTTGGTATTTTTTTGCGGTTCTTAGCCTCAGCCTTTAACGGCTGCGCTATCCCCACACCCCATGTTTTGGTATTTTAAGACAGGGTCTTTCTTTAGTCCCAGCTGGCCTAGAGCTTGCTACATAGACCAGGCTGGCCTTGAACTCATGGAGATCTGCCTGCCTCTGCCTCCCCAGTACTGGGATTAAAGGTGTGAGCCACCATGCCCATCATGAGGAACTTTTTAAGAGAAATTACTTAATATAAATAAGGCATACTGGTGCATTATTGTGTTTAATCCCAGCACTTGGGAGGTAGAGGCAGGTCTCCCAAGTTTGAGGCCAGCTTGGTCTGCATTTCGAGTTTCAGGCTAGCTGAGGCTACACTGTGTGATCCTGTCTCAAAAAAAAAAAAAAAAACCAAATTAAATAAATTAAAAAAAAAATTTCAGGCTAGGGAGATGGCTCCCTGAGTAGCTGCTTGCAGTCCAGACGATACAAGCCTCACACAAGCAGTTTGATCCCCTAGAAACACATAAAAGATGGAGAGAACTGACTCCAAAAGTGGTCCTCTGCCCTCCATACACATGCAACAGCAGGTGCACCTACACACAATAATTCCTATAGCTTCTCCTGCCTCTGCCTCCATCTCCCAGTGCTAGTGCTGAGATCACACGTGAGCCACCCCGTCTGCTCTTTGACAGTCCCATGTATCAAGCTCAGGTCACGAAGGTTGTACTTTTACCTGCTGAGCCATCTGTGTGGTTCTCCATTTTGGTTTGCCTTCTCAAGATTTGTTTTACATTCACTTATTTGTGTGTGTGTGTGTGTGTGTGTGTGTGTGCGCATGCATGTGCATGTGTGTCAGCATATGCATGCCAAGTGTGCGTGTGGGGGTCAGAGGACAACTTGCAGGAGTCAAGTTCTCTATCCACAATGTGGGCTCCAGGTAGCGAACACAGGTTGTCAGGCTTGGCTGCAAGCACCTTTACTTAACAAACCATCTCACTGCCCCTATTTTGTTTGTTAGACAAGGTCTTCCTATGTAGTCCAAGCTGGCCTTGAACTCTTGATCTTCCTGTCTCAGACTCCCCGATGTTGGGAATATAGGCATGAGCCACTAGGACAGCTAAATATTTTCCTTTTTTTTTTTTTTCTTTTCGAGACAGGGTCTCCCTGTAGCCCCAGCTGTCCTGGAACTCACTCTGTACGCCAGGCTGGCCTTGAACTCACAAAGATCCACCTGCCTCTGGCTCCCAAGTGCTAGGATTAAAGGCGTGTGCCACCACGCCTGGCCTTTTTTTTTTTTTAATTACTTTTATTTTTTATGTATGAGTGTTTGGCTGCAGCTATCTAAGTGTACTCATGTATGTAATGCCTGCAGAGGCCAGAAAAGGCTGTCAGATCCCCTGGAACTGGACTTATGGATGGTTGCTAGCCACTATGTGGGTGCTGAGACCCACACCTGGATCCTCTGCAAGAGCAGCCAGTGCTCTAACTGCTGAACCATTTTTCCAGCCTCGTTTTCTTTTCTTTTTTAATTATTATTTTTTATGTATGAGTGTATTACCTGCATGTAGGTGGGTGCACCTATGTCATTCAATCCCTTCAGAGGTAGGCATTGGATCCCCTAGAACTAGAGTTTATGAATCGTTGTGGGCTACCATGTGGGTGCTGGGAACTATAACCGGGTTCTCTGTAAGAGCAGCCAAATTCTTAACCACTGAGCTATTTTTTTCCAGCCCCATTTTATTTCCTTAACTGACAAAACTGTACATACTTTTAATTGACAAATTTATATATACATGACATGACTTGAAATATATACATATACATTGCAGAATTGCTAATGGAGCAGAATAGCACATATAAAGCCTCGTTTTTGTGTACTCTCCTGGACAAGCCTCCTAACTTCTCCTAGGAGCACTGGGATTACAGATGTTTTCCACAATATCTGATTTTTACATGGGTTTCAAGAACCAAACTCAGGTCTTCTGCTTGCTCATGACACTTTTACTCAACAAGTCCCTCTCCAGCCCCACCGTGGCATGGCCCTCCCCTGCTTTGTCCCTTACCCCCACTCCAGTGGCCTCCCTGCCCCTCCTGCTGGTCCCCTTCCTTATGCCACGGTCCTGCTTCTTCTGGGTCACATATATTCCATTACCTTTTTTCCACTCCTTTAAGACCTCTTTCCCTCCCATGGTCCCCTTTATGGTTTCATGACCTACACATACACTCACACATGTGCGTGCGCAAGTGTGCAAACACAGATGCGCACACACAGACCCGCAAATTTAAGTCTAGGTTCTGAATGTGGGAAGTATCTGAGTCTAGCTTATTTTGCTTAACATAATTGATTTCTAGCTCCATACATTTTTCTGAAATGCCATGATTTTATTATTCTTTGTGGCTGAATAAAATCCCATTGTGTACATGTGCACAATGCTAGGTAATGAAACCCCATGGAATATTGACACCAAAATTACCAATTATAGATGGACTTAAGGTAGAACTTACTGAATTGCTTACCTCTGATACAGGTGTTTTACTACAGCTGGTCTGACTGGCAGCTGAAAAACATGCTGCTCATCAAGAGGATTTTGTTTATAATATTTTATGCAAGATCTAAAAAGGAAAAACCCAACAAACAGTGTCTCTTGAGGAAAAGAGCCATCAGAAAAGATAAAGGCTTTCTAGTGCAGGGACACATTTCACTGAGTACCAACAACCATGATGGCAATATAAGAATGATTTCAGAGCCATAAGAGTAACAAACAGCCGAGCGTGGTGGCACATGCCTAATCCCAGCACTTGGGAGGCAGAAGAATTCTGAATGCAAGGCCAGCCTGGCTTACACAGAGTTCCAGGACAGCTGAGGCTACAAGGAGACCCTGTCTCAAAAAAGAGTAACATTCCCCTCAAATGTCCAAGGAAATCCCATTCACTTTTAAAAAATTTTAATTGACATATTTGGAAAAATGTATAAAAACATATACTGGGCTAAGAATGTAGCTGAGTTGAAAAGCACCTGCCTATCATAACCAATCTTCCCCCACTCCCTGCGCCCCAGTGCTGGGAAGTGAGACCGGGGCCCCCGAATGCTAGGCAAGCACTCTACCAATGAGCTCTATCTCCAGCCCTATACTTTCAATGCTTAATGAGAAAAAAATCTTTTAGATGTGTAAGCACTAACGATTTCAAACTCTCCTCTTTATCTTCACTGTTGATACAAAATTTAAACTTGGAAAGGTAAACTGGAAAGATGGCTTAACAGTTAAAAGCACTTGCTGCAATATCATGAGGCCCAGAGCTCAGCTCTGGCTGGCATGTGACAAGCCAGGCATCCCTCATCCACCCCAGCCCTGATCCACTCATCTTCTAATTAGTGGGCTTGTAGCTTCCAGCATAGCTAAGAAAATGAAAGCCAAGGTTAAGGGAGAGAGCCTGCCACAAAAGGAGAATGCTGGGGCCAATGAGATGGCTCAGCTGATAAAGGCGCTTGCCACTAATCGTGAAGACCTGAGTTCGATCCCCAGGCCCACATGGTGGAAAGAGAGAATGAACTCCTATAAATTGTTCTCTGATCACCCATGTATACATGTCTTGACCTGCACACACACATATAATAAATAAATGTTAAAAAAAAATCTGTTTTGTTGAGTCTGGGTTTTGTTCTGTAGACCTGGTTGGATTGGAACTCTCTATGCACAGCAGGCAGGCCTTGAACTCAGAGATCTCTTGCCTTTGCCTCCTGAGTGCTGGGATTAAAGGCAAGCACCACTGTGCCTGGTCTCTCTCTCTTTCTTTCCTTTCTTTCTTTCCTTCCTTCCTTCCACAGTTTTCTTTCCTTTTGCTTTTCTCTTTTCTTTTTCCTCCTTCCTTCCTTCCTTCCTTCCTTCCTTCTCCTTCCTTCCTTCCTTCCTCCCTCCCTCCCCTCCCCTCCCCTCTCCTTTATTTATTTATTTTTATTTTTGTTTGTTTGTTTGTGTTTGTATGAATGTACTGTCTGCATGTAGGCGTTGCACGACACAGAGAGATCAGAAGAGGGTGTCGGATTCCCCTGGAACTGGAGTTCTCCTGGATTGGAGCTGCAGATGGTTCTCAGCCCCCATGTGGGTGCTGGGGATTAACCCGGGTCTCTGCAAGAGCGTTGGTGCTCTTAAAACCGACCGCTAGGCCAGCTTTCCAGCCCTCTTTTTTTTTTTTTTTAAATAAAATCTTTTTGNTCCTCCTCCTCCTCCTCCTCCTCCTTCCTTTTCTTTTCCCCTCTGGACTGCTGGGATGGATGATAGGTGTATGATACTACACCCAACTCCAGTACTGATCATTGACTCTAGACCACATTTCTACTCTGCCAACCCTCTCTCCTTCACTGATGCCATACCTTGTTCACATACCACCTGCTACATTACAAGCACAATTACAGAGCCTAGAGGTTCTACAGTGATGAAGATAGACCAACTCTCTGCCTCCTCCTGCACACTGCATTCTAGTGGAAGGACAGATGGTAATGAATGAGTGAGGAGTGCTAAATGGGGCACAATGAGGTGGCTCAGTATGTAAAGTCACTTGCCACCAACTCTGATGACCTGAGTTCAATGCCTGGGATCCACATGGTGTAAGGAGAGTATTAGGTTATAAAAAAAAAAGCATGGGGGTTGGAGAGATGGCCTAGCGGTTAAGAGCGCCGACCGCTCTTACAGAGGACCCGGGTTCGATCCCCAGCACCCACATGGCGGCCGAGAACTGTCTGAAACTCCAATTCCAGGAGAACTCTAGTTCCAGGGGAATCCGACACCCTCTTCTGACCTCCGCGGCATTGCACGACACGGGTGCACAAACTTGCATGCAGACAGTACATTCATACACATACAGAAATAAATAAAATTAATAAAAAAAAGAATATAAAAAAATTAAAAAATAAAGATTACAATCAGATAGCTAACATAATAGAAACTATGAAGCCATTTAAAACTGTATTAAGTTCTTTTATATGATATATAAATAATTTTTCTTTTAGTCCTTCAGTATAAAAAAAAAAAAAAATTAGTCTTTAAAAATTTTGGGAAAGGCAATGGTTCACATTATGTCCAGTCTGCGGCCCCAGCACATTTATACATGAAGGTCATTCCAAACTGTCTCTAGTCGATTTACAGCCATGCTCCTGACAGGAGTGGTGACTTTAGTCAGCATACAGATGGCTGGCTGGCAGTGGAGAGTCTGACCTAGATGTATAGGGATGTAACACTTGCTTTCTTTTTCTTTTACTTTTGTACTTTTTGTGGTGCTGGGGATTGAAACCAGGGCACATGCTAGGAAACACTCTACCACGGAGCTAAATGCCTAGCCTATAGGGGTGTGAAAAAGAGAAAATAGTATTTACTCTATCTGTTATGTGCCAAGGACCTTATATACACTACGTCATTTATGTCTTCAGATATACGAGTTAGTCTATCCTTTTTATAGATGAGGATACAGGAGTCAGTGCGGGGAGAGCTTCCTAAAGAAGGTAGAGGGGGCTGAGGGCTTGAGAGATGGCTCAGTGGTTAAGAGCACTTGCTCTTCCAGAGGACCCAATTCCAACTCTCAGCAGCCTGTCAAGTGGATCACAACCACCTATAACTCTAATAACTCTAGCAATATCTCTGGCCTTTGCAGGCATTTGCACTCCCACACACAATTAAAAATCTTAGCTGTGTGTTGGGGGGGGCGCATGCATGCCTTTAATCACAGCACTCAGGAGGCAGAGGGAGAGGCAGGTAGATCTCTGTGAGTTCAAGACCAACATGCTCTAAACAGCAAGTAACAGGAGAGCTGGGGCTATAGGGAGACCCTGTCTCAAAAAGACAAAAACAAAACAAAACAAAAAACTTAGCTGGACATGGTGGTACACACCTCTGATCCCAGCACTGGGAGGCAGAGGCTGGTTCCAGGGCAGCTAGGGATACAGGGAGACCCTAAAAAAAAAAAGAAAAAGGCCAGGAGTGGTGGTGGACATCTTTAATCCCAGCACTTGGGAGACAGAACGCAAGCAAATCATTTTTCAGTTCTGTGGCAGCCAGGGCTACATGGTTTGAGACCCCGTCTAAAAAACAATACAACAGGCCGGGCATGGTGGTGCACGCCTTTAATCCTAGCACTTGGGAGGCAGAGGCAGGTGGATCTTTGCGAGTTCAAGGCCAGCCTGGTCTACAGAGTGAGTTCCAGGACAGCTGGGACTACAGGGAGACCCTGTCTCGAAAAGACCAAAAAAAAAAAAAAAACAAGGTAGAGAAGTTAGAAAGTGTGGAATCTGATTATCTTTAACCCAAAGCCTTATCTTCCCATGACACTGACCTAGAATCACACTAACATAGAGACAGGTAGAGGTTGTACTCCGACAACAAAATCTTTGACTATGCTGCCATTCTTCAGAAGAGAATGTTTTTTATAAATAAGCAATACAGAAATACTTAACTGTGAGTTGGTGTGGTAGCTCATGCCTATAATCCCTGTACCTGAGAGTCTGTGGCCAGCCTAGGCTACAGATGTGAGACAGTTCTCAAAACAAAAAGAAATACTTACTGTGTTAAAGAAAAGAGGAGCTCTTGTTGAGGCTTAATGAAAAGCATGCAACTGGCTACTATTTCTAGAATATGGTGGAGTTTCTGAAGACGATAAATTTGCTCTTGTGTGTCTACTGATGAAGAAATGAAGTATTCCTAAAATAAAAGAAGTGTAAGCAGAATAAGGAATCCAAGAATAAGCAAAACCTTTGGAAACAGTAAGGACACTAGGCTCACTACATCCATGTTTCCATGCATGCAAATAGGGAGGGAAATAAAGGGAGGAGGCAGCCACACAGAACTCAGCACTTTCAGTACTATCCATTTAAAGTAAAGTATTCACTGAGGATGTTGTATGCAAATAATTACATAGTCTTTGGTAAAGACCAATTGCAGAGCTGCTTCACCAAGGGGATCCAAGGGATAGTCCATACCACCCAGCAAGTCTCCAGACTGAAGGCTCATCTGGAAGACAATTCTGCATCCCTCTACACTTGACAAACTGAAGTTTGAAAAACGAGTCAAGTTTTAACAAGCTTCCATTTGCACATATTGCTGATACACCGATCCAGCTTTTGAAAGATAATTTGGTAAGCTACACCATTATCATAAAATGTTCAGATTCCTATTTCTGAGATCCAACATAACAACTCATGGTATAAATAAGAAGCAGACTTTGACAATGGCCAGCATCCTGGAATATACTCCTCACAAAATTCCTTCCCCTCCAGTGAGCTCAGAACCTGTAAACATGATAGGAGTTTTACAGCCATGATTAGCTCAGCAATGGACTTACTATGCTTTAAACAAGGGAAATTATCACCTAGTCCTTCCATTAACCTGACCAGACAAGCCCTTTAGAAAACAAAGACAAGCCCTTTAGAAAACAAAGAAGTTTTCCAGGCAAGGGTGGCACACACCTTTAATCCCAGCTCTCGGGAGGCAGAAGCAGACACATCTCTGTGAGTTCAAGGCCAGCCTGGTCTATGTAGTGAGCTCCAGGCCAGCTGGGGCTACAGGGAGACCAGACCCTGTCTCAAAAAGACCAAAAAAAATATATAAATAAATTTAAAAAATGCAACTATGTGTTGGTATCACAAATATATAATGAGAAATGACATTAAATGAGACAATTTTCATTTCTCTTAATAAGCAATAATAATTAAGGGCACTAACTACCTTATCAATCCTTCCTAGGACCTAGGACAGAGGCAGGCACGTTATCTTCTCTTACTAACTGTATGCAGAATGACAAGACAAAAAGTAAAACCATATTTAGAATGAAAGAAAGGAACTCACCAAATGATTCAAAGATGCAAGTTCCTGACCTATCAAGAAAAACACATATGCAAATAAGCTTTAGAAATGTTCCAATACATGTTAAAGAATCTACATGACCTGGGCGTGGTGGCACATGCCTTTAATCCTACACTTGGGAGGCAGAAGCAGGCAGATCTCTGTGAGTTCAAGGCCAGCCTGGTCTACAGAGTGAGCTCCAGGACAGCTGGGACTACAGGGAAACCCTGTTTCGAAAAGACAAAAAAAAAAAAAATCTACATGAAAATTTTCATACTTCATAAATTAAAGAGATTTTCATATTAAAATAGTTCTTCACAAAGACCAAATTACACCATATACATACTAATAGTTATTTTGAAACTGATCACAAGTTGCACCTAAGAAAAAGTATCAAGTTGGCCTGGAGAGATCGCTCAGGATTTAAGAAAACTGACCGCTCTCGCAGACGACCCTGATTTGATTCCCAGCATCCATATGGCAGCTAACAACTATCTGTAACCTCAGTTCAAGAGAACTCCAATGCCCTCTTCTGACCTCCACAGGTATCACATGACACATGTGTACTTAAATACATGCAAACAATTCACTCATACGCATAAAATGAGAAAATTTTTTTTAATTTTTATTTATTTTCTATGTGTATGTATCTGAATGTACTATCTGCATGCAGGTCTGTGCAGCCATGTCGTGCAATGCCGCGGAGGTCAGAAGAGGGTGTCAGATTCCCCTGGAACTGGAATTCTCCTGGAATTGGAGTTATAGACGGTTCTCAGCCGCCATATGGGTGCTGGGGATCGAACCCGGGTCCTCTGCAAGAGCAGTTGGCACTCTTAACCGCTCGGCTATCTCTCCAGTCCGAGAGAAAATTTTTTTTAAAGTATCAAGTGTTAGACATTAAACAACTAGTAACTAGAGCTAGTGCAATGGCTCAGCAGGTAAAGGTGCCTGATAACCCGAGTTCAATCCCTAGGACCCACGTGGTAAAAGGAATATCTACCAAGTGGGAAACACTCAGAGAAGGAAGATGCTGGTCTCACAGTAGTAAACCAGGTACAATGTAGAAAGGGAAAATCGTAGGATATCTCTAGATGAAAATTGACAGGCCTTAAATTTTTTTTTTTTTTTTGGTCTTTTCGAGACAAGGTCTCCCTGTAGCCCCAGCTGGCCTGGAACTCACTCTGTAGACCAGGCTGGCCTTAAACTCACAAAGATCCGCCTGCCTCTGCCTCCCGAGTGCTACCTAGGATTAAAGGAATGTACCACCACACCCAGCCAGGCCTGAAGTTTCTTTTTTTTTAAACATTTTTTTAAATTTTATTTATTTCTGTATGTGTATGAATGTACTGTCTGCATGCAAGTCTGTGCACTCGTGTCGTGCAATGCCGCGGAGGTCAGAAGAGGGTCTCGGATTCCCCTGGAACTGGAGTTCTCCTGGAATTGGAGTTTCAGACGGTTCTCGGCCGCCATGTGGGTGCTGGGGATCGAACCCGGGTCCTCTGTAAGAGCGGTCGGCGCTCTTAACCACCAGGCCATCTCTCCAGCCCCCCAGGCCTGAAATTTTTAAGTTGGGAAAAGGACTTACTGATGAAAAAACTGATATAATCTTTTTTCAGTTTGTCCAAACCAATTTCCAAAAGCATCTGAAGTGGAATCGTCCCAGTGAGAGAAACGGTGTCCATGGCTCCATGATAAGACTGATGGATGAGCTTACTTAGTGAGCTGTTACTCCTACTGTGGAGCTAGAAATCAAGAACATTTTATACGATCCTAAATGTAAGTATAAAAAAATGTAGTAAGTAAAAGAAAATTATATTAACTATGAGCTCAAAATTATAGCCTTACATTCAGAGTCTCTTGACATTATAAATTATTTCAATAAAATCCCCCCAAGCTACAATTTCTGAAGTATAATTCTTAGCTGTGTATGTGCCTCGGCTGAAGTGCTTGCTTAGCATGCACAAAGCCCTGGGATCCATCTCTAGCAAGGCAGAAAGTGGAAGTGGCAGCACATGCCTGTGACCCCAGCACTCAGGAGGCGGAGGCAGGGGCAAGTTCAATGCAATCCTCAGCTACACAGTGCATTTGAGACCCCCTCTTAAACCAAGAAGAAAAAGCCATTCGTACTTCGTTTTTGAAAATTCAAGCATCTAAGGAAGGTTAAATTTATCACAGTGATAAGCTCAATTTCACCAAGAAGTCAGAGTTGGTCTTTTGAAGCTTCACAACTGAGACCTTGCTTCTGGCCAATTTAAGGAGGTCTTTTCCAAACTTCAACACCTTCAACCACAGCGCAAGTCTGCTGACTCAGGCACATAAATTATGCATATGCATAATTACTTTTGGGCTATGATAATTTTCAAATTTGAAAGAGCTATGAACTCACACTTTACATATGTACCAAATGTTAAACAAATCATTTTAAAATTCATAAACCATCATCTTCCTATGACTTTCTAGTGTCTGTACTTCACCCTCCATAATCTTTTCAGTTGCCCTTGATGTGCACTCACTGTACAAAGAAGACTCACAGTGGCAAACACGTACAAAGAAAATGTTAATAGCTGGCACTAAAGCACCCAGAATGACTAAGGCCGGGTTAGGCAGAGTGTATGGGCTTTTGCCCAGGGTGTAACCTTCTTTATAACTGAAAAGGTGGTATCCCTTCTGATGCTTGACATCAAACTTAGGGCCTCATGAATCTAGCAAAAAATTTAACTTAGTCATGAATTGGGACTTATTCTTTAAAATAATTTCTAACAAGTTACTTTTCCTTCACTTTTTTTTTTCTTTGTCTTTTTGAGGTAGGGTCTCCCTGTAGCTCCGGCTTTCCTGGAACTCTTAGGTAGACCAGCCTGGCCTTGAATCCTAGAGATTCCCTGCCTCTGGGTCCCAAATGCTGGGATTAAAGGAGTGCACCACCATGCCCAGCTTCCTTCACTTTTTACTTACTGTAAAAGTAACACAATTTTGGAGCTTGAGAGATGGCACAGTGGTTAAGAGCAACGACTGCTCTTGCAGAGGACCCAGGTTCAATTCCCAGCACCCACATGACGGCTAACAACTGTCTTTAAGTCAGGCATGGTGACACATGCCTTTAATCCCAGCACTTGGGAGGCAGAGGCAGGCAGATCTCTGTGAGTTCAAGCCCAGCCTAGTCTACAGAGTGAGTTCCAGGCCAGCTGGGGCTATAGGGAGGCCCCGTCTCAAAACAAAAACAAACTAAAAAACCCCCACAATTTTATGGTGAAAAATTAATAAAGTGCAGAATATTCATCAACTATAGAAAATATAGTCATTTGTAAAAAAAAAAAATAAAAAAAAAGAAAGTATAGTCATTTGTAATGCTTCTCCCAGAATTTAGCCCGTTTCTAAAATTATTTTTCTTGAAAATATACCATTTATACAAATATGTATTTTAGCAATTATTAAGCATGCCATTATACTGCTACATTGTTATTACTTAGTCATCTATTAACAAGGGGAATTTAGCTAATTATATTCTTTGGCTAGTGTAAACAAAGCTATGATAACTACTCTAATGCACAAAGTCTGGACACATTTTGTTTTGTTTTTGAGACAGCGTTTTATGATACAGCCTAGACTGGTATCAAACTTGTGAACTTCCTACCTTTGCCTCCCAAATGCTGGGACTACAGGCATGTGCCACCATGCCCAGCCTTGACACATACTTTTATATATGAATGTAGGTTGGATCCCAAACACAAGTATTATTGGTTCAAAGGGTGTGCTACATTTTGAGGACCTCAATTCAGCATCAAAATTGCATTTTACACAAAGAAGTCTAGTTTCTACTCTCCTCAATGGTACATGAAAAGATTAATTCCTAGAACAATTAACAGTGGCAGCAGCTTATACATAGGAATCCCAGGTGCTTCACATGGATTAAATTGAAGCCTTATGCAACCCCATGACACAAGTAGGATTCCGATTCTCACATTACAGATGAGGAGGACAGTGGGGTAGAAAAATAAAGGAGCCTACCCAAATCACCCAGCTAGAAAGCAGCAGACATGAATTCAAGCTGGGCTGTCTGCTCAGTGGCTGTGTTCTCACCTAGCACACTATAGTTCTGGTTGGGTTTTTTGTTTTACATCACTGAATAAAACATTCTATTCCACGCTATTCAACCTACCCATGGCTGTATATCACCACGCTGTAGACTCTGGAGGATCAACGTGAAACACTTCACCAAGTCTTGATATGAAACCACACCTTCAAAACCAAATCTCTACTGTTCAAAAATGTTAATTTCAACAATACAAATGAAACAGAAGACAAAAATCCATATTTTCTGGGCGAGTGGAGGAATTTAAAAAAGAAACACACACACACACACACACACACACACACACCAACAATGTATACTTTTTTTTTTTTGGTCTTTTCGAGACAGGGTCTCCCTGTAGCCCCAGCTGTCCTGGAACTCACTCTGTAGACTAGGCTGGCCTTGAACTCACAAAGATCTGCCTGCCTCTGCCTCCCAAGTGCTAGGATTAAAGGCGTGTGCCACCACGCCCGGCCCAACAATGTATTCTTATAAAAAGACACTACTCACCTACCATAACTATTAGTGCTGCTTAAATACCTATATATCTAATTGCTTGTGCTTCATTAGTAGGATCGAAAGGTTATTCCTGGACAAACTGTCAGCCCATGAAAGGAAACAGCCAGAATTGACCAGAGTCCAAGTCAACAGCTCCAGAGAGAGTGGACTGTTTTACCTCTCATCCACCTGTGCCCCTTTTCTAAGCCTAGGGAACAATCTGCGGAAGAGGGGGCATGGTAGAAAGTAAGGGCTGTGATTGGGGTGAATGGTGAAACTACAGCAATGTAGTCTGGACACTCATTTGATCAACTTGATTGAACAAACAACCTGTCACCCCCCACTGGATGGTGGGGCTGTGGGGGTTTGGGCACAACAGCCTGCAGATTGGTTTTGCACGAAGGATGCTTGTACTCATGGATTATCACTTATAGCTAAAAAATGAAAAAAAAA
>VZQC01006158.1:166203-176845 GCA_009823505.1 Rhizomys pruinosus | reverse complement strand
GAGACATGGTCTAAGTTGGTGGGCACTGAACATACTCCACAGCTCAAGGTAATAATCACCCTGCCTTAGCCTGCCAAGTAGCTAGGATTACAGGCCTGTGCCATCAGGCTTAGCTCAAACTAAATCTTAGTAATTTTTATAATTACATAGATCTTTAGAACAAAAGCTGTCCCTCAGGATGGTGGTGTATGCCTTTAATCCCAGCACTCAGGAGGCAGAGCCAGGTGGATCTCTGTGAGTTCTAGGCCAGCTGGGGCTACAGGGAGACCCTGTCTCAAAAAAGACTTAAAGAGAGAGAGAGAGAGAGAGAGAGAGAGAGAGAGAGAGAGAGAGAGAGAGAGAAAGAAAAGAGTGACTTATAAAAACAAACACCATTCAGAAATTCCTGTACAAGTTCAACAGCAGATTTTGCTTCCAGAGGTTCAAGCCATTCAGTCACACCAGTCCTTAAACCATCAGCCAAAACCTGTAAGACAATTTAAAAGCCAGAAAACTTGTTAGCAGAAATCATAGCTTAATTAATAGGGATATATTTAATATTAATTTGATAATTTTGGGGGGGGTCTTTTTCGAGACAGGGTCTCCCTGTAGTCCCAGCTATCCTGGAACTCGCTCTGTAGACCAGGCTGGCCTTGAACTCACAAAGATCCGCCTGCCTCTGCCTCCCAAGTGCTAGGATTAAAGGCACGCGTTACCACGCCCAGCGATAATATTTCTTTTTAAAAATATTTTATTTATTTATTTTTGGTCTTTTTGAGACAGGGTGTCCCTATAGCCCCAGCTGGAACTCACTATGTAGACCAGGCTAGCCTTGAACTCACAGATATCCACCTGCCTCTGCCTCTGGAGTGCTAAGACTAAAGGCATGTGTCTCCATGCTGGGCCCTTATTTTTATGTGTATGAGTGTATTGCCTGCATGTGTGTAAAGTGCACCTGTGTCATGCAATGCCTAACGAGGTCAGAAGAGAACATCAGATTCCCTTGGAAATGAAGCTATAGACAGTTGTTAGCTCTCATGTGGGTGCTGGGAATTGAACCTAGGTCTTCTGCAAGTGGAACCAATGCTCTAAACCACTGAGCCATCACTCCAGCCCCCAAGTAACATTTCTTGAGTGTTTATCACATGTTAAGGCACTGTTGGGAGTACTTTATATGTAGTATATTGTTTAATCACAAGAAAGTCTCTGAGGAAGATAGTACTACCACCCTCACATTATTGAGGCTAAGAAACTTGCTCATTGTCATATATTCAGTAACAAATAATACCCACTTATACAGCTAGAAGGCTGATCCTCAGCATAGTATTCTGAACTACAATGCTATGTACACAGGTGCTACGGGTGGCCCTGGGCCTACCCTGAGGATGGCAAACAAATAAACAACAAATAAACAAATAAATATTTGTTATTGTTTTGTTTTGTTCTTTTTGAGACAGGGTCTCCCTTTAGTTCCAGCTGGCCTGGAGCTCGCTATGTAGACCAGGCTGGCCTTGAACTCACAGAGATCTGCCTGCCTCTGCCTCCAGAGTGCTGGGATTAAGGGCATGCCTGGCTGCAAATATATTTTTTTAAAGGACAGACCTACAGATGAAATAATGATGAAATCACAAATGTGAATCCGAATGCAAGTTTACATCAACACAATATTCCATCTGTACATACACAAAAAAAATCTATGCAGATGAGAAAAAAGTAGTGAAGACAGGCTGTACTAGCCCCAGGAACAATGTGAGGCTTCTGCTGCAACTGAGACTTGGGGCCCATGGGCTGCCCAGCAGGGAAGGAGTATGGTGGAGATAAAGAGGGATGACTCCAAGCAGAGCAAAGCAACAGCATTAGAAGGAACAGGGACAAAGTTACCCAAAGATTGGAAATGCTCAAAAGCTTCTTTTGTTTCATATGGAAGATGCCCTCTGCTGTTGACTTAGTGGCAAGAAAATGAAAGGATCAAGCAGTTAAGAATTTTTTGGTATTCAAGAAAAAAAATGTTTCTCAAAACAGAAATCATCTCCTAGGGGCCTATAGAAGTGGGCAAAGATCTGGTTATAGTGGCACACATATTTAATCCCAGCACTTGGAAGGCAGTGGCAGACAGATGGCTGTGAGTTCAAGGCCAGCCTGGTCTACATAGTGAGTTCCAGGCCAGATGGGGCTACAAGGAGACCCTGACTCAAAACACACACAGAAGGAAAAGAAAACAAAACAAAACAAAAGAGAGAGAGAGAGAGAAAGAGAGAGAGAGAGAGAGAGAGAGAGAAAAGGGTAAAGATACTTGTCTTAATTTGGTGGAGGTCAGGGATGTTAAACATCTTGCTATATGTCTGATGGTCCAAATCACTAAGAATGATACAGAGCATAAAATACTCAGTGTCTATTGAGAAACAATGAATGAGGATCCTGAGAGAGAATGCCAGACAGAGGCGCTAAGGGCTTTACTTAAAACTGACACAAGCCAGGCATGGTGGGGCATCCCTTTATTCCCAGTGCTTGGGAGGCAGAGGTAGGTGGATCTTTGTGAGTTCAAGGCCAGCCCAGTCTACATAATGAGTTCCAGGCCAGCTGGGGACGACAGGGTGACCCTGTCTCTCAAAAACAAAATTAAACAACAAAAAACCCCACAAATTTTATTCAATACTTTTATTTTATGTGTATAAGTGTATTGCCTGCATGTGTGTAAGTGCACTCAGGTTGTGCAATACTGATAGTGGTCAGAAGAGTGTGTTGAATTCCCCTGGAACTGGAGTTACGGACAGTTGTTAGCTGCCATGGGGGTGCTGGGAATCAAACCCGAGTCCTCTACAAAAGAACTGGTGCTCTTAACCACTGAGCCATCTCTCCAGTCCCATGATGCTATTATATTTTAATATTTTATTATTTTTATTTTATGTGTATGAGTGTATGCATGTATGTAAGCGCACCTATGTGGTACAATGCACGTGGAGGTCACAAGAGGAAGATCCCCTGGAACAGGAATTCCAGATGGTTGTTAGCCACCACGTGGAGGCTGGGAATCAAACCTGAGCCTTCTGCCAGAACAGCCAATGCTCTTAATTGTGGAGCCATCTCCCTAGCCCCAATGCTGTTTGTTTGTTTGTTTTTCCCTTGGTCTTTTTGAGACAGGGTCTCCCTGTAGCCCCAGCTGTCCTGGAACTCACTCTGTAGACCAGGCTGGCCTTGAACTCACAAAGATCCACCTGCCTCTGCCTCCCAAGTGCTAGGATTAAAGGTGTGCACCACCACGCCCAGCTAATGCTGTTACTTTTTAAAGGAAGGTTTTAACACAGCACTGAGTACTAGATCAGACAGACATGAATCTGAAGGAATTTGAGCCAGCTCTTCTATTATCACCTCAGGCAAAAAACTAGAAGCAGCCAGTACCACACCTGACACAGCAGAGTGGCAGTTCCTAGAGTGCATGGTAGGAAGTGGTGGTGGTGGAGACAGTAGCTCTTTACTAAAGTAAAATAGAAGGTTTCCAGCCCAAGAAACTGAAGGACACAGAAGCACAGATAAGAAGGTGGGGCTGCTCAGAGGATCTAGTCAGAAGACACCGAGTTCACTGTACCATATTGAGGTGAAGCAATAGCATTCTACCCAAGTGGGGAGGAATTCTGACACAGGGGAAACGGCATCAGCCTGAAGACAGGGATCCAGAGTCTGCCCAGAAAAGCACTAGATAAGCAGGGTGTGGTGGGACACGCCTTTAATCCCAGCACTTGGAAGGCAGAGGCAGACAGATCTCTGTGAGTTCAAGGTTGGCCTGGTCTACAGAGAGTTCCAGGCCAGCTGGGGCTAAAGGGAGACCCTGTCTCAAAAAGACCCAGAAAAAAAAAAAAAAAAAAAAAAAAAGCACTACATGAATCATTGAATGGATAGCTCTCCACAAGGGTATGAAGAAGCACAAGGGGGCTGGAGAAATGGCCTAGGTGTTTTAAAAGTGCCGACTGCTCTTGCAGAGGGCCCAGGTTGGATTCCTAGCACCCACACAGTGGCTGAGAACCGTCTTTAACTGTAGTTCCCGGGGAATCCAACACCCTCCGAGGCATTGCACGACACAGTGCACAGACCTACATACAGACAGTACACTCATACACATTAAAAAAACAAAAACAAAAAACTCAGAGAATAAGACCAGATATCCAACTCAAGTCCAAAGGAAAGCTCCTGAAAAGACTCTTTAGAAAAAAGGAGAAAGATCAAATGTTCAGTTTTGTGCAAAGGCAAAAGTATCAAAAGCGGTTGATAATATGCTAGATATTGAACACACAACAGGGTCCCCAGCATAAAATCTAGCAGAAGAGACAAGCAGAAACAACTCACTGTGTTTGATAAACACTGACAAGAGAACTGATATAGTCCCAGAGCAGCACAAGGCATGGTTGGGGGATCAGCGCAGCTGACAAGTAGGCGAGATGTTACGGAGAGCTTGCCCAGAAGAGCCAGGAGAAACACACCCAGTGGATCAAGACACATTCATCAGAAAGTGACGCTGTAACCCAACTGCAGCCACTCCAAGCAAGGAGGTCAACATAGCAAAGATTAACGGATTATGAGCTCATTAGGAACAAAAGGAGGATGTTAAGATTAAACTCAAAGAATAATGAGAAGCCAACAAGAACACAAAAATATGTTCAATGTCAGCCACTAATGAAACGCAAACCCAAACTATGAGATGCCATTTCATTCACAGTAAGATGGCTATAACCCAAAGCACACAAGGTCATGTGTTAGCAAGCAGTAGAGAAATCAGAATCCTTATACAGTGCTCGTAGGACTGTAAAATAGTGCAGCCACTTTGGACAACAGTTGCAATTTGGCAATTCCTGAAAAAGCTAATCCTGATAGTGGCATGTACGTCCCAGCCCTCAGGAGGCTAGAGTCAGAGGGTTCCCTGAGTTTACTGGAGACCAGCCTGAGCAACACATTAAGACTCTCAAAACAAACACAAAACAACAAGCTGGCTTCAATCTGCGTGCGTGTGGGGGTTGGGGTTAGACACTGCTGCCAGGACCCAAGCAATGCAGAAAATATACTTCTGCTTCATAACTCAATTTATAAGCAACTAAAATGTTGATCAGTTAATGAATGGATGAACAAAGTGGGGTATATTCTTACCAAGAAATGCTATTTGACAAAAAAAAAGTAACAAAGTTGCCATTCGCCGGCAGGGGTATGGAGTGAATGCTTGAATGCTAAGGGACACCTGAATACAAGCTTTCTTTTAAGAGTAATGAAAATGTTTCAAAGGAGGCAGAGGCAGGTGGATCTTTGTGAGTTCAAGGCCAGCCTGGTCTACAAAGTGAGTTCCAGGACAGTTGGGGCTACAGGGAAACCCTGTCTCGAAAAGACAAAAAAAATAAAAAGTAATTGTGGTGACTGGTATACAATTACCTAAAAACATTAAACTATAGAGGTAAATTTATATCACAAAACTATAAGCTGGGCCTGGTATCAGCCTATAGTTCCAACTACTTGGGAGGCTGGGGTTAGAAGATTCCAAATTTAAGGACTGCCTGAACTGCAGAGTGATTTCAAGGCTCAGCCTCATTAATTTAGCTAGCCTGTTTCACAGTAAAACCTTAAAAGGAACAGGGGATGTAGTTCAGTGGCACAGTGCTTGTCCAGCATTTACAAGCCCTGGGTTCAATATCTAATATTGGAAAATAGACAAAATAAATTTCTTGAAATATTTGCTCATTAATATTTAATATCAATCAAAATCCCAGTTTTCCAGATGACTATATATGCATTTGGAATAACTGGCAGCCAGCCTATTCATATGAATGAGAAACAAGCAGCTCAGTAGAAAGGTGAACGATTATAGCTATTATCTAACTAATGCTCCTTTTAATTCTGAGGATAAGTGCCACATAAGTAAAATGAAACTGTCCAAGTTGTCCAGACTATATATATGTATGAATACATAATGTTTAGAACAAATTTTTAAAGAAGTGAAATTTATTCTGCTAAACATTTACAAGAAAATATGTAATTTAGTAATGAAAATTAGGAATATAAGATACTCACAAGAAGAAACTTCAGCTCTCTGTAAAGATGATTCAAGCCACTTCTGGGCTCTCCTGACTGTACTCTGATATTCTGAAAGGTACCACAGACTGTCAGTTTGCCTGGTAATTCCATCCCCTCCAAGTCACAGGAACTTGCATTTTGAATCATCCACATGTTAGACTATGGTTCATAAAGCACCAATGAATTAAACTCAGCCCACAGCACACTCAGAATACCTTACCCAGAGAGCCTACAGATCTTGCTATCTTGACACAGCAACCTGAATTCAGGCCACTGCCTTCCTCTGTACTAGGAAGATGGGACATCCGTCCCTGCCCCCCACATGCTTGCCTGCTTCTATACTAGGAAGATGGGACATCTGCCCCTGTCCCCCAGCATGCTTGCCTGTCTCTGTACTAGGAAGATGGGACATCTGCCCCTGTCCCCCAACATGCTTGCTTGTCTCTGTGCTAGGAAGATGGGACATCTGCCCCTGCCCCCCACATGCCTGTCTCTTCTCAGGGAATTTCCAAGAGGACAAGGTGGGAAAAATGTAAAACAAGTCTCTTAAACTCAATGATGACACAACAAAAATAAAGACCCAATAAATTTGCTAATTAGACTCCTAAACCAACAATGCAGTATTCTGGCCAGAAGTCACGGCTTGACAACCTTAAAGTCCTAAAAAAAGAAAAAGGAAACTTCAGGATATATAAATTCCTACTACAGGAAAAGAAAAGCACAAATGTGATTATTTCAATCCTGAACTCTGAGAGAACCGCTCTTTTTTTTTTTTTTTTTTTTTTTTTTTTTTTTTTTTNTTTTTGTCTTTTTGAGACAGGGTCTCCCTGTAGTCTCAGCTGTCCTGGAACTCACTCTGTAGACCAGGCTGGCCTTGAACTCACAAAGATCCACCTGCCCCTGCCTCCTGAGTCCTGGGATTAAAGGCGTGTGTCATCACACCTGGCAACAATAAGAAACTGTAATAACTCCACTTGAGTCCCTAAAGAAAGGAGTCTGTTCCTAGAAAAAACTTATCCGTAGTAATGAGGTTGTAAGCAATTGACAGTTCAGCTTACTTGGTAAAACCTCCACTGGTTGTCTGGTGAGACCCCAGGAGCCAAGCAAGGATTTCTGGGTTGTACAATCTCATATGCAGTGAATGCTCGGGCTGGATACACAGTACCAGCAAATGAACAAGTCAACCACCACCTAGGAGCTTTAGCAACCCAAAGCCTACCAGAGCTGCAGTTGAAGACAGGGGAGGGTTTTGAAGAATCTCATCCACAGGACTCCAGGAAAGATCCAAAGTGACTGTAGTTTGTGATGGAGTGACTGAATCATCCAAGTTAGTGGACTTAAAGAGCTCATACTGGGCAAAGCCTCTGGCTGTTACCTGAAAAGAAGACAGAGGAGGACCACTAGCAATGACTTCATGTGCACAGAAGTCCATTATAAAAACTTACAGTAATTTCTGTCCCGAAAGAAAAAATAAAGAGCACCACATATCATGCTTTCATCCAAAATGGAAAAATAAAGACAGTTCTTTTACACTGCAAACATTAGCTAAAAGACAGCAAATCACCTCAATAACCCTGTGAATAGGATCTAGAGAGATGGCTCAGCAGCTAGGGTACTGGCTATTCTTGTAGAGGACCCGGATTTGGTGCCCAGCACTGACACGGAGACTAACACAATCAGTAACTCAGTTCTGGGGGATCTGTGCCCTCTTTGGCCTCCACTGGCACTATACAACATGGGTGCACTTAGACATATGCAGGCAAAACTTCATACATATTAAAAAAATGGGGGGGGTGTGGAGAGATGGCCTAGCGGTTAAGAGCACCAACTGCTCTTGTAGAGGAACCAGGCTCGATCCCCAGCACCCACATGGCGGCTGAGAACTGTCTTTAACTCCAGTTCCAGGGGAATCCGAGACCCTCTTCTGACCTCTGCAGCATTGCATGACACGGGTGCACAAACCTACATGCAGACAGTACATTCATGCACATAAAAAAATAAAAATTTTTAAAAATAACAGAAAAGAAATACTTACAGTAGACAAATGATGTCTTTTCTTGTGTGAATTTTTTAGATTTTCCAAATTTACAGAGTAATTTTTATCAGCTATAGAACATGAAAGAAAAAAAAAATCAAACATATAATTCAAAATCATATTGTTAGAGCTATAAAATTCAAATCTCCTTAAATTCAACACTAATAATTAAATTTTAAGTTGTATATAATAAAATGTTTATTATTATAAAAATAGAAATTGAACAAATCAATACTGCCATCAAAAGCATAATTAAAGCAAATGGTATTCAAATCTATAATCCCAGCACTGGGAGGCCAAAGCAGTAGGAACTTGAATGAGACCAGACTGGGTTATAGTGACACTGTCTCAGGAACATTAACAGAAAATACATTTATAGGAACACTCACACATAGAGATATAAAATTAAATAGCTGGGCACCTGTACTCCCAGCTGCTTGGGCAGCTGAAGTGGAAGGCTCACTTGAACAAACAAATTTGAGGCTACCTTGGGCAACACAGAACATACCTCGAAAAAAGAGGTGGAGGAGGTTGCTAGGGAGTAGTAGTACTTGCCTGTAATATTCCAGAATTTGGGAGACCGAAGCAGAGAAAAACAAGTTCGAGGTCAGCCTTGTCTCAAACCACCATCCCAAATGTTATAAAATACTACCTGTCTCTGTTAGTTAAAAACTAGCATAGATTCACAGGATTAACTGTGTCCCACTGTTATACTTCCCTCTTAACAATATCAAAGTTCAGGAAAAAAACAAAAACAAAAAACCCACCAAACAACAACTATAATATAAATAAACACACAAAGAGTAAACACTCACCTTTCCAACTGACCACATATAAGATGATTCCTGTAATCATGTCATTTGTTGTGATAACCTCAGCACCCAGCCAACAGGTACCTTCAGGATCTGAACTGTCACATCTCACCCAAAGGGGAGGAAGGGCAGTAACTGGCCATTTAATCTTCAAATGTGTCATATTGGGATTGTGAGCCATGGTATAAAGTCCAATTAACTGCCTTGAAAACAAGAGTTAGAAGAACAAATTATAAACTGCCAATTGATTATTTTCTTTTAAGCTGAAGGTAGGGCTCAGTGGCAGAGCACATACCACCATTCCCCCATATATTTTTTTCTCTTAAAAAGATACCGTGAAGCCGGGCGTGGTGGCGTACGCCTTTAATCCTAGCACTTGGGAGGCAGAGGCAGGTGGATCTTTGTGAGTTCAAGGCCAGCCTGGTCTACAGAGTGAGTTCCAGGACAGCTGGGGCTATAGGGAGACCCTGTCCCGAAAACACCAAAAAAAGGAAAAAAAAAAAAAGACAAAATAAAATAAACTCAATATATTGTAATAAAAGTTACATGGATATTCCAGGGCCAGAGACCTCTGGTGAGACCTTCTCACTGCTCTGATAAATGCCTGACAGAGCAACTGAAGGAACAAAGGCTGATTTTAGTTCATAGCATGTTTAATGGGTCTTTTTGAGACAGGGTCTCCCGTTTAGCACCCCGCTGGCTGGAAACTTACCTGATATAGACTAGATTTGAATTATGAGACCCCCTTGCCTTTGCCCCACGGATGGGTAACACGGCGTGTGTACCAGGCCTGGATTTTGCTTTTGTTCTTGATTTCTTCATGTCTAACCCAGCTCCTTTCTAGTCTCTTCCTCACTCCTACCAGAGTGATCTTTTCAGGCTTTGTTTGTTTGGTTAGACAGTCTCCCTTCGTAGCCCCAGCTGGGCTGGAATGTAGAGATCTACCTGTCTCTGCCTCCAGAGTGCTGAGATTAAAGGGGAGTGCCACCACCATTGGCATTTTTTTTTTTTGTATTTAAAAAAATTTTTTTTCTGTATGTGTATGAATGTTACTGTATGCATGAAAAGTCTGTGCAACCAGTTCCTTGTAGTTGCAATGACGCGGAGGTCAACGCGGGTGTGTGTGTTGGATTCCCCTGAACTGGCGTCCCTGGAATTGGAGTTCACGTACGGTTCTTGGCCCCCAAATGTGGGTGCTGGGATTGAACCCACGTCCTCTGTAAGAGCGGATCGGCGCTCTTTATAAACAATAAGCCTCTCTCCAGCCCCTTTTTTTTTTTTTTGTATTTTTGGGACAGGGGTCTCCCTTTAGTACCAAATGGACTGGAGCTTGCTCTGTAGGCAGGTGGCCTTGTGAACTCAGAGAGATTCTGACTCCGAAGTGCTGGGATTGAAGTGTGGCACTACCCACGCTGACTTTTTTTTTTAATTGGGGTGAATAACTGAGGCAAGCACTACCAACTAAGGCTATCTCCTTAACCATATAACTTTTTTTCGTTGTGGGGGGGGTGGGTGGGGTGTTCTTTTGAGACAGGCTATCCTGCGCCCCAGCTTTCCTAGAACCTATGTAGTACTAAGGCTGCCTTGAATCACAGAGATCACCTGTTCTGCCTCCTGAGTGTAAGGATTAAAGGGCATGAGCCACATGACCCAGCTATTTTCTGTTTTTTTTAAAAAGAAATTTATCCGGACTTAGAGAGAGGCCCAGTGGTTTTTAAGAGCGCCAAATGCTCTGCAGAGGACCGGATTAGATCCCCAGCACACA
>VZQC01006158.1:111708-159924 GCA_009823505.1 Rhizomys pruinosus | reverse complement strand
TTAAGAGCACCGACTGCTCTTGCAGAGGATTCCCAGCACCCACACGGCAGCTAAGAACCGTCTTTAACTCCAGTTCCAGGGGAATCCAATGCCCTCTTCTGACCTCCGAGACACTGCACGACATGGGTGCATCAACCTACAAGCAGACAGTACACTCATACACACAAAAAAATAATAAATTTTTAAAAAATATATAAAAAAAAATAAAGTGAATGTTCTCTAACATGCCTGTTCATAGTTTCTTAGGACAGTAAAGCATGTAGATACCTAGTTCAGAGTACCAAGGATATTCTTTTTTTTTTTTTTTTATTTTTGGTCTTTTTGAGACAGAGTCTCCCTTTTAGTCCCAGCTGGCCTAGAACTCAGAGATCCACCTGCCTCTGCTTCCCAAGTGCTGGGATTAACAACATGCCCCAACAGGCCTGGCCCAAGGATACTCATTACTATAATCTGACTTTAAATTACTGTGGTAGGCTACACTCTGCCCCCATTAAGGTATTGGGAAGCATTAACGTTCATTTATTTATTTACTTACTTACTTACTTACTTACTTACTTACTTACTTACTTACTTTAAACCTGGTTTGTCTCCAGCACTTAGAATACCAGATCTAGGGAAAGAACTAAGCCTGGGAACACATTCACGGTCTTACTATAGCGAATGTTTAGCCTGTACTGATTATCACAAAATCAGAACAGCGAGAATATTCGCAGACTAACCCCAATTTGTGTGAATGTGATCTTAATTACAAATGTAATCAACTTAAGTTTAGGACTAATTTGAGTTGGGGTGAGGGATCAGATCCAATGAAAGAGATTTTGAGATATAAACACAAGGGAAAAAGCAATGTGCCCACAGAGACTGAGGTCAGAGTGGTGAGAATCCAAGCCAAGCAACCACAAAAACCACTGGAAACTACAAGCCAGAAAGAGACCAGGAAGGATCCTTCTGTGAAACCTTCAGTGGGAACATGGACCGTCTATTGGGAACACGGACTGTCCATACTTCATCCCCACCTGCTAGCCTCCAATACTGTGAGAATAAACTTTCTGTTCTAAGCTGCCTAAACACTTTGCTACGGCAGCTGTTGAAAACTAATACAGATTTCAAGAAGCAAAAATTCAAAGGGGTGTATTCACTTAGGGATGTATTTCATTTTTTAAAAAATAAAATATTTTTTAATTTTGTATGTATGAGTACATTGCTACATGCATGTAAGTGCACCATGTCATATAATGTCTGTGGAGGTCAAAAGGCATCAGATTCCCTGGAACTGGAGTTACAGACTTCTGTTACCTGTCATGTGGGTGCTGGGAATCGAACCCAGGTCCTCTGTAAGAAAGTCAGAGCACTTAGCCACTGAGCCACTTCTCCAGCCCCCCTTTTTTGGTCTTTTTGAAACATGGTCTCTCTAGCCCCAGCTGGCCTGGAACTCACTATGTAGAGCAGGCTGGCCTCGATCTCAGGGAGATCCACCTGCTTCTGCCTCCATAATGCTGGCATCAAAGGTGTTTGCATTATGCCTATCCCTTGTATTTGATTCTTGAGTGTGATGAGAATCCAGCAAAAGATAACTATATTAGCATTTTTATTTGTTCATGTCCTTTTGCCTATTCTATTAGTTTTTTTCCCCTTTTCTGTTTAAGACCTTTATATGAATGTTATACATATATTTATATAACTGCAAATGTTTAGACACTGACCTTGATTCTTAATAATTTAGGTAGTTCTTTGTTATCACAGATGTAGGTTTTATAACCTCAACTATGAGAAACTTAACTCATAGTTAAATGGGATTCTTTTTCTTTTTTTGTAATTTATTAGCTTTTAGTGCTGGGCATGGTGGTGCACGCCTTTAATCCCAGTGCTGGGATTAAAGTGCTGGGGGGGGGCAGAAGCAGGTAGATCTCTGTGAGTTCATAGCTAACCTGGTCTACACAGTGAGCTCCAGGCCATCTGGGACTAAAGGGAGACCCTGCCTTAAAAAAAAAAAAAAATGGGGCTGGAAAGATGGCCTAGCGGTTAAGACCACTGACTGCTCTTGCAGAGGACCCGGATTCAATCCCCAGCACCTACATGGCAGCTGAGAACTGTCTTTGACTTCAGTTCCAGGGGAATCCGACGCCCTCTTCTGACCTCTGAGGCACTGCAAGACACGGGTGCATGGACCTGCATGCAGACAGTACATTTATACACATTAAAAATAAATAAATAAAAATAAAAAAATAAACTCCTTGTCCTTAAAAAAAAGAGCCAAAACAAAAAACACCTAATAAAATAAATGTTTTTGGTTAAAAAAATTAAAACTAATAAAATGATAATTTTTTATTAAAAAATTTTTTGAAACTTTGTCTTTTTGAAACCATTTACACACACACACACACACACACACACACACACACACACAACACATATATCTGTGTGTGTGGGTCTGTGCACCTGAGTGCAGTGCTAGAGGTACAGGCTGCTGTGAGCCACCGGACACAGATGCTGGGCTTCCAACTCTCAGGTCCTCTAAGACCAGCTCCAGGCCCTCTCCAGCCCCACACATCAGATTCTGAATAAATATGAGTATTTATAGTGATCTTATTCATATCTTCAAAAAACTGAAATCAATACAAAATGTCCTTCCATCCATGACTGGATAACCAAACGTCACCAATGCTCAATAAAAAGGAATGAACTACTGACACCTAAGTTTCAAATGCATTGTATTTCGAGGTGTGGTGGTGCACACCTTTGATCCTAGCACCTGGGTGGCAGAGGCAGGCGGATGTCTGACTTCAAGTCCAGCCTGGTCTATAGAGTGAGTTCCAGGCCACCTGGGCCTACAGGGAGACCCTGTCTCAAAACAATCCCCCCCCCAAAAAAAATCAAATGCATTATATTAATTTTTAAAAGCCAAAGGCAAGAAGCTGTGTATTTTATTTGTAGACATTCTGGAAATGACAAAACTGTAGATAGAAAACAGAATGAGCAATTTAAAAAAAAAAAACAGATTAGCAATTATAAGGACTAGAGAAAGAAGAAAGGCATTAGGATTTTTTTTTTACTTTTTTAATTAATTTATTATTATGTGTATGAATGTACTGTCTGCATGTAGGTCTGTGCACCTGTGTTGTGCAATGCTGCGGAGATCAGAAGAGGGTGTTGGATTCCCCTGGAACTAGAGTCAAAGACAGTTCTCAGCCGCCATGTGGGTGCTGGGAATCGAAGCAGGGTCCTCTGCAAGAGCAGTCCGCGCTCCTAACCACTAGGCCATCTCTCCAGCCCCAAGGCTTAGGATTTTTATGAGAGGGTTTTTAGAAATAAAATATTCTACATCTTGATTATATGGGTGCAGAAACATGACTAGATCTTCTGATCAAAATTCATAGAACTGTCTCTTAAAGGCATTGAATTTATCATATGAAAATTAATGTTCAAAAAATCTTATTTTAGACCAGGTATAGTGGTGCATGCCTTTAATCCCAGCAAAGGCAGGCATATCTCTGTGAGTTCAAGGTCATCCTGGTCTACATAGTGAGTTCCAGGCCAGCTGGGTGCTATAATTGGAGAGATCATGTCTCAAAAAATATCTGCATTTTAAAACCCAAGATTTACGGCTGGAGAGACGGCTCAATGGTTAAGAACAACTTGCTATACTTCTAGGGAAACATTGTATACTTGATTGTTCCCAGCACCCCGCATGGCTGCTATCAATCATGGCTAACAATGTGGTGCACTTACATCATACAGGTATTCATACATATGCATAAAATTTTTTTAAATAATAAAAAAAAAAAAAAAACCTCCCACAATTTTAGGGTCACTGAGTGGTGTTTAAAAACCAAATAAAAAGGGCTGGAGGATGGCCTAGCGGTTAAAACCGTTCTCTTGCAGAGGACCCGGGTTCAATCCCCAGCACCACGCATGGTGGCCGAGAACTGTCTTGAAAACTCTGATCTAGGAGACTCCAGTTCCAGGGGAATCCCGACACCCTCTTCTGACCTCTGCAGCATATTGCATGAACACGGTGCAAAACCTGCATGCAGAAGTACATTCATACACTACAGAAATAAATAAAATTAATTTAAAAAAATTAAAAAAAAAAAAACAACAAATAAATTGGGGCTGGAGAGTTAAGAAACAACTGCTGCTGCTTTGCAGAAGACCCAGTTCGGTTTCCCAGTACCCGCACGGAGGCTAACACCCAGCCTTACTCCAGTTCCAAGTGACCTGGTGCCCACTTTTGACCTCCATGGGAACCAGTACACACGTAGTGTTTTTTTTTTTTTTTTTTTTTGTCTTTTCGAGACAGGGTCTCTCTGTAGCCCCAGCTGTCCTGGAACTCACATTGTAGACCAGGCTGGCCTTGAACTCACAAAGATCCGCCTGCCTCTGCCTCCCGAATGCTAGGATTAAAGACGTGCGCCACCACGCCCGGCACAAGTAGTGCATTTATATGCATGCAGGCAAAACACTCACACACATAAAATCAAAACAATTTTTTTAATCAAATAAACTGCTCGTACCTCATAGACGAATGGGTCTTTACAGATTCCTTTCTTTTCTTCTTTGAGTTCTCTGAAATGCAGAACCACATGTGAAAAACAAGAGCTGCTAGATGTTTCTAAGCTCAGGAATTAACTAGCTAGCAGTTTATGTATGCATCAGTGGAAAAAGCAAAGTACTTATGGCAGTTCTAAGGACAGCTGAAGAAAGGGGAAAATAATCAGGTTATGAAAAGATAAAGGAGCTAGCAAGATAGCTCAGTGGTAGACCACTTGCCTAATATGTAAAAGATCCCATCCCCAACATGGAGAGGAGGGCACAGAAGTGATAGATATTAGTGGATTATAGTCTACAATTGGATACAATTTCTTAGAGACAGAAGACAGGTTGTTTACCACTATTCTGTTATTTCAAACACCAACAGCTAGTGTTAAAAGGTTATTACCAAAAAAAAAAAAAAAGGTTATTACCAAGTCTTTCAGAAAATAAATATTGGCTGTAGTCTGGCACTGAACCAGTGGGTAGTCCGAAGTTACTTAAGGGTCCCAGGCCTTAGATTTCCAAGCCAAAAATGTAAACAATTCCCCTCTATTTTATGAGCTCTTAATAAACAATGGGTAAATGTAGGTCAAGAATGGCACACATGCCCTTAATCCCAGCACCCAGGAGGGCAGAAACAGGTAGATCTCTGTGACTCTGAGGCCAGCCTGGTCTACATAGCAAGTTCCAGGCTGGCCAGGGCTACATAGGAGACCCTGTCTCAGAAAAAGAAAAATTAGTAAATTTGATGTTGAACATTTCCTTTTAAAAATGTAAAAGCCAGGGCTGGAGAGATGGCTCAGTGGTTAAGAGCACCGACTGCTTTTGCAGAGGATCCAGGTTCAAGTTCCAACACCTGCATGGTGGCTACTGACCATCTGGGTGTAACTCCAGTTCCTGGGGATCCAATGCCCTTTTCTGACCTCTGTGGGCATTTACCTACATGCAGCCAATACACTCATACACTTAATTTTTTTTGGGGGGGGTGTTCTTTTGAGACAGGGTGTCCCTTTTAGTCCCAGCTGGCCTGGAGCTCTCTCTGTAGACCAGGCTGGCCTTGAACTCACAGAGATCTGCCTGCCTCTGCCTCCCAAGTGTTGGCATTAAAGACGTGTGCCACCACACCCCGCTAAAATTTTTTTTTAAATAATAAGTAAAAAAATATAAAAACTTAGGCCAGCAAGATGGCTTAGTGATCCCTGGAACTCATATAAACGTGTAAGGATAGAATGGACTCTACAAACTTGTCCTCTGACTGCCACACTCATACTAAAGCACATAGTCTACCCACTCCCACACAATACACACCCAGACACAAACCTAATAATTAAAAAATTAAGAGAATTTTAAATTTCATTATGTGCATGGGTGATGAGAGCTGTGCATACTTTAGTGCAGGTTCTCATACATTAGCTTCTTCTAAGACACTAGTTCTTTTCCTATGCCTAGTGGTTAAGAGCACCGACCGCTCTTGCAGAGGACCGGGGTTCGATCCCCAGCACCCACATGGCGGCCGAGAGCCGTCTGAAACTCCAATTCCAGAACTCCAGTTCCAGGGGAATCCGACACCCTCTTCTGACCTCCGCGGTGTTGCACGACACAGGTGCACAGACTTGCATGCAGACAGTACATTCATACACATACAGAAATAAATAAAATTAATTAAAAAAATTAAAAAAAAAATTTACCAGCTGGACGTGGTGGTGCACGCCTTTAAATCCTATCATTTGGGAGGCAGAGGCAGGCAGATCTTTGTGAGTTCAAGGCCAACCTGGTCTACAGAGCAAGTTCCAGGACAGCTGGTGCTACAGGGGAGACCCTGTCTCGAAAAGGCCAAAAAAAAAATTTTTTTTTTACCACCAATACTACTTTTGTAGGGGAGTCAATAAATAATTAAAAATTACAGCACATAGAAAATAATGGCCATGGGGCTGGAGAGATGGTCAGCAGTTAAGAGCACTGGCTGCTCTTGCAGAGGACCTGGTTAGGTTCCCAACACCCATATGGCAAATAACTGTAACTCCAGCTCGAGGGGATCCCGTGCCCTCCGCCTTTCTGACCTCTGTGGGCACTGGACATTTACATATAAGCAGGCAAAACACTTAAACACATAAAATAAAATATAAACTACATTAGTATCAGTAGTACAATAGTTCTCAAAGTATGCTGTCAGGTCAGCAACATGCATAATCTGTTGGAAAAGCAAACATTTTTGGCCTCATCTCAGACCTACTAAATAAAAAACTTGAGTTGGAAGAGTCCGGGTGATGCAGGGTCAAATGTGAGAACCACTGGATCATATTTTCACAAATGATGTGGACTCTGGGGCTGGAGAGATGGCTCACCAGTTAAGAGCACTGACTGTTCTTAGAGAATACCCCGGTTCGAATCCCAGCACCTACCGGGAGGCTAACAGCCGTCCATAACTCCAGTTCCAGGTGATCTGACACTCTGGGGTCATGGGTACACTCAACCTACATGCACGTGGTATAGGCATACATATAAGATAAAAAAAAAAAAAAAAAAGGACCGTGGAATTTAATGCCGGGCATGATGGCTCTAATCCCAGCACTAGAGAAGCTGAGACAAGAGGACTGCTGCGAGTTCAAGGATGGCCAGATGATGAGTTTGTGGGAGGGATGGACTACACACAGAGACCCTGTCTCAAAAAACGAACTCACGATACAGTGAAATTGTCCTTACATAGATTGCATATGGTGATGACTCGGATTGATTAGAACAATAAATGTCATTTTTAGGAGTTAAGGTTTTTATTAATTTTATTTATTTCTGTATGTGTATGAATGTACTGTCTGCATACGTCTGTGCACCCGTGTCGTGCAATGACGCGGAGGTCAGAAGAGGGTGTCGGATTCCCCTGGAACTGGAGTTCTCCTGGTATTGGAGTTTCAGACGGTTCTCGGCCGCCATGTAGGTGCTGGGGATCGAACCCGGGTCCTCTGCAAGAGCGGTCGGCGCTCCTAACCGCTCTCCAGCCCCAGGAGTTAAGGTTTTAAAGTAGAGAAGGATGGCAGCCCAGTTCTCCCTGTCCCGAAGCCTCCATTTAACACAGGACAAACAAACTGCCAATAGAACACTCCTGGGACATGTTTTCTCCATGGACGAGGAGCAGGCTAAGCCCCAGCCGAACCAAAACCCCCTTCTGTCCAGACCGCAGCTAGACAGGCGAGATGCGAACCCGCGGAAGTGACAGGGATCCACAGCCCAGAAGACAGTAGCGATTCCCAGACCACGACTCACTGCAGCAGGCGCGCGTAAAACTCCTCGGCCGCAACGTTTGTTCGCGCCCACATCCCGCCCGGGTCAGCCGCTGTCTAGACTCGCCGCGAAACCGAAAAGCGCGCCGAAGCTGACGTCACGGCCAGAACCCCGCCCTGCCGGGACTACTTCACGGAACACGTCCTGTCCGTCTGCAAAGTTCAACCTTCTTTTTAATTTATTACAGCTTCCAGGGATAGTCCTTATTCCGATAGCGTTCCCGGCAAGAAAAAAAAAAATAAACCGAAATAAATGCACCGGAGTGGGGGGGGGGGGAACGGCCTCTCATCTCGCGAGAGTTTTGTACGCATTACGGATTACTCCGCGAAAAAGAGTCCCTGGTTTCGAAGCATCATTTGGGCTTTAGAACCGATAGTGACTGTATTTTCACACACTGGCGGAAATAGCGCGAGATATTTAATTTTGGGGGGTTAAAAAGGAGCGGGCCGAGGTCTAGGTGCGGGCTTAGGGGCGCGGCCGGTGGGGGAGCCGATGGAGGGCTACATAGGACGCGTGCGTGGTGCGCACTTCCTTTTCCTGTGCAGCCGCCGGGTCTGGAGGAGCGTGGCCTTCTCCTCTCCCCGCCATGGTGAGTGCAAGACCTTCTCCCTGCGTGCTTCCCGCACTCCCGCGGCCCGTAGGGGAGGACGGGGGTTCAGGACGCGGGGACCGCAGTACAGGAGGTGGGGTGGGCGCCGGACACCCTGCTCTCGTTGTTGGACGCGGCGTGCGGCAGCCATCTTAGGGCCAACGTGGGCGAGCACACGGTGACATGGGCCCATGGGTCACTTCTTTGGGTATCAGAAACCTTGGCGTCTGGAAACGGAGGCCTTTGGCGACCCGCAAGGGGTTGAGGGTGCCTGATCAGAGTGTGCATCATGGGCCTTGTAGCTTAATGGGCTTGAGCCTTTCCACCACTTAAGGACGTGATTAAAGAAAAAAGGGAAAGTCTTAATACTTAGCTGAAGGCTTATTTGCCTCGCTTTGAAATCATTTCTAGGAAAGATAGGTTCGTCTCTTCACTTAAAAGCTAATTGTTCCGTTGGGTGTCATCTAAAGGTTTGAATCCTCAGCCAGCCTGATGGGGTATTACTTGCTGTATGTAGTGCTACATGTCCATGCTCCATACTTAGCATTGCGTGGGTTAAGGTTGGACCAAACAGTAGTAAGTGCTGTGACCATACGGAATTGGGAAAATGGGACTATGAGATTTAAACGCACTGTAGCCACTAGCCTGGCCTGCGAAGAGTTTTAGGATGACAGATTTGTAACTGGCAAGTAGGTGAAGAAGAGAGGTGAGGTCAGACGAGTGGGAGTACTTATCCTCAGACAAACTTAATTAGGTGGAGTCTTTGGAAAGACTTGAACGGAAAGGTAGTATGACCCTTTGATAAGGAATATTCGAGAGAGCATTATGCGGTTTTCTTTGAAAAAAATCATGTGCCAAATACTCTGTTTTGTACTCCTTGCCTGTAAGAATTTTATTGGAGTAATAGACCTGATACTACTTGTAGCTTCTTGCAGTTTTTTGGATTGTTTTTGAGATCCTCCATCCACCTTAGTGCTGGGAATATAGGTGTGCCTTACCATGCCTGGTTTATGTAGTGCTGGGGCTTCATACATGATAAGGAAACACTGTACCTAAGCCCTGTGGCTTATGTTTTTACTTTGATTGGTGGGGGGGCGGATATTTTTGAGACAGGGTCTCCCTGTAGCTCTGGATCTCATTCTGTAAAGCAGGCTGGTCTTGAACTCATGGAGATCCGCCTGCTTCTGCCTCCTAAGTGCTAGGTGCCACAACACCTGGCTTTTACTTTGAATTTTAAGCATTCTCTCTAAAAACCAGGCTCTTAAGCTTCCCTTGATTGACGTGTGGGAAGACTTGTCTCCAACATTCTCATCTCTTAAATAAAGACTTCCAGATACAAGAGAATGCTACCTATGTGATTGACTTACCTTTATTTCCTCCAAGGCTTGTGCTCGTCCCCTGATATCAGTGTACTCTGAAAAGGGGGAGTCATCTGGCAAAAATGTCACTTTGCCAGCTGTGTTCAAAGCTCCCATTCGACCGGATATTGTGAACTTCGTTCACACCAACTTGCGCAAAAACAACAGACAGCCCTATGCCGTCAGTGAATTAGCAGGTATGCATGTATTTTTTCCTGGGTTGTGAGGGCTTCATTCCAGTCATGATGAAATTCCACTCCATTGGTCCGTGTTTCTGAGCCATGTGATTTCTCGGATGTTCTGATGCTGGTTCTACCACATATAAGCAAATCAAATGTTTGTGTGGGTTAGTAGCTAAGACTTTTTTCTTTTCAATTTTTAGGTCATCAGACCAGCGCTGAGTCTTGGGGTACTGGCAGAGCTGTGGCTCGAATTCCCAGAGTTCGAGGTGGTGGGACTCACCGTTCTGGCCAAGGTGCCTTTGGAAATGTATCCTAATTAGCAATCCATGAAATTAAACTGGAGTTGACTTGATTTATTTATGTTTGAGCCATGTTTAAAACTACTTAATGTCCGTGTTAAACATTTTTCTATTATAAACTTCTTGCAAAAAGGGCTTTATTGGGAAGTTTTTGGCTTGCAATGATGTTGTAATTTGCGTCTTACTCTGTTCTCAGTGACAGTTGCCTGCTGTCTTTAAAGCTGGTTCAGAAGATTGACGAAAATTGTTACTGAGCAAGGCATAACCTTTTATTAGTACCCAAATCTGAGAGATATTCTTAACAAAGAAAACAGATGTGTCGGGGAGGACGCATGTTTGCTCCAACCAAAACCTGGCGTCGTTGGCACCGAAGAGTGAACACAACCCAAAAGCGATATGCTATCTGCTCTGCCCTGGCCGCCTCTGCCCTACCAGCTTTGGTCATGTCTAAAGGTTTGTAATACTTTGGTACAGAACACTCCTTTTACCTTTTTCAAGAGCCATAGTAAGATTGCATAAATTCTTCAGAATGCCTGATTCTTGCTATGCTGTGTAACTGTCGAAATGATGAGATTCCACTTATTGGTCCGTGTTTCTGAAAAACATGATAATTAGTGGAAATACTGATATGGCAGATACTATACCATTTTTCTTTGGAAAGTATATAAGGTGTGAGTTTTCAAAGTTCAGGTTAACTAAGTATGGAATTGGCATTGTCAGGTCATCGAATTGAAGAAGTTCCTGAACTTCCTTTGGTGGTAGAAGATAAAGTTGAAGGTTATAAGAAGACCAAGGAAGCTGTTCTGCTGCTTAAGAAACTTAAAGCCTGGAATGACATCAAAAAGGTAGATGGAGGGGGAGAGGCACATTTACAGTTCTGTAGTCTGCTGTTAGGTAGATTTTTCTTTTCTTTTTTTTCTTTTTGAGACAGGGTCTCCCCGTAGTCCCAGCTGTCGTGGAACTCACTCTGTAGACCAGGCTGGTCTCGAACTCAGAAAGATCCGCCTGCCTCTGCCTCCCAAGTGCTAGGGTTAAAGGTGTCCGCCACCACACCCGGCTATTTTTCAAAAGAGTACTTGGGTATTGGTTACAGAACCCTTTTCAGAAAGGTCCGTGGATGGTCAAGTCTCCATTTAACCTAGGCAGATCTCTAGATTTCTTGGAATAGCTTAAACAGTTTAAAGAGTGTTTTTGAGAGATGGGGACTGAGAGAAGTACACATATACAGTATAAGAGTATCTTTTTCCTGCATATTTGATTGAATCTAGAACTTAGCGGCCATATTGCATGGGCCTGGACCCTGGTTCCCTTTTTATTATATCTATTTTAGCCATGCACCTGGGGAGGTTAGAAGGTGACCAGTAAGAATCTTTTCCCTGTTACACACTTTCTTACCTAGAGAGCTTTATATAGAATACATTTCCTTGCAATGATGTCGTAATTTGCGTCTTACTCTGTTCTCAGCGACAGTTGCCTGCTGTCACTAAGCTGGCTCAGAAGATTGACGAAATGTTTTACTGAGCAAGGCAAACCTTTTAATAGCCAAAATCTGAAACCTGTAATTCTTAAAACTTGGGTTATCCAGCTTGACTCCAAGCACCTTTACCTGATGAGTCTCCTCAGTGGCACACTTAAGCTGAGAAGATGAGCTTCAGGGAGATTATACCTTGGACGTAATGCTAAAACTACTTAATCAATAGGTCTATGCCTCTCAGCGAATGAGAGCTGGCAAGGGCAAAATGAGAAACCGCCGCAGAATTCAGCGCAGGGGACCCTGCATCATCTATAATGAGGATAATGGAATCATCAAGGCCTTCAGAAACATCCCTGGTAAGGCTTGTACTGTTGTGTTTTAACTGCTTCTGTTGGAACTTGTTCTGCTATGATTGTGATGAGATTCCACTTCATGGTCCGTGTTTCTGAAATCCATGATTTTCTGGAAGTTCTGATAACTAGCTGAATGAGTTCCATTGATGCTTGGGGCATCATGAACAATAGATAACCTGAAGTGTCTTAAAGGTAGCTCAATAAGAAAGTTTGTTTTGTTGAAATAAAGGCTTCCTACTTCTTTCCTTTTAAAGGTATTACTTTGCTTAATGTAAGCAAACTGAATATTTTGAAACTTGCTCCTGGTGGGCATGTGGGACGTTTCTGCATTTGGACTGAAAGTGCTTTCCGGAAGTTGGATGAGTTGTATGGCACCTGGCGTAAGGCTGCTTCCCTCAAGAGTAACTACAAGTGAGTGTTTTCCTATATTTTTGCACACAGATATCTAAGCTGTACATTTGCATTCAGAATTGGTGGATATTTCTAATTTATGCATTGTATAGTATATTTTCATTATACACAAAACATTTTAAGGTGGTTTTTACTCATTCGGCTTAAGTTTATGAAGACTGCAGTAGACATTCTCCAACTGGTGAGCTAACATGGTTAAAAATAACCTTGAGGGGGTGAGATTCCACTTTATGTTCTGTGTTTCTGAAATCCATGATTTTCTGGAAGTTCTGATAACTGGCTGAATGAATTCTAATGATGCTTGAAGCATCATGAATAGATAACCTGAAGTGTAAGATTTTTAGACATCTGTTGTCTTTCTCCCCCCACCACAGCCTTCCCATGCACAAGATGATGAATACAGACCTTAGCAGAATCTTGAAAAGCCCAGAGATACAAAGAGCCCTCCGAGCACCACGCAAGAAGATTCATCGCAGAGTCCTGAAAAAGAATCCACTGAAGAACCTGAGAATCATGCTGAAGCTAAACCCATATGCAAAGACTATGCGCAGGAACACCATTCTTCGCCAGGCCAAGAATGTAAGTGAAATTCGCTTTTTTTAAGCACATAAAATTAAAGTTTGCTTTTTTAATTGACGTTTTTAGAAAAAGTGATTAATTTGCTACCTTTGTCACAGCACAAACTCCGGGTGAAGAAACTGGAAGCAGCAGCAGCACTGGCAGCCAAATCAGAGAAGGGGGTGACAAAGAAGGGGACCGCAGAAAAGGGGGCTGCAGGCAAGACCGCAGAAAAGGGGGCTGCAGGCAAGAAACCTGTGGAAAAGAAGAAACCAAGGCTGCCTGTGAATGTCAAGAAGCTGAAGAAACCGGTGGGAAAAAAGATGGCAGCCACCAAAAAACCAGCAGCTGAAAAGAAGCCAGCAGCAAAGAAGCCTGCCACAGAAGAGAAGAAATCTGCTGCATAGCCTTAATATGTCTATTCTATAGAGCAAATAGAGACACCGCCTATTTGAATAAAGACCTGATCAAAGATGTACTGGGTAACTGTGTGTGAATAGAAAGGGTTTTTTTCATGCATTTGGAGGCAGGGCACAATAACTGAAAATCAAAGGACGATTTATGGGTGATTGGATTTGAAGAGGGGTCTGTTCCAGACCTAAACGGAAATCCATTCTATTAGGAGCAGTAGATATTGAAGACTTGTTTGAGAAGCATGCAGGGTCCTGAGGAGGTGGTGGTGCTTGGGTTCCAGAAATTTCACAGTTCCTGTAAACACAGGATAGCATAATAGCACCAGTATAAATGAGTGGGTGCAGCTGGGCGTGGTGGTGCACGCCTTTAATCCTAGCACTTGGGAGGCAGAGGCAGGCAGATCTTTGTGAGTTCAAGGCCAGCCTGGTCTACAGAGTGAGTTCCAGGACAGCTGGGGCTACAGGGAGACCCTGTGTGCGCGCGTGTCTCACAAAGACCAAAAAAAAAATGAGTGGATGCTTCAAATGTTGATTTGACTTGTTTCCTTAATACTAAAAGTACGGGGAAGCATTGGGTGTAATGTATGGGGGTTGTTCTAGTGGTGACTTATGAAAGTGGTGCAGAGGTGTTTTAACTGCCCCTTGGGGGCTGGAGACCAGTGGGGGTAGAGCACTGACTCTTTTGCGAGGACCGGTTGTTTGATTCCCAGCTCCCACAGGCAACCAGAACCTTCATTTCAAGCCAGCATGGGTGGTACCACGCCTTTTTTTTTTTTTTTTATCTTTGGTCTTATCCAAGATGGTCTCCCCTGTATCCCAGCTGTCCTGGAACTCACTCTGTGAGACCAGGGCTGGCCTTGACTCCAAAGTTTCCCCTGCCTCTGCTCTCAAAGTGCTAGGATTTAAACAATGCGCCCCACAGCGCCTTTAATAATCCCAACGAAGCAGAGATTTCTGTGAGTTCTAGACCGGGCTGGTCACGGAATTCCAGGAAGCTGGGACTATAGGGAGACCCTGTCTCATTATAGATTCAGTTACCTTCATCATAAAAGAGAGGGGTTGCTTCAGGCTCAGGATTGGTGTACCCCACTGAACCAGAAGCTGGTGCTTCAGTTCTCCCTTCAAATACATCCGGGTTTTGTGAACTAGAGTAGCCAGTGGGAAAAGCACATTGAAAGTGCATTCAGGAGGCGGGCGTGGTGGGCACGCTTTAATCCTATTACTCAGGCGGAGGCAGGCGGATATCTTTGAGATCTACATAGCAAGCTCCAAACCAACTAGGACTAAAAGGGATGACTGTCGCAAAAAGAAAAGTGCAGTCAGGACTGTTGATCAAGGGAAACCAAATTTTACTGTGAGTACAGGCCAAACTATCCAGGTTCTTTGTGGCCTCTTGTGCAACAAGGAACCTGGAAGCTAGGATTTAAAAGCTAGAGCCTGCCCAGTCCTGGCCCACAGCAAGCGCCAGAAAAGTTCCCTGACTCGGTTTCACTGGCTAACAGCCTCGCCCCTCAGCTACGTCTATTTCCGGCAATTGGAAATTGCGTCATTACCAAGCGCCACACGGGTAGCTGTTCCCTAACGAGGGACAATGCTGAGCCGCCTTCAAGAGCTCCGCAAGGAAGAGGAGACGCTGCTGCGGTTGAAGGCGGCCTTGCACGACCAGCTGAACCGCCTCAAGGTGAGCACTGCCCTCCATCCCCTCCCCCGCACCCACAGTGCCCACGCAGGCAGCTGACCTTTGCGGCTGGAAGGCTCCACCCCTCAATCCTGTTCCTCTAGGTGTGCTTACAGGGTGAACCCCTAAGCCCACCTCCACCCCGACCGGACAAGTCCTGCAGATGGCCACTCTCGGTACTCCGAGCACAGTCCGGATCCCCGGAGGACGGACCGCTGGCCTACGCCTCAGCAGCTGTTCCTTCCCTGGTGCGTGTTGGCGCAGGAGAGGCTTCTAGTATTCCAGAGCTAGAGGGGATCCTCCCGCGGTGCACCTCAGGCCTGCAAGAGGAGCTGGTCCCAAAGCCTAGAATTCCCAAAAGGGAGGATTACTGACTCAGGCCTTGAGGAGGAATTCAGATTTAGGCCCATATGACTACTTAACAAAGTCCATTCGTAATTTTTTTAAATTTTGATCATTTCCTACTCAGCACCCATTTTCAAAATCCTTAAATGCAAATGACATGAGGATTACAAAAAGCCCTTCATAAACCAAAAGCCGTTGTACAACCCTGACGTAGCAAATAAGCAGTTTTCCCCAGGGTAGTTATAACGGCCCACACTTCATTTTCCATATTTCTGTAGTACCAGACAAGTGCGTAATGATGGTGTATTGAAGACGACCTGTTTGTCTTCACTTTCTGATTGATTATTCAGTAGAGATCTGCCTTCTCTGCTCTGCCTTCAAGTGCTGGGATGAGAGGCATGTACACACCAGCCCAGCTTTTTTTTTTTTTTTTTTTTTTTTTTTGTGAGGCAGGTCTTCCTATGGACAGCAGGCTGGATCTGAACTATAGCTCGCTGGCCTCAAAGTTGTGATATTTTTGCCTCTACCTTCCGAGTGTGGTGATTACATGCATGCAGCAACACCTGGCTTTGTTTTTTATTATTTGTAGAGGAGTTGTTGGTTGCTTTTTTTTTTTCTTTGGATAGGGTCCCCCTGTAGCCCCTTGGAACTTGCTATGTGACCAGCCTGCCTCCACTCACAGATCTCTGCCTGCATCTACCAACAGAGACTAAAGGTGTCGGCCATCATTCCCAGAGAATTGTTTTGGGGACAGGATCTTGCTATGTAGGGTAGTTGGGTTGGAACTCCCTATATCCCAGACTGGCCTCAAACTCACAAAGATCTGCCTGCCTATGGAGTGCTGGGATTAAAGGTATGAGCCACCATGCCTGGCTCAACTTGGAGCTTTACCTATGTGTACAGCCCAAGGGAGAGAAGCTGAAGTCTGCTCTCCTCCTTAACAAGATAAAGCTAAGCCAGGCGTGGGTGCGCATGCCTTTAATCCTAGCACTTGGGAGGCAGAGGCAGGTGGTCTTTGTGAGTTCAGGCCAGCCTGGTTCTACATAGCAAGTTCCAGGACAGCTGGGGCTACAGGGAGACCTGTCCGAAAAGAAAAACAAAAAAAAAAAAAAAAAACAGATAAAGCTTAAGGCCTCCCATCCCACCCAGCCCTTTTCTAGAGCAGTATTGAAATGATAAGCAGTTCTCTCTCATGATGCCAGCCATTTATTTATAGCATCCCAAGGAATTCACTCACATCAAGAACCCAGCAAAAGACTCACTGAAGTGTCAACGTTTTCTTGCCTAGGTTGAAGAATTGGCCCTTCAATCAATGATCAGTTCTAGAAGAGGGACTGAGATGATGAATTCTCAGCCTGCACCTCAAAAGTCCAATGATGTAAGTACAGGCTTCCAGATAGAATGCAGGGTCCCCACTACTCCCTTGCTGCTTGGGTTGGCAAATGCTGTATGGTGAATTACCAAGCCCAAGAACCCTGGAAAGTGCCAATCGGAAATTTCGAGAGGTTGGGGAGTATGCTGGGGATTAAACTGGGGAACCTCCCAAGTAAGCACTCTTCCTGTAAGTTTAATAAACTAGCTACTCTAATCTTGCAGGCAAGGAAGAGCCCATGCATTATCTATCCCCCAGTTACACTGGCTAATTTAGGCGACCTTCACCCTACTAGTCCTCCATTCTTTCCCCGAGTCTGGTGTGTTTCATTGGTGGTGGTGCGTTTGTTTTGTTTTGAAGCAGCATCTCTGAATCCTGGGATGAGCCTTGAACTCTGATCCTCTTGCCTCTATCTGAGATGACAGGCAGGGGTCATTACAACCAGTTTAGAAGCCTACCTCTTTATAAGAATAAGTCCTAACTTGGTGCTGTGGACGACTGTGTTGAGCTACAAAGCCCAAGCCTCATCCTGTCCCACTTACTGTGCACCTTCAAAGAAGCCGATAAAATTGTATGCTTCTAAATGCACCATATTTGGGCAGTTCTGGATGCCGTGTGCTAAACCATTTCATCCACACAATCATTTAGTTGACAGTTGTTTTTTTTTTATTTTATTTATTTATTTATGTGTAAGGAGATAACTTGCATGTAGGTGGGTGCACTGTGTCATGTAATGCCTCCGGAGTCAAAGAAGGGGCGTCGGATTCCCTTAAAAATGAGTTAAAGATAGGAAGTTATTAGCCGCCATGGGGGGTCTGGATCGAACCGGGTCACTTTCCTCTAAGAGCAGTTGGTGCTCTTAACTGCAGGACCTTCTCTCCGCCCTGACAATTTTTTTTTTTCTTTAGTGTAAATGAAATGTACTGACTGCATGAAGGTTTGTGCATCGCTGTCGTGCAATGCGCTGGAGGTCAGAAGAGGGGGTCAGATTCCCCTGAACTGGATGGTTATAAGAGGTTCAAGCCACATGTGGGTGCTGGGGATCGAACATGGNATGTAAAAAACAATAAAAAAATAAATTTAGAAAAAGCTAAAAGTGAACTTTCTATTTGACCCAGTCCTACACCTCCTTGGTATATACCTAAAAGATTCATCCTTTTGCAGAAATACATGCACAATCATGTTTACTGCTCTTCTTTTTTCAATGGCAAAGAGCTAGAAGCACACTAAGTGTGCCTCAGCGAATTACTGGATAATGAAAATGTGGTAAATTTACAAAATTAAGGGGTTTTTTGTTTTGTTTTGCTTTTGTTTGTTCAGGACAGGGTCTCCCTGTAGCCCCAGCTGTCCTGGAACTCACTCTGTAGACCAGGCTGGCCTTGAACTCCCAAAGTTCCGCCTGCCTCTGCCTCCCAAGTGCTAGGATTAAAGGCATGCAGCACACGCCTTTAATCCCAACAGAAGCAGAGATTTCTGTGAGTTCTAGCCCGGGCTGGTCTACAGAGTGAGTTCCAGGAAAGCTGGGACTATAGGGAGACCCTGTCATTAATGATTCAGTTACCTTTCATCATAAAAAGAGAGGGGTTGCTTCAGGCTCAGGATTGGTGTACCCCACTGAACCAGAAGCTGGTGCTTCAGTTCTCCCTTCAAATACATCCGGGTTTTGTGAACTAGAGTAGCCAGTGGGAAAAGCACATTGAAAGTGCAGTCAGGAGGCGGGCGTGGTGGCGCACGCCTTTAATCCTATTACTCAGGCAGAGGCAGGCGGATATCTTGAGTCTACATAGCAAGCTCCAGACCAACTAGGACTAAAAGGGATGACTGTCGCAAAAAGAAAAGTGCAGTCAGGACTGTTGATCAAGGGAAACCAAATTTTACTGTGAGTACAGGGCCAAACTATCCAGGTTCTTTGTGGCCTCTTGTGCAACAAGGAACCTGGAAGCTAGGATTTAAAAGCTAGAGCCTGCCCAGTCCTGGCCCACAGCAAGCGCCAGAAAAGTTCCCTGACTCGGTTTCACTGGCTAACAGCCTCGCCCCTCAGCTACGTCTATTTCCGGCAATTGGAAATTGCGTCATTACCAAGCGCCACACGGGTAGCTGTTCCCTAACGAGGGACAATGCTGAGCCGCCTTCAAGAGCTCCGCAAGGAAGAGGAGACGCTGCTGCGGTTGAAGGCGGCCTTGCACGACCAGCTAAACCGCCTCAAGGTGAGCACTGCCCTCCATCCCCTCCTCCGCACCCACAGTGCCCACGCAGGCAGCTGACCTTTGCGGCTGGAAGGCTCCACCCCTCAATCCTGTTCCTCTAGGTGTGCTTACAGGGTGAACCCCTAAGCCCACCTCCACCCCGACCGGACAAGTCCTGCAGATGGCCACTCTCGGTACTCCGAGCACAGTCCGGATCCCCGGAGGACGGACCGCTGGCCTACGCCTCAGCAGCTGTTCCTTCCCTGGTGCGTGTTGGCGCAGGAGAGGCTTCTAGTATTCCAGAGCTAGAGGGGATCCTCCCGCGGTGCACCTCAGGCCTGCAAGAGGAGCTGGTCCCAAAGCCTAGAATTCCCAAAAGGGAGGATTACTGACTCAGGCCTTGAGGAGGAATTCAGATTTAGGCCCATAGTGCTCACTTACTACAGTCATTCGTAATTTGTAAAATTTTGATCATTTCCTACTCAGCACCCATTTTCAAAATCCTTAAATGCAAATGACATGAGGATTACAAAAAGCCCTTCATAAACCAAAAGCCGTTGTACAACCCTGACGTAGCAAATAAGCAGTTTTCCCCAGGGTAGTTATAACGGCCCACACTTCATTTTCCATATTTCTGTAGTACCAGACAAGTGCGTAATGATGGTGTATTGAAGACGACCTGTTTGTCTTCACTTTCTGATTGATTATTCAGTAGAGATCTGCCTTCCTCTGCCTTCCAAGTGCTGGGATTAGAGGCATGTACCACCACGCCCAGCTTTTTTTTTTTTTTTTTTTTTGTGTGGTTTTTTTTAAAGGTCTTGTTATACAGTACTTGCTGACCTGGAACTTGCTAAGTAGCTCAGGCTGGCCTCAAAGTTGTGATATTTTTGCCTCTACCTTCCGAGTGTGGTGATTACATGCATGCAGCAACACCTGGCTTTGTTTTTTATTATTTGTAGAGGAGTTGTTGGTTGCTTTTTTTTTTTTTTTGGATAGGGTCCCCCTGTAGCCCCTTGGAACTTGCTATGTAGACCAGCCTCACCTCCATCTCACAGATCTGCCTGCATCTACCAACAGAGACTAAAGGTGTGGGCCATCATTCCCAGAGAATTGTTTTGGGGACAGGATCTTGCTATGTAAATTGTGAACTGAACTCCCTATGTCACCAACTAGCCTCAAACTCACAAAGATTGCCTGCCTATGGAGTGCTGGGATTAAAGGTATGAGCCACCATGCCTGGCTCAACTTGGAGCTTTACCTATGTGTACAGCCCAAGGGAGAGAAGCTGAAGTCTGCTCTCCTCCTTAACAAGATAAAGCTAAGCCAGGCGTGGTGGCGCATGCCTTTAATCCTAGCACTTGGGAGGCAGAGGCAGGTGGATCTTTGTGAGTTCAAGGCCAGCCTGGTCTACAGAGTGAGTGAGTTCCAGGACAGCTGGGGCTACAGGGAGACCCGGTCTCGAAAAGACCAAAAAAAAAAAAAAAAACAAGATAAAGCTTAAGGCCTCCCCAGTCCCCCCCAGCCCTTTTCTAGAGCAGTATTGAAATGATAAGCAGTTCTCTCTCATGATGCCAGCCATTTATTTATAGCATCCCAAGGAATTCACTCACATCAAGAACCCAGCAAAAGACTCACTGAAGTGTCAACGTTTTCTTGCCTAGGTTGAAGAATTGGCCCTTCAATCAATGATCAGTTCTAGAAGAGGGACTGAGATGATGAATTCTCAGCCTGCACCTCAAAAGTCCAATGATGTAAGTACAGGCTTCCAGATAGAATGCAGGGTCCCCACTACTCCCTTGCTGCTTGGGTTGGCAAATGCTGTATGGTGAATTACCAAGCCCAAGAACCCTGGAAAGTGCCAATCGGAAATTTCGAGAGGTTGGGGAGTATGCTGGGGATTAAACTGGGGAACCTCCCAAGTAAGCACTCTTCCTGTAAGTTTAATAAACTAGCTACTCTAATCTTGCAGGCAAGGAAGAGCCCATGCATTATCTATCCCCCAGTTACACTGGCTAATTTAGGCGACCTTCACCCTACTAGTCCTCCATTCTTTCCCCAGAGTCTGGTGTGTTTCATTGGTGGTGGTGGCTTTTGTTTTGTTTTGAAGCAGCATCTCATGTATCCTGGGATGGCCTTGAACTTCTGATCCTCTTGCCTCTATCTGAGATGACAGGCAGGGGTCATTACAACCAGTTTAGAAGCCTACCTCTTTATAAGAATAAGTCCTAACTTGGTGCTGTGGAAGACTGTGTTGAGCTACAAAGCCCAAGCCTCATCCTGTCCCACTTACTGTGCACCTTCAAAGAAGCCGATAAAATTGTATGCTTCTAAATGCACCATATTTGGGCAGTTCTGGATGCCGTGTGCTAAACCATTTCATCCACACAATCATTTAGTTGACAGTTGTTTTTTTTTTAATTTTATTTATTTATTTATGTGTATGAGTATACTGTCTGCATGTAGGTTGGTGCACTGTGTCATGTAATGCCTCCGGAGGTCAGAAGAGGGCGTCGGATTCCCTTAGAATGAGTTAAAGACAGTTATTAGCCGCCATGTGGGTGCTAGGAATCGAACCCGGGTCTTCTGCAAGAGCAGTTGGTGCTCTTAACTGCTGAGCCATCTCTCCAGCCCTGACAATTTTTTTTTTTCTTTATGTGTATGAATGTACTGACTGCATGAAGGCTTGTGCATCCGTGTCGTGCAATGCTGCGGAGGTCAGAAGAGGGTGTCAGATTCCCCTGGAACTGGAGTTAAAGATGGTTCTTAGCCACCATGTGGTGCTGGGGATCGAACCTGGGTCCTAAGAGCAGTCGACGCTCTAAACCGCTAGGCCATCTCTCCAGCCCAGCCCCGACAATTTCTAAAAGAGCTGTGTAACACTGGATAAATCTGGTTTATTCTTTTCCCCATTTTGGCAGTGGGGATGAAGGTAGAATTTAAAGAAACAGAAAATAGGAAAGTCATAAAATGTTAAGAATATACAACTGAGTTGTTTTGTTTTCCTTTTAAATACAAAAGGGGCTGGAGAGATGGCTCAGAGGTTAAGTAAGAGCACTGGGTGCTCTTATGAAGGACCCAAGTTCAATTCCTAGTACCCACATGATAGTTAACAGTTCCAAGGGTTCCAATGCACTCTTCTGACCTCAACGGGTATTGCACAACACAGGTACACTTCCACACATGCAGGCAATACACTAATACATATAAAATAAAATTATTATTATTTTTTTTTTTTTTGTCTTTTTGAGACAGGGTCTCCCTGTAGCCCCAGCTGGCCTGGAACTCACTCTGTAGACCAGGCTGGCCTTGAACTCACACAGATCCACCTGCCTCTGCCTCCCAAGTGCTAGGATTAAAGGACCCGCGCAGCTTACAGACAGTTCTTAGCCACCATGTGGGTGCTGGGAATCAAACCCAGGTCCTCTGCAAGAGCAATCGTTGCTCTTAACCACTGAGCCATCTCTCCAGCTCCAAAGAACATTTTTTTTTTTTTTTTTGTCTTTTTGAGACAGGGTCTCCCTGTAGCCCCAGCTGGCCTGGAACTCACTCTGTAGACCAGGCTGGCCTTGAACTCACACAGATCCACCTGCCTCTGCCTCCCAAGTGCTAGGATTAAAGGCATGCGTCACCACGCCCAGCTTACAGACAGTTCTTAGCCACCATGTGGGTGCTGGGAATCAAACCCAGGTCCTCTGCAAGAGCAATCGTTGCTCTTAACCACTGAGCCATCTCAGCAGCCCCCCCCCCAAAAAAAAATTTTTTTTAAGATAAATTTTATTTATGTGTCTGTGAGTGTACACAGATCCCTGCAGAGGCCAGAAGGAGGCATCGGATCCTCTAGAGCTGGGAATTGTGAGTAGAGTAGGGATGCTGAGAAATGGAATTCTGGTCCTCGAGAAGAGCAGCAAGCACCCTTAACCGCGAATGATTTCTCAGCCACACAAACGAGATTCAATTTTAAGAGAATTTTAAGGACCTTGCTGTTTTGAGACCAGGATCCTTTCTAATCTGAGTGCTCTTGTTTTACACAGATGTTGGTGCATGTAGACAATGAAGCATCAATCAACCAAACTGCACTGAAGTTGAACACAAGGGGTCCAATGATGGAGGAAGAGGAGGAAGAAGAGGAAGAATCTGATTCCTAAAGGCACTTCATCTCTTCAAAGAAGTCACCTTCCCTTGGGCCTGATAGCCTACTGGAAAGAGAAGCAGAGCAATAGGAGGGTGTGTGCTTATAAATGGCTTCCGTCAATAACTCATGCTCTAGAGCACTTTAACAAAAATTATAGACACAGGAAATCAAATAGTATCTCAACACCAAGCAGTTTGATGGTGCAGACTGTAAACTAGTAGAGTCACTAATTGTGCTAAGAACAAAATTTCCTCTGAAGTGCTATTGTAAAAGTCGGGAATTTGCAAAAGGGCAAAGTTTAAATCCAAGCTAGCCTTTCTAGTTCACAATGACTCTTAAGAAAACCAACTAGGGCTGGAGAGATGGCCTAGCAGTTAGGAGCGCCAACCGCTCTTACAGAGGACCCGGGTTCGATCCCCAGCACCCATATGACAGCCAAGAACTGTCTGAAACTCCAGTTCCAGGGGAATCCGACACCCTCTTCTGACCTCCGCGGCATTGCACGACACGGGTGCACAAACTTGCATGCAGACAGTACATTCATACACATACAGAAATAAATAAAATTTAAAAAATAAATAAAAATGTTAAAAAAAAAAACCAGCTAAAGAAAAAAATTCAAACAAAAAACAAAACCCTAAAGACTGTTCGCATGCCATTGGGCATTGTAAGTTAGGGCTAGTTCAAGAGAGAAAACGTCATGGGAAGGAGAGAGGGACACTTGAGAGCTACTACCTCAGATGCATGCCCTCCATAGACTGTTATTCTGTGTGGCTGTCAGTTACCCCATGGAGTTTGAAACCTGTTATGTTTAGGAGGGCTAGAGAGATGGCTCAGTTGTTAAGAGCACTGGCTACTCTTGCAGAAGACCCAGCTGCAGTTCCCAGCACCGTCATGGCAGCTGACAACCAACCATAACTCCAGGCATCCAATGCCCTCTTCTGATCTCCACAGACATGGCAGGAAATGGGCACACTTACATACGTGTAGGCAATATTAGAAGTGGCCCTCGTGGAGCCTGCTGTCTCAAGACAAGAAAAAGCTACAGCTCCTCTTGCAGAAGCAGAACAGGAAGGCCTAAACCCTCCCGGCCCCTGGAGAGGAAAGCTCCCCTGAAAGAAGCAGTCACTGCTCAGGAGCCTAAAACCCTCCCGGCCCCTGGAGAGGAAGCTCCCCCGAAAGAAGCAGTCACTGCTCAGGAGCCTGAAACCCTCCCGGCCCCTGGAGAGGAAGGCTCCCCTGAAAGCAGCAGTCACTGCTCAGGAGTTTTATAATAGTTACAGAATAAGAGTTATTTGAATCTACAGTTGAGATGTTTCTACAAATTGCCCCATTTCCACTGACAGTCACTATTTCTAGAAAATATTTCCCCTGTCTAAAAAACAGACAAGGCAAGAAAATACGAGCATCTCCTCTAGCAAAACCTCTAGAGCCATTCCAGAGGAAACCATGGGGACGTTTTTGTGTTTTTTAGCAACATTTCATTAAACTTTTCATAAGCTGTTCTTAAAGGAAACAGGAATTTTTTTTTTCGTCTTTTTGAGACAGGGTCTCCCTTTAGCCCCAGCTGACCTGGAGCTTGCTATGCAGACCAGGCTGGCTGGCCTTGAACTCGGAGATCTGCCTGCCTTTGTCTCCCAAGTGCCGCCATGTGAGTGCTGTGAATCAAACCCAGGTCCACTGCAAGAGCAGTCAGTACTCTGAACCACTGAGCCATCTCTCCAGCCTGAAACAGGATTTTTTTTTTTTGTATGTGTATGAATGTACTGTCTGCATGTAGGTTTGTGCACCACTGTCGTGCAATGCTGCGGAGGTCAGAAGAGGGTGTTGGATTCCCCTGGAACTGGATTCCCCTGGAACTGGAGTTAAAGATGTTTCTCAGACGCCATGTAGGTACTGGGGATAGAACCTGGGTCCTCTGCAAGAGCGAGGCCATCTCTCCAGCCCTGAAACAGGATTTTTAAGTGAGTGTGTTCTTGAAATATGGTTGGTAACAAACATCAAAGTATTTATTTTGGGGAGGTCACCAGCCTGATCTGCATAGAGAATTCTAGGACAGCTGGGGCTGCAGGGAGACCTTGTCTCAAAAACACATATATATTTATACATATATTGGTTATATATATATGTGTATATATAACATGTTTTGAGGTTTATCATTTATTTATACATATATTGGCGGTGGGGGGTGTATAACTTGTTTTGAGATGGGATCTCACTTTGTTCTACTGGCTGGCCTCAAACTCTCAGAGATCTGCCTGCTCCTCCCTGATTGAACATGGACATTTAGAGCTGGGAATCCTGGCTACAAATTCTAGCTGGAATCTGGTGGTTTACCCTCTCACCTGACAGCTCTCTTTCCCACCTATAAAGTGAGGATATTCATATTCTCTCCAGCAGTTTCACCAGTTATAAGGTACTAATGGTGTCTCTTTAAAACCCAACTATCATTGGTTTCTCAGTAAAAAGCTGGGAAAAGGCACTGGCCTAGGGAGCTGCAAGTGCTTGCACTTGTAAGAGGATGCCAGGCACTTGGCTCTGTTTTGTTTGGTTTTTGAGACAGTCTCGATATGTAGCTCAGGGTGCCCCCTCACCCATGGCACTCCTGCCTCTGCCTGCGTGATGCTGGGATCCCAAGTCTACACCACCATCATAGAGAACATAGTTCTTGAAAATACCATTGTAGCTGGGTGTGGTGGCACACGCCTTTAATCCCAGCACTTGGAAGGCAGAGGCAGGCAGATCTCTTGAGTTCAAGGCCAGCCTGGTCTACATAGTAAATTCCAGGATAGCTGGGGCTATAGGGAGACCGTCTCAAAATGAAGGGGGAAAAAAAAAACTGGTAAAACTTAAAGTGAAAGAAAATTCTTTTGAGTAAAACATGTAATTTTGGATGTGGAGAGGTCTCTCTGTGGGGTTGAGGAGAGTTGGTGCTATCTATGTACACATGGAGGTCAGAGGTGAATTACCAGTATCTTTTCTCATCCACCTTCACCTTAATTTTGAGACAAGACCTCTTACTGGCTTGACACTTGCCCCACAGACTAAGGTGGCTGCCAGTGAGTCCCGAGGATCTACCTGCCTGTCTGCACCTCACCCATAACACTGGGTTGCAACGCTACTTCTATACCCAGCTTTTCAGGTCCTCTGCCTGTGTTGTGTGGCAAGCATTTTACTCCAGCCATCTCCCTAGCCCCTGAACATGGATTTTTGTATCTACCCCCATCCCCAAAGGACACTGAGCCTAAAAGCATTCAGATCCAGGTTTCATTATATTTTTACTTTAATCTTCCTTACTGGGGGTGGGTGCGTGCTGAGATGCACAGCAGAAGGCAGAGGACAACTTCTCTCACTTCAGTCTCCAGAGGTTGCCTGGATTGTATGGCAAACACCTATACCTGCTGAGCTACTTTTCCAGCCCCATGAGATACAAGTGCTAAACACTAGGTAATGGTCCTGCCTATAAAAAGGCAGGTTTATTCGTTTTAATGAGACACTGTTGAGCTGCCAGCAAGAAACTGATTGATGCTTATGCAACAGTGTATGTATACAACACTTTACAATCCTGGCTGTATCCCCCAAACTCTAGTTCAACTACCTATTCAAGAGTTAATTTGTACAGTTTGGTTTTAAATCTAAAAATGAAACAGGCCAGACATAGTAACACATGCCTTTAGTCCCAACACTCTGGAGGCGGAGGCAGAGGCAGGCAGATAGATCTCTGTAAGTTCAAGGCCAGCCCGGGCTACAAAGCAAGTTCCAGGCCAGCTGGGACTACGAGACCCTGTCTCAAAATTACCAAAAAAAAATTTTTAATATACATTGGGGGGATTAGTAAATACGTTGGAGATAACTTAGTAAAGTGCATACCCAATAAACATGAGGACCCAAGTTAGTATTTCCAGAAACCATCTGTAATGGTTAATCCTGTGTGTCAACTTGACTGGACAAAGGAATAAGAGAAAAGGGATGTTTGGATTGGACCACCTCAACCCGGATGGCCCACCCCAAATGTGCGCGTTACCTTCTGCCAGTAGGCAGTATAAAAGGCTACGGCAGGAGGAGCTGGTCCCTTTTCTCCTGTGGCTTGCCTCTCTCATCTGGTGAGTTTGTCTTGCTGTGATCAACCTTTCCGATCCCAGCGTGTACTGAGACCGGCAGATCTCCTGGAGTCCATTCAGGCCTTCAGCACTAGATTGGGACTACTGAGACATCCAGCCTTGCGGACTGAGTAGTTCCCTGGATTCTCTTGGCCTTTCCAGTGTGGTGCAGCTACTGTTGGACTCCTTGAACTCTGTCACGTGAGCAAATCAATAAATTGTATATAGTTATATATATTTGTCCCTGCCTTCAAAAGTAGATGGTTGGGGCTGGAGGGATGGCCTAGCGGTTAAGAGCACCGACGCTCTTGCAGAGGACCCGGGTTCGATCCCCAGCACCCACATGGCGGCTAAGAACCGTCTGTAACTCCAATTCCAGGAGAACTCCAGTTCCAGGGGAATCTGAGACCCTCTTCTGACCTCCGCGGCATTGCACGACACGGGTGCACAGACCTGCATGCAGACAATACATTCATACACATACAAAAATAAAAAAAAATAAAAAAAAAAATTAAAAAAAAAAGTAGATGGTTAAAAAAAAAAAATTATGGAGTGGTTTAGGAAAGACTTATGTGCCATCAACTTCCACATAGGCAGGAACACATACCTATATTTACCTCAAAACACATGTACAGCTGGGCATGGTGGTGTACGCCTTTAATCCTAGCACTTGGGAGGCAGAGGCAGGCGGATCTTTGTGAGTTCAAGGCCAGCCTAGTCTAAAGACTGAGTTCCAGGACAGCTGGGACTACAGGGAGACCCTGTCTCAAAAAGACCAAAAACCACATGTACAATGCTCGCATTAACTACATGCACACACACTGTAAGAAATTAAGGGGTATTGATGAGACAGCCCTCCAAGTACCTGAAATTCCAAGTCACCCTTCTAAGGAAAAGGCACTAGTGGGGCTAGTGGGAATGTGGCTTGCATTACTTTAACATTTATTTTGGCCAGGTGTGGCAAACGCCTTTAATCTCAGCACTTGGGAGGCAGAGGCAGGCAAATCTCTGTAAGACAGTTCCAGGCTACAGGGACACCCTGTCTCAAAACAAAGCCCAAATCAACAAAAAAACACATTTATTTTTGTGTTTATGTGTAGGCACATATGCCACAGAGGAAACCTGTGGCAACTGGTTCTCTCCCTTCCACGCATCGATCATGGAATTAGATGTAGGTTGTCAGGGGCTGGAGAGATGGCCTAGCGGTTAAGAGCGCCGACCGCTCTTACAGAGGACCCGGGTTCGATCCCCAGCACCCACATGGCAGCCGAGAACCGTCTGAAACTCCAATTCCAGGAGAACTCCAGTTCCAGGGGAATCCGACACCCTCTTCTGACCTCCGCGGCATTGCACGACACGGGTGCACAGACCTGCAAGCATACAGTACATTCATACACATACAGAAATAAATAAAAATTTAAAAAAAAATTAAAAAAAAAAAAAAGATGTAGGTTGTCAGATCTGGCAGCAGGTAGCAGGGCCTTTTTTCGCATGCTCATGTGTGCATGCAGAGGCCAGAGAGGCTATCATACCTTGACTCCTCAGAGATGAAGTTGCATTTGTAGGAAGCCCAGCTTATGTCATGCTGGGATCAGAACTCTGACCCTGATGACTGCACAGCAGGCACGCAACCACTGAGCCAGCTCTCCAGCCCCCACAAGTGGCTTACTTTTCTGACTCTAGTGCCACCTCAAAGGCATGCCAAAGCTAGAGTACCCTCCTCCCTAGGAAGTTGAGGTTAAGGGTGAATAGCAAGGGGAGCTCACTGCCCAGTGCAGCAAAGCAGGCTGACCAGACTAAGGGATGAAGGCCATAACACCAGCAAAGCCCTTCTAGGACATGTCAGCTTGGAACTGCAGATAAGGCCTGCCTCAGTTCTGCTGTACAAAGCAAGTAATGTTCTATGAGAAGCGTCTTGTGATTTTGCTTACACATGTTCCCAATACCACCTACAGCTTTTTCCTTGTTTGAAGAGATGGGACTTGTTCATTGGTAAAACCATGCATGAGAGGTCAGCTAAAAGTGCAGGAGGCCCCACCAATTAACAACAACAACAACAAAAAAAAAGACTGAGAGAAAGTTGCAGGACACGTATAGCAGAATGCATGAACTGGGGTGGGGTGGAGGGAAGGGAAAGGGGAAGATGTCTAAATTGAACTGAAAAATTATGTATGAAATACACAAAACATCAATAAAAGTATTATATTAAAAAAAAAAAAGTGCAGGAGGCCCCTTAGCAGAGATGCTAATTGCCATTTCTGTTCTGCCTTGCAGCATCCTTCTGTCTCCCCTTTCCCCACCTAAGTACCTGGCTAAATCATTTGCTTTCTTTACTCTAGAGAAATTGAAAGGCCTGCCACAAAGCGGAAATGTATCTTTTGTCCTTTTTAATTTGATAGTATATTTATTAGAATAAGAGAGATTTCATAAACGTCTGGGTTAAAACGGTTAAAATGATTTTCATACAATTTTTAGGCACTATACACGTTGTTTACAATAGCATTGGTTCTTGGATTGGAGGGAAGATAGTTCTGACACATTTTAATGCCTTGATCCATTGGTGACATTCGAAATAACTCCACTATTTTAGAAACAGGAACCCAAACTTAAAAGAGACATACAGCACTAAGTACCCCACACGTTATATTTAAAAATAAATATAGAAATATAACCAGAGGTCTACAGATCATCACGGTAGACAGACTGGTGAAGCCCCAGCTACCATGGCAGTGATGGGCTCTGGTTAGATTTTTGATGGGAATTGCCCAAGTTCTACACCAAAAGCAGAAATTAAAAAAAATATCACGATGTACACACTCTGAGGCTTTCAGTAGCAGCGAAGCATGCTTCCCATGCACTGCCTGTGGAGAGCTCACGAGGCTCCATCCCTTGCACTGAGGGGAGGTCATTCAGCAAGATTGAAGTGCCAAGGGTCCAAGAATCCTGACAGCACCGGCGGCCAGTCAGAGAGAGAGGGAAGAGCAGCGCAAACATCAGTAAAAATGACCAACCAGTCACCAGGGTTCACTAGTTCAGCCTGCATGTGTTGGATCAACATACAAATAGCCCCAAGCACAAAGCCAATCCACTTAGGGGAGTAACCATAGTAATAAAGACAGTAATATTAAGAAACAACACGAGTACAATTTGGCACATGCTGTGTTCGTCATCCGTTGTCACAGGTAAAATGCACGTCTGAAGAAGAGACAAGCATGGGAGAGAGGCCTGACAGCAACGTGGCATGCCACTGGGCAGAGGGCTCTGCTGCTTCCCACAGGCTCACATGCCAGCCGCGTGGGTGGGTGTGCTGGGCTGGTTGAGGCCAATGGTGGAACAGAGCCAGCCTGCAAAGTCCACTTCCTCAGCATCAGATCGCTTGATGAAAGTATGGACCTGCGAGCAGGAGAAAGGAGAGGAAACGCTGTTAAAAACCACCAGGAGGGGCTAGAGAGATGGCTCAGTGGTTAAGAGCACCGACTGCTCTTGCAGAGGACCCGGGTTCGATCCCCAGCACCCACATGGCGGCCGAGAACCGTCTGAAACTCCAATTCCAGGAGAACTCCAGTTCCAGGGGAATCCGACACCCTCTTCTGACCTCTGCATTGCATGATACGGATGCACAGACCTGCATGCAGACAGTACATTCATACACATACAGAAATAAAAAAATTAAAAATTTATACACACACACCACCAGGAAAGGCAGATCTCTGTGAGTTCAAGGCCAGCCTGGTCTGAACAGTGAGTTGCCCCCCGCCAAAAAAAAAAAAAAACCCACCAGGAAAAGACAAAGCAAGAGCTAGCCTGCGCCCACTTAGAAAGAGATCCTGGTGCCCAGCCTTAGCTCTAAGTAAGCCAGTGGCAGCCCAAAGGCCCATTCTCCTCCAGCTGTGGCCTTAGTCCACCTCATCTTGCTCTGAGCTACTCACAGGAGTGTTAGAAGGGATGCAGGGCCTGGCTTAAATAAGTGCTATGCAGTACAGGGTCCATGAGTGGACAGTACAGCATTACATTCCTTGCCCTGCCAAACAAGAAGCAGGGGAGAGTACCTCAGGATAGTGGAAATAAGGTGAGCCAGTCAGCACAGGTAAAAAAGACCTGTCTCTAGGAAGCAGGAGGGCAGACCCTACCTCCAGCCTCCCAGCTCTGGCTCATCCCAGCTTTGCTTTAACTCATGCAAGGACAGAGGAGACTGATGTCTGCCATTGTGCATCCCCAGTCCCAGTGGGAAGTGCCAAGCAGAAGACTGAGGCAAAATGAAGAAACAGGTTCCTTTAGAATGGAAAATAAGGGCTGGAGAGATGGCCTAGCGCTTAAGAGCGACTGCTCTTACAGAGGACCCGGGTTCGATCCCCAGCACCTATATGGCGGCTGAGAACCGTCTTTAACTTCAATTCTAGGAGAACTCCAGTTCCAGGGGAATCCGAGACCCTCTTCTGACCTCTGCGGCACTGCACGACACGGGTGCACAAACTTGCATGCAAACAGTACATTCATACACATACAGAAATAAAAAAAAAAAAAAAGAATGGAAAATAAAGGGACTCACCATGAGTTGCTTCAGATCTGCTCTCTCTGCAGGGTTCTTTATTAAACTGAAAAGAAGAAAGCTAATGTGAGCACTACTGCCTAGAGCTGGGTCCCATCACCTTGCTTGTCCGCACACCTGCCCCTCACACTGAGGGCTGAGGTGCGCCTGACCTTACTCATCTTCCTTTCTAAGGCACATTATCATATCCGCAGAACAGTAATCAAGTCTTACTGAGTTAAACCAGGGGTGAAAGGTAATGTGCCAATCCCTGCCAAGCAAATGGTGAAAGCAGCAACCAGAATCAGACAGCCATGGGTCTCAGCCCTAGGAAGAGGGCAGCAGGAGGAGGGGAAAAGGGGGGAAGGAGAGGAGTACTCAGAAACAAGGAATGGACTTACCATTTATTCACAAAATCCTGAAATTCCAGACTGAATACTCCACTGGGCAGTTTTGGAGGAGGCTGCAAAAACACGCAAATACATGTCAACCGGAGACTGCCTGGCTCCTCCCCCCTCCCCTTCACATCTGTGCCTCTGTCCAGTCCCAGAAAGGAAGCCTTGGGGAGGTCCAGCTGCCTTCTGGGTCTCCCTGTTGGGACCACTGGTCTCAAACAGCACCCTAAGAACTGGGACCACATCAAGTCTTCTCACTCTGATGACTAACAAATCATGTTCCTCTGAGCCTGTTTACAATGAAATGAGGAGGCTGTGCTGTTATATCTGGGATCGTATAAAGACTAGAGGAGCAGTGTAACAACAGTGCTGACTAGCCTGAAAGCACCAACACTTAGCAGCAGCAGCTTAAGGATGTGCAAACCAGCAGGCATCACTCAGACATGACAGCAAAAACAAACCTTCAAAAACAAACAAAAGCTGTTTCTGCATGCTGAAGAGTTGGAGGAGGTCATTAACTAGTGGAAGAACTGGCTGGATGTAGAAGACTAATCTCTGCACACTGCAGCAAGGAGGCTGCTTCGCAAGCCTGCGACAAGATTCCTGACAGCAGCTCTGCAGCACCAGTTCAGGGTGCTCCACAGAGCCCCCAGGAAATGTGAGGTCACTTCTGTGACCCATGCTGAGCTGTGTGTAGCTCCGTGAGAGATGACCTCCAGATGCACCTAAGATGCCCCAAATGCACAGGCAACTGAAACAGCAGCTGGGCATGGTGGTATATGCTTCCAGTTCCAGCATGTGGAAGGCTGAGGCTGGAGCTTAGTGGTAGAGTGCTTGCCTAGCTTACGTGAGGCTCTGGGTCTGATCTCTAGCAATGCAAAAACAATGACACCAACACGGACACCCCTATGAAAAGGCCCAACGAGCCCTCTCACCCTAGGCCTTGTCAGTCTTATTTGAAGTCAGCTACAATCCAGATCATGGAACAGTGGTTGAGGGCGCACCCCACCCTGCAGACACTACCATCTGCTGAGGGCATTGTGTGGAAAGTTTAAGAGAAAAGAGGGTGCCAGGCATGGTGGCACATGCTTTTAATCCCAGCACTTAGGAGGCAAAGTCAGCCAGATCTCTGTGAGTTCAAGGCCAAACTGATCAACATAATTAGAGTTCCCAGCCAGTTAGGGACACAGGGAGAGTCTGTCTGTCTGTCTGTCTCTCTCTCTAAAAAAATAAAAAATAAATAAATAAATAAAAAGAAAAAAGCCAGGCGAGGTAGCAAACACCTTTAATCCCATCACTTGGGGGAGGCAGAGGCAGGTGGATTTCTGTGAGTTCAAGGCCAGCCTGGTCTCAAAAAGAACGAGAGGAGGAAGAAAAAAAAGAGAGCTAGAGAAATAGCCCAGCAGTTAAAGTGCTGGCTGCTTTCCCAGAGGCCCCACATTCCATTCATAGCACCTATAACTCCAGTTCCAGTGAATCCAACACCTTTGGCCTTCATGAGAAGCTGCAGTCACATGCACACACATGCATATACATACACACAGAAACACACACTAATTAATTAACTAATTAATTAAAATAAATCAGGAGTTGGATAGATGGGTCAATGTGGTTAGGAGTACCCGCTTCCGGGGCTGGAGAGATGGCTCAGCAGTTAAGAGAACCGACTCCTCTTTTTTTTTTTTTTAATTTTATTTATTTTTTATGTGTATGAATGTATTGTCTGCATGTAGGTCTGTGCACCCGTGTCGTGCAATACTGTGGAGGTCAGAAGAGGGTGTCGGATTCCCCTGGAACTAGAGTTCTCCTGGAATTGGAGTTTCAGACGGTTCTCAGCCGCCATGTGGGTGCTGGGAGGTCGAACCTGGGTCCTCTAAGAGCGGTCGGCGCTCTTAAACCGCTAGGCCCATCTCTCCAGCCCTGTGTATAAATTTTTATGTGGATGAATGTTTACTGTCTGCGTGTGGGTCTGTGCACCGGTGTCGTGCTATCCCGCGGAGGTCAAAAGAGGCTGTTCAGATTCCCCTGGAACTTGGATTAAAGGGTTCTTAGCTGCCATGTGGGTGCTGGGATGAACCCGGGTCCTCTGCAAGAGCAGTCGGCGCTCTTAACCGCAGGCCAACATCTCTCCAGCCCCAAGCACCAAACTCCCCGCAGTCGAAGAGACCCAGTGTCGATTCCCAGCACCCACATGGCACGCTGAGAACTGCCTTTACTCCAGTTCCAGAGGAATCCACCTCCTCTTCTGACCTGATCCGCGGCACTGCCACCACACGGGATGCCACCAACCTACAGTGCAGATATACACTCAGTACCATAAAAATACAAAACCTTAAAAATTAATAGGAGCTAGAGAGATGTGCTCAGAAGGTTAAGAGCACCCTTCTGTTCTTGCCAGAAGACCCAGGTAATATAGCTCCCAGCACCACAGTCAGCTGAAACTGCTTGTCATTCAGGGGTGAAGCATTCCTCTGTGGTCTTGGCTGTATGAAGGGCGACACAAATTCTGGCCTTACACATCACGCACCATGTGCACTTAAAAGAGGACAATAACACTATAAACAACAAAAAATAATAAATAAACCTTAATTCCAGCACTCACAAGGCCACGGGCTGGCAGATAATCTTAAGTTTCAACGGCCAGCCCGATCTACAGAGCAACATCCCTGTCTCAGTGGAAAAAAAAAAAAAAGTGCAACATGGTTGGGTGGTGCAGCACTTTAATCAACTCAAGCAGAGGCGAGGCTAGATCTCTTGTGATTCAAAGGCCCTGTCTGGTCAGCTATGGCGAGTTTCAGGATAGCTGGGGCTAAAGGGAGACACTGTCTAAAAAAAAAACAAAGAAGGGAGCGGGAGGGGGAGGGATGGGGAAGGCCCAGCCTCCAAGTGTTCCACAGTTCCTCCTGGGAAGCAGGAGCAAACAAGGAGGCCTGGGTAGCAGCAAATGCTCTTCAGAAGCGAGACACATGGTGAGAGACTGGAAGGTATAGGTGCTAAGCAGCAGCACTGGTGGGAAGAATGGGAGTCGCTACCCATCCTGCAGCCTGTTTCCTCACCTAAGGAAAGAGGACAAAGGCAGTTTTGGCCCAGCTCAGCAAGCTGGAAGAGCAACCAAATGTAACCATGTGGGGAAGCAGTGAGTGCACTTTGGGGGGGGGGGGGGGGAAGAATGAGCCCCCCCCCCCACTTCCTTACAGGCCTCCTACCAGAGCCCTGCAACAGACAGTTGGCTTACTCATGTCTCCCCTGTGTGCAGCCTGCCCGGCCTGGCTCAAACCCCCCAGCAGCAAGGATCGGAGCCTGCCTTGTCCTTTGCTGTTTAGCATGAGGTTCTGTGGAAGTCAGGTAAAACGAAGCTCCTGGTGGACAGTGACTGATTTAGTAACCTCCTGGGGGACCAGGCTGTGCCCCGTTGACTGTGACAGATGAGAACTTCTAGGGGCTTTACGCCTCTACTTTCAGAAAAGGAAGTTTAAGAAGGTATTCCTGCTTTCTTGAGGAAGACAAGGATGGCTCCTGGCCTCAATGAGCCCCCAGCTGCCTGCAAACACGCCAGCACTTGCTCCTTCTCTCCAAGGCTGCCCCAGCTGTGGGCTGAGTGCTAGCCCTGCGCGCCTGCCTCCCACATCCTTCCCCAGCCTCTCACCCGACCCACTCCACCACCTCAGAGCAAATCCTGGGCCAAGTTTCCCCACCTTCCCATCCCAAACGGGATCAACACATTAATCCTTTTTTAATGTAAACTTACTTGTATATATATTTCACTAGTGGTATGGCTCTTTATATAAGTCAGCCAACAGCAATAAATTTTTGAAATTTTTTTAAAGGTGTGCACCACCACGCCCTGCTTAAAGACAGTTCGTAGCCACCATGTGGGTGGTGGGACTTGAACCAGGGTGCTCTGCAAGAGCAGTCAGCGATCTTAACTGCTGAGCCATCTCTCCAGCCCCAAGATTTTGAAATTTTTAATCACCCCAAAATTTCAAGTAACTACTACATCTTATTAGTTTCCAGTCTTCATACATACATACAAACAAACAAACGAACAAACAAAGATTTTTCTTAAAGCTTTTTTCTTTTTGGCACTTTGAGACAAGGTCTCATTCTGTAGTGCAGGCTAGCCTGATCTCTCTCAGCACTCTTCCTGCCTCCAGGTGCAGGACTTACAGGAGGCACGCCACCCGGCAGGAATCTCGTATACAACGTTGCACACGTTTCTCCAGTCACCGGCTAAGGTCACAGGGCCAGAAGCTCTAGCTTTCCATCTTCGGTCCCTAGTCCCACTCACCCCAATCCACATTCCCTGCACTAGGCAGCCTGGGAGTGAAGGCAGACAACACTACTGGGTAAACTGGAGGCTCCTTGTGCTGGGAAAGGAGGAGGAACTCAGTTGCCACTCAGTTCCAAGAGCAGGGTGCACACCTCAAAGCACAGGCACCCAAGGAATGACCACAGACATCCTGCCCAAATCAGCCATGTTTTTCCTCTCCCTCCCTTCCCCTTTGAGACAGAGATCTCACTATGGAACTCAAACGTGCTTGACTGCTGGAGTTAATGTGCACTACCCCCAACTCATGATTACTTTTGTGAGACAGTCTCACTATGTAGACTAGACTAGCCTGGAACTACAGGGATCTGCCCACCTCTGCCACCTGAGTGGTGGGATTAAAGGTGTGTTCCACCACACCTGGAAGAACTACTTTACGTGAGGAGTAAGGTCCCTTGGCGGTACTTACCTCATTGACTATGTAATCCAACAGCTCGAAAATTGCCATGGGAGGACGACTGTCCATTCCATAAGCTGCAGATTTATTAAAGAAAAAAGGGGGGGGGGGAGGACACAGGAACAGACCAGAGGTTATTTGTCAATACAAAACAAGGGGTCAGGTATGAATCATGAACAATAGAACCACAATGGATAAGGCCTGAACATGGAGGGAAACCAGCTGGCCAGGCTATCAATGAATCCTATAAAGCAAAATCAGGTGGCAGTTCATCTGCCCATCTTCCTTCCCTACATTTCAGAGGAGCCAATGAGATAACTAAGTAAAGGGCTTAGTGTAGACTTGGCTTGGTTTACAATGTGTCTGCAGAGCCCACAGCCTATGCTGTGGACACACCCTACATCATCTTAGCAAATCCATGCAAAGCAAGTGCTCTACCACCAAGCCAACTCCCAGGACCAGAACTTGTTTTAATTCTCCCTGAGCAAGGGTTTCTTCCTATCCTACCTCTCTAATAGCTGGCCATGGGTACACTGTTACTCCCATATGGACATTACCAGGATAAAGTCCAGGTCTCCCTGGCCGGATGGGAATGCCTAGCAGAAGCTATGTAAACAAAAGAAGGCTGTGAGAATCCTCACTGAGCACAGGTGGCCCAGCATCTACACTCACTATTACCATGTCCACCACCTTAGCAAGAACAGCCACTTCTTACAAGTCCTGACAAGGTGTGCTGTGCCTCAGTTTCCTCTTCTCTAAAGCAGAGATCATAGTAGTGGTCATAGCAGACAGCTATTAAAATCAGAAGATGCCAGGCAGATAGATTTATGGAGTCAGGAAGTAGACCACTGGATGCCAGGGGATGACGGGCTTGGGGGAAAGGGAAGTAACTGCTAATGGAGAAAAGTGATCCACAGTAAGAATGGTCTCCAATGAGGTTGTGATGGCGGCTGGAAAACAGAGGAACCCACTACACCACCCCACTACAATATGTTCTTTATCATATGAACTTTATGTTATGTGACCTTTTACAAATTGTATGTGTATGAGTGTATTGCCTGCGTGTGTTTAAGTGTATTCCTGTCATGCAATGCCTGGAGGACAAAAGAGAGTGTTGAATCCTGGAACTGGAGTTACAGATGGTTGTTAGCTGCTATGTGGGTTCTGGGAACTGAACATGGGTCCTCTGCAAGAGCATCCAGTGCTTAACCACTGAGGTGTCTCTCCAACTCCTGTTATATAATTATATGATTCATAATAAAAAAAAATCTATCAAAACATGATTGAAAAACAAATTAATGTAGGTGCTGTGCTTAGCAAGATCATAGCAAGTGTTCAACACATCATGGTGGGTATTGTTTGCACAAATGGTAACTTCCTACACCTACCCAGGGACCCCTGCTGCTCCCCAAGGCCCAGACTAGCTCTCAAAGAGAAGCAAGTGTTCAGAGGACCTGCCACCCAGAAAGCCCTGACATTAAGAGATGCCCAGTCCTCGCTGGGGACAGCAGACCACTCACAGCTAAGGGGTCTCCCAGGGGTCCTTGGCCTAGGTGGTGTCTCAGCTGCATCTCCCTCGACCTGGCATCCAAACATTATCTCCAGCTCCTTGGCGTCAGGAGGAGGAATAGGGTACCTCCCAACCGCCATCTCCACCAGAGAGAGCCCCATGCTCCAGATGTCCGACTGCACAGAGTAGTGAGTCCCCTGGAGTCTCTCCGGCTGTAAGAGAGAAGGTTACAACTTACGCACTAGCCAAGATCGATCGTGGTCTTTGCCTCCTCCCCCTTTTGCTAGAATGCTCACATGGCTTCAACAGCTCTTCTAACCCTAGACGTGGCCTCCCACTCACCCCACACCATGCTTACCAAATCCATGGCTCTGACCCCTCCCTACTGCTCTACATCCCCTGGACCCTGCCTCAATTGGCAGTATCCATAGAGTCAGGCCCTGGTCACCTATGGTTCCAGCTTTGCCCAGCCTAGGCCCCCATCCTACATGTATAGAGCAGCCTGACCCGAACCCAGCATGTGCCTTTTACCTGAAACATGAAGACTGTCCACATGCTTAGGAATGAGCTGGTGCAGTGGGCAGAATGCATGAAGGATCTGGGATCAGGGGGCCCGGGAATCAAATTCCGGCTCTGAGACTTACATGCTATGGGATCCTGAGCCTTAGTCTGCTTAATCTACAAAACGGGGCTGTTGCTATTAACAGTAACAATGACATGAAAACATGCTTAAAACATGCTTAGATGTTGCAAAAATGCCAGGCTGTATAACAGCTTAAAGTGTTATACAAAAACATTTTTACTACGCATTCATCAAGGAGACATGTATTTCAGGAGCCCTACAAAATAACCTTCACTCTGACCATAGGACAGTCATTAGATATCAAATTAATTTATCCCGTGGGATATTTTTCACCTCCTCTAACATAACCACAAAACCCAACCACTAAATTCTGAATCAATAAGTCCCAGGGTCTGTTAGTTGAGTTTGAATTTGAGAGCTGGCAATTGAGTGGCTCAGGGTCCAGCTGCTCGGCTTCCCATCTAGGAAAAAGCAATGAGGAGGCTGACAGCAAACAGCGAAGAGCTCTCCTGTGAGACACTGGAGTGGGGTTAGCAGTGGTTTAACACTGACAATAACCAGAGTCAAAGCAAGGACAGGGGCCAGCAGGGGAAAATGAGGAGATGGGAGATGGGCATGCCCGCACCAACACCAACACCATCACCATCACCAATACCAACACCAGCACCAGCACCAACACCAGCACCAACACCAATACCAATACCAACACCATCACCAATACCAACACCAGCACCAATACCAACACCAGCACCAATACCAACACCAACACCAGCACCAGTACTAATACCAGCACCAATACCATCACCAATACCAATACCAACACCAATACCATCACCAATACCAATACCAATACCAGCACCAATACCATCACCAATACCAACACCAGCACCAACACCAACACCAATACCACCACAATAGCAACACCAACACCAGCACCAACACCAATACCAACACCAGCACCAATACCATTACCAATACCAAGACCAACACCATTACCAACACCAACACCAACACCAGCACCAGCACCAACACCAATACCATTACCAACACCAACACCAGCACCAGCACCAACACCAATACCATTACCAACTCCAACACCAACACCAACACCAACACCAGCACCAGCACCAACACCAACACCAATATCAACACCAACACACAGTCTCTGGGCTGCTGACTTGACAAGATTTGGAATGTGGGTCATATGACCTCCCTTGATCTAGCTGTCCTCACCTGACACGGAATCCATCATTTCTACAGATGACACAACTGTGGGGATAAACTAAGACATCTGAGGATGTGAGCATCCTTTTGGCAGTGTGCATGGAGTGCTCAGACCTGTCCCCCACTATGTGGACCTGCCCTTCTCCCTGCCCCAATGCTAACCTTCCTCTGCACTGCCTCTGACGCTCCCTGTACCACGCTTCTACTCTTCCCAGCCACACTCAGGAGCAGGCTATGTGAGAACCCACATCATCCTCTCAGCATGCATTCCCCTAATACCCACCACATGCCAGACTTCCTGCCAGGCCCCAGGAAAGAGTCTTTTGAACCCTGGACTCTCTCAGGAGCTTGCTGCACAGGAAGGGAAAAAAAGACTCCAATGATGGGATGACTGTAGGCCTGGGAACAGCACCATGCAGCACTCAGGTGGCAGTAGAAGCCAGCGGAGTTATGCTCAAGAGGAAAGACTACCAAGATGAGGCAGTGGCTGAGCTAGAACAGGCTGTAACCAGGAATCAGACGGAAGCAGGTGAATGACTGGGAGACATGCAGTGAAGAGAGAAAAGAGGCAGGATAGATAGAAAAAACAATTCCAAACACATTCTCTGGAGCAGGACCACTGGAAGGTAAAAGGCTGGGGACCAGCAGCAGCGAGACAGTAGAATGTGGTCATAGCCCAATATCTTGGGTTAATGGTATGACAGTCTGGTAAGATGGCCAATGGTAGGTAGCCTGTCAGTCTCTTCAGAATGGAAGCCAAGCTCTAGAACTGGGATGGTACAACTCTTCTAGTGACTGAAACCCCAACTGTGCATGAAAGCTTGTGAAAGGGAGGCAGTTCTCCAGAGGCCCACTGTGCCTCAGCCCTCACTTCTCAACCCCTACTCATCACCATGCATGCAGGACAAGACAGTGCTACTGATGGTAAGAACCAAGCCAACTGGCCCCTACTCTGAACCACCAAGACTGCTGTTCATACCGACATGTAGGACCTCGTGCCCACGAAGGAGTTGGCCATGGAGTCAATGAGCTGTCCACTGACCCCAAAATCACAGAGCTTGATCTCCCCACGGGAGTTCACTAGGATGTTGGAGGGCTTGACATCTGCAGAGAAGAGAAAACAGGAAATTAGAGAATTAACACAGGGCAGTTTGGGGAGAGAAAGGGGCAGCACCCAGCAGACAGAAAGAGCAGCTGAGTCCCACAACCACACTACATCATCAAAGGGAGCCCTTGACTTGCACCAAGGCCCAGGAGGTAAAAGAAATCTACTCTTTGAGGACGCAGACCTGGCCACATGACTCACTAGAAGGAGTCAAGTTACCAACAATAAAGATTTCAAAGTCTCGCTGGGCATTGTGGTGCACACCTTTAATCCCAGGCAGATCTCTGTGAATTCAACGCCAGGTTGATCTACATAGCAAGTTCCAGGCAAGCTGGGGCTACAAGGAGACCCTCTTTCAAAAAGACCAAAAAAATTAATTGATTTTAAAAATTAAAAAAATATTTCAAAGTTTCTGGTTTCCAGCACTCCTACTAGCAAGACCCAGTGTACAGCCACAGATCAAAGACTAAAGGAAGGGGCTGGGAGGCGGGGATTCATATTCTCAGGCACAGAGCAGCGTTTGGGGCTGACTTAGTTTTTCTCTCTCTGAAGTCAGTCACCTATCAGGTAACAGAGCCACATATACCCTGTCAGTGAAAGAAGACCCCTGGCTGCCCAGGGCAAGAGAGGTAAGAAGACTGAAAGCCCCACCTGGGGGTCAAGGCAGTGTCTAGCACCAAGCCTTCCTCTTCCATGCACGCCATCCTCACCCTGCCCCGTGCTCATCTGTTGTCACCCACACAAGCCTACTGGTCATTTGTCTACAGAGAGGCAAGCTCCCACAGGTCCCTTCTCCCACCATCCCCTCAGACTGGATAACTGTCCTGTAAAGTGAACGGACACAGGCGTTACCCTTATTCCCAGGCTGGGACTTGGTGGAGGTCCTTGGCCATAACTTAGTGATCAACAAACAGGGCTCATAAAGGACAGAGCATGCTCAGGGACAAACCTGGAACCATGATAGGGAATCTTTATTAGAAGTAAATGGATACTACCTAGAATACCTACATTACAAGAGAAAAACTTCAAACAATTCATAATCCAAACCTATCTTCAGTCTAATAGGGCCACTATCAATATTTCATTATTTTTCCTGTTAATACTTTCATATGAATATATTCTTTGTCTTTTTTTAAGGCACAGTCTGTACACCATAGGCTGGCCCTAAACTAGAAATCGTCCTGCCTCCACCTCTAGTGCTGGGATTATAGGTATGTGCTACCACAACCAGCCCACCTAATTCTCAGATTCTAAAAATCTTCCCAAGGGTTAATTGGGAGAGTTAAAAGATTATCCTACAATAGCTCAGTAAGCCCCTCCCCCTGAGCTAGATAGCCTGCATTATACTCAGCCTCTCTTCACACCAGCTCCAGCAGCACAGAGCTCTGAGAAGTCTGTGCGTCTCACCTTGTAAGATCCAATCCAACACAAACCTCACTGAATGAGATCTAAACTCACAGTGTACACAGGCCTATCAGTGTGAGTACACTGTCACAGAGCCACGTGGTATGTGGTCTTCGGACCCAAGACAAACCCTCGTTGTCACCTCCAGCAATGGAGCTGGATCCAAGTCTGGCTTCCATAAGGAAGAGGAACCTCTCTACAACCCTACCTCCCAAAGAGACTGAGAGCTCAGGCACCAGGAGGGCCCTTAAAGGGCATCTAGTTCCTCTTCTCATAATGCAGATCAAAGGGTTCAAGGGATTGTTCAAGGTCACAGAACAAAACTGACCTCTGCCCCCAGCCCTGTCCTCTGTCCAGCACCCTGCTTCCTTCCGCATTCCTCAGCAGTCTCTTACCTACTAGTCACTGAGTCCCCGCCTCATACAGGTACCTGGAAGACAGCAAGGACAAGCTACCCGAGACCTCAGTGCCATCCAGCTCACATGCAGTTCACGTGCAGGTCTAAAAGAACACAGCCAATCGCCAGGTAGTCCTCCATGCCATAGGACGAGAAGGCATAAACCCAGGTGTCAGGAGAGTGAAGGGCGCTGCTATGCAGCCAGGTGAGGGCAGACCTGTGAGGACCTCCACGGAGAACTAGATCAGCTGCAGGTGAGGGGAAGGTCTAGCTGTCCCTCCCTTAAGTCTGTTAGGCTAGGCCTGCACATTCTTCCCACTAAGAATTCAACAGCAATTTGCTGGATACCCTGGTCCTGGGCCCCACAGCGCCCCTCTCAGAGGACAGTCCCTAGAGGTCATATGTTCAGAATACAGGGGACCAGGCTAATTAGACCAGAGGGTGTGATGTGCCTGTTGGACCTGTTGAGGGCAGCACATGGGAGGCACTCTTAACAGGAGTCCTCCTCCTCATACCTCCCACTGGATGCCACAGCCTCTACACTGCATGTGCTCATCCACCGAGATGTTTCCAATGGTCTGTCGGGTGTCACCAAAGCAAGAGAGGAACACTAGCTAAAGAGGAAGCAGTGTCTATTCCATCCCAGCTCTGCCGCCTGCTCTACGCTCTACCTGCATCTTCAGCAAGTCCCTTGGCTTCTTGGACCAGAAGCGCTCACATCACGGGATGCAAGCCAGGGTGAACCTCCACATCATGCACAGCTGGACTCCCTATCTTGTACCAGAGGCAGGTGCCCGATTCCTCAGCCCAGAGCAGCCCATCCTGGGAGCTGCATTCTTTGCCGCACAGGCACCTCTCTCCCTCTGCTGCAGCTGCTGCTCTCCCTGGCTGAGCTGCCTCAAGCTGTCTTTGCATCTTATTTCTATTCACATGGCAAGCAGGCCTCAGCATTCAAACTTACATAATCCTCCCCTCCCTCACTGGTTCCCAGCCCCAGCTGCCTAGATCACTGGAGTTGGAGAGAGAAGAGGGGTGCATTGAAGGCTTTTACCCTGCTCTGAACTGGGAGCCAGAAACACTGCATAAGGCCCCTCCTGGTGACAGGGAGACCTAGCACAATGAATCACTAAACACTAGCATGGGCTGCGTGAACACCAGCCAGAACACGCACTCACCCATCCCCCGCCCAGGTACCTGGCCAAGCTAACTCTTCTCTGGCAGTAGAAAACAAGTATGCAATGTCAGACAAGGCCAGAGAGAGCTCATTTCCTGATCTCCGTGGGCACCCTGCACTCGCTTCCCACAGTAGCCAGTCCTTCCCACATTGTTCCTCTCCTCAGTATCTTCCCTGCCACCCTGTCTGCATGGCAACTAGAACTCCTCCCAGAGGACGGCCCATCTGCTTCCCCCATCTGCTTCCAGCAGCACTGTCCCTGGCTTTCCAAACTCTCCACTGTCTCTTATCTCCCCATGCACCTCCTCCTGGTTCAGGCCGGCCTGCCTCTAACTGCCCCTGCACAAATCTGTTCCCCTCCTTTTTGCTGCCCCCGCATCCGAAATACCCTCCTTTCTCCCCTCTCTTCTTCTTTCCTCTCTCATCCTTTCATCCTCTCATGTCCACTTCTGGTGTCTCGTACCTCTGAGCCCTCTTCCAAATATGGGGTAAGGGGCTAGGTCCAGGAGGTGCTGCTGGGACAAGCAACACTGTGTATGAAGCGCCACTGACTTCCCACACTGCTGTGCATCCCTAGGAAGCCCAGAGGATGTGGGACAGTGCTCCGCCATCCTGCTCCTTCCTGCCCATTCTTTGTGGCAATGGGTCTTCCTTCTTCAAAAAAGAGCAAGGAGGGAGCAGCTCATGGAAAAGTGGAAGTTGGAGGCCCTGAGTTCCATCCCCAGCACCAGGAAGGGGGCAGGGAGACAAATATAAACACCTTTTTAAAAGTTTTATGTAAAACTAGGGGCTGAAGCCTTGACTCAGCAGTTAAGAGCACTGGCAGAGGACCCAGGTTCAGTTCGCAGCACACACATTCTACCTAACAACTGTCTTAACTCCAGTTGCAGGGGATTTGACCCTTTTCTAGCCTCCATCAGAACCAGTCACACACATGGTGTACAAAACAAATGTTCTTACACATAAAATAAAAATAAATTTTGGGGCTGGAGAGATGGCCTAGCAGTTAAGAGTGCCTACCGCTCTTGCAGAGGACCTGGGTTCGATCTCCAGCACCCACATGGCGGCTGAGAACCATCTTTAACTCCAATTCCAGGGGAATCCAACACCCTCTTCTGACCTCCACGGCATTGCACGACACGGGTGCATGTGTATGCGTATGAATGTACTGTACTGCATGCAGACAGTACATTCATATGCATACAAAATAAAATATTTTTTAAAAGATTTATTAAAAATAAATAAATTTTAGCTGAGTGTGGTGGCGTGGTGCACACCTTTAATCTCAGCACTCGGGAAGCAGAGGCAGCGGATCTCTGTGAGCTCAAGGGCAGCCTGGTCTACATAGCGAGCTCTAGGCCAGGTGGGACTAAAGGGAGACCCTGTCTCAGAAAGACAAAAAAAAATAAAAAATAAATTTTAAGACCCCCCCTTCCCAAGTTCTTCCAAGAACACTTACTGGTAAGTTTAACTTCTGCACATTTTCTACCCTGTGCATTTTCTGAACCAAGGGATCTGAATAAAATAGTCCAGGGATGACTGGTTATTCTACAAACATACAGATGGACTGCACTGAGCAATGCGCAAAAATGACAGATATGCCCGCAAGGCTCTGATCATCAGGAAGTGGTGTATACAGGGATACACAGGTGTGATCACAAGAGCACAGACAGAGCTGTCTCAATTCTCCACAGCAGCTGGACTGGTGTCACCCACCTGATGGTGGCTGCCCAGCTGGCACAACTAGCAGGCAGCTGAAGCAGGAACACAGCAGCCCTCCGGAGGACTCCCTCCATAGTCTCCTTCATTCTGTTTGGTTAAGGAAGATTAAAAGAAGCTGCATGCCCTACAAAAGGACAGATCAAGGCAGCCTCAGAGGAAGAGAGGGGCTGAGGCAGGCATGTTGGGGGGAAGCCCAAGAGAATCCGAGGAGGGAGTGGGAGGAAGTGCAGGGGCAAGAGCAGAGCCACCTCAGACACCAGACAGACTGGTCCAAAGGTGAGTAAGCCATAACAGTGAGGCTGAATTTGTTCTAAAGGCAAATGAACTATTTTATTTGCTATTCATTTACTTAGTTTTGAGAAGGGTCTCATGAATCCTAGGTGTCAAATCTGATATGTGGCAAAGAATGATCTTTTTTGTTGTTTTAAGACAGGGTTTCCCTGTAGCCTCAGCTTGTCTGGAACTCACTCTGTAGACCAGGCTGGCCTTGAACTCACACAGATCTGCCTGCCTCTGCCTCCCAGAGTGCTAGGATTAAAGGCATGAGCCACTAAGCCTGGCTTAAGGATGGTTCTTAGCTGCTATGTATGTGGGTGCTGGGAATCGAACCCAAGTCCTCTGAAAGAGCTCTTAACCACTGAGCCATCTCTCCAGCCCTAAGATGATCTTGAATTTATGATCCACTTGCCTCCATATCCCAAGAGATGAAGATTACAGACGTGTGCCACGACACCAGGTTTAAGCAACTGATAAAGGTGAATCCAGGTCTTTGTGCATGCTAGGCAAACACCTACCAACTGAGCTATATCCCCAGCCCCAGATGAGATTTTTTTTTAAAGGGTGACATTAGGTTTCAAATGACCCCTTCTCAGCATCCTTGGCAGACCATTAAGAACCCTCTCCTTGGTGGTGGTACTTTGTGAGTTCAAGGCCAACCTAGTCTACATAGCAAGTCTCCAGGATAGCTGGAGCTGTAGGGAGACCCTGTCTCAATAAGAGCAAAAACACCCTCTCTCCTGATGACTCAACAGTTAAGAGCATGCACTGCTCTTGTAGAAGACCCAAGGCCAGATCCCAACATCTATGTCAGGCTGCTCATAACTGCATATGACTCTAGCTCCAAGGAAACTTCTGGACTCTGAAGGCACCTGTACTCACTGGCATGCAGGTATACATTCAAACAAACATATACGATTAAAATATAGGGACTAGAGAGATGGCTCAGCAGTTAAGAGCACTGACTGCTCTTGCAGAGGGCCTGGGTTCGATTTCCAACTCCCACATGGCGGCTAAGAACCATCTTATGCTGGGCGTGGTGGCGCACACCTTTAATTCCACAGAGGCAGGCAGGTCTCTGTGAGTTCAAGGCCACAGAGGTCTACATAGCGAGCTCCAGGCCAGCTGCGACTAAAACGAGACCCTGTCTCAAAACAATATATATATATATATATATATATATATATATATACCCACAGAAGTTTCATTCAAAGTATTGCAGACTGCAAACAGCCCACATGCCTATCAACAAACTGTGTGAATATTCAACAGAAGAGTGCTCAGCCAGGAAACAGAGCGGACTCCAAACACACACAGCATGAATGGGAAGAGAAAAGCAGGCGAGGAGCTGGGGATGTGGCTCAGTGACAGAGCACTTGCCTAGCATGTGTGAGACCCCGAGTTCAGCCCCCAGCACTGTAAATAAATAAATACAGAAAATGGCAGAAATGTCCTGTGATTAGATAAATCAAAACAGTGATTGTTTCTTGGCAATGGATGTTATCAAAAGAAACAGGAGAGAACATTTTATTGGGTAGAAATGCTCTCTGTCTAGTTCTGGTGGTAGCACATAACTGCACCATTGTCAGAACTTCTCAAATGCTTGAAACATGTTTCATTGTATACTAATTGTATTTCCATTAAAACTGGCTTATGAAATCCCTGAGTAGCCATTGGCACCCAATAGTTGGCAGGGGAAGGCAAATCACTGTGGGGGAGCTGTTTGTTTGTTTGTTTGTTTGTTTGTTTGTTTGTGTTAGGTCTGGGCTTCCCAGAATTCCAAGGGATACAGAGGTCCACTTCCTCCAGAGACTGTCAATCTTCTGACCTCTTCCCCTGTACCTGGTCCCACTCCATGGCTATGAATGGGTGGGCCCCGGTCGCCATCTTGCCCCAGTCGCCATCTTGCCCC
>VZQC01006158.1:0-98336 GCA_009823505.1 Rhizomys pruinosus | reverse complement strand
AAATAAATAAATAAATAAATAAATAAATAAATAAATAAATAAATAAATGCTACAGTAACAAATAATGGTTTAAACTCGTTTTGAGGTGGTTTGTTACATTAGGGGAAAAAAAAAAGGTAACTGTCAACAATTAAGAACAAATAAAAAAACTTAAAGGGAAGATGGCACAAACATGAAGACCTGAATTTGATCCCCAGCCTCCTGATCTGTCAGCCTCTGCTTCCCACGTGCTGGGATTAAAGGCATGTGCTACCACACCTGACTTTAGACACCCTGTCTTAAAAACAAGGTGGATGAAGACTGGACATGGTGGCACAAGCCTTTGATCACAATACTCAGGGAGGCAGAGGCAGATAGATCTCTGAGTTTGAGGCCAGCCAAGTCTACAAAGTGAGTTCCAGGAGAGCAGGGCTACAAGGAGACCCTGTCTCAAAAAGATCAATAATAACAACAACAACAACAACAACAACAACAACAACAATAATGCCTAGCTAGATAGTTGGCTCAGCAGAGAAAGGTACTTGACACCAAGCCTGACAACCTGAGTTCCCTACCCCAAGACCTACATAGTAGAAGATGAGAACTGATTCCCACAGTTGCCCTCTGACCTCCACACAGGGGCACACATGCTAGACAGGCAGCAGTAAGTTAAGTGGAAGAAAAAAAATTTACAGGGTGGAGATACTGACTTAAGAAAACTCTGAATGTCAACATCTGGCCCCAGTATGCCTATACACACACCATACAGAAATAAACTTGAGGCAGAAGGGGAAACCAAACCACTTTACACTTCTCTATTTTTCCTTAAGGAAGAGAGGAAAATAAATGGAATTTCCACCACATGCACTGTCCAGAAACCTCATCCTGCTCATAGGGCAGCTCTTTCTACATACAGAGGAGAGCTACGTGGGGAAGCCAAGCCCTGGGAAGACAGGAGCAGCTCTGGACAGAGGGAAAAGGCAAGCCAGTTATCCCGGGAATGAGCTGCCATCCTCTTCTCTTGGGAATAGAAATGAAGCCAGGGCTTTCTAGAAAAACACATGGCCTGGGCCACAGCAGGCACCAAGCAGAGAAAAATACAAACTGCCAAGAACAACGGGAGGGTGGGACTTGCCGCCTCTACAATCAAACTAATAAAGACATGTAATAAAGATGAGAAACAATAGTAAAGGGCTTTCATCCCAAACAGAACAAAATGCACACATACAAAAAGACCTAACGCTTCCGATTTCAGCTGCTGTTCATAACTTCTCACCTCTGTGCATTATCTTGTGCTTCTCCCGAAGATACGTCAGGCCTTTTATCACCTAGAACAGAAAATAAAGATGGAAAACTGAAATTGTGTTAGGAAAATAATCACTTTTTTAAAAATTTCATCTAGGTGGGGTGTGGTGGCGCACACCTTTGATCCCGGCAGGAGCAAGGCGATCTTGGACTACAAGGCCAGCCTAAGTTCCAGGACAGGTGGAGCTACAGGGAGACCCTGTCTCTAAAAGACCCCCCCCAATTCATCTAACAGTCAAGCATGGTGGTCTTTCATCATAGCACCAGGCAGCTTTCAAGGCCAGCCTGGGCTACATAGGGAGCTACAGGTCAGCTGGGACTATAGGAAGACCATCTAAAAAAATAATAATAATAATAAATTAATTAAAAAATAAAATAAAACAAACTCCCTTCTCTGACTTCCTATCTTGGTTCCTTATCTATTTTTTACCAACTCATTAATTTAGAAGAAAAACTTCATAGTATACTCACCGCAATGCTAACTTTTCCTAAAATTTGTTCAGGAATTCTTCCAGCTTTCTTCAGGACTTGATCCAAGGACCCGCCATCCTAAGAACAAGAATACTAGACCATTCAGTGATGACATTTCTATCACTGTGTGTTAAACTTAGGAAAGTGGATCTCCCATGCAGCAAATCTGCCAAACAGGTTAGGGATAAAGGTCAGCACCCTTTGATTTGATGCAGCTCTCAGAAAATGAGCAAGGATCAAATAACAGCAAATCGAGGCCTGCAAGTGACTAATATACAGCAAATGACTAATAAACAGTGATCATGAAAAAGGCTTGCTCTGCGCTGATTGACAGTGTATGGTAGTGGCATCTGTGCAGGCTCTCTGGGCAAATGCCAGTTACTATCTACAGGACTCTGAACAGGTTCCTTGACTTGTAAAATGGTTGGAATAATTATTAAGCGATTATACTAATCATGGGAGCTAGTATACAAATTAAGAAAAAAACACAAATCACTTCAAATATTTTGCACGTAAGTACTCAATAGACGTTAGTAAGCTTTGGGTGGGGGATATGGCTCAGTGGGTAAAAGTACTTGCCACACAGGTCTGACAACCCAAGTTTGATTCCCAGAGCTCATGACAGGAGAGGACCAACTCTCATAGGTATCCTCTTATCTCTACATGCATGCTATGGCATAAATGTGCCGCTCCCCCCCCCCACACACACACACCATAACACATACACAATAATAATAATTTGGAAAATCTTTTTGTTGTTTTTTTATTTTATTTTATTAATTTTTGGGGGGGGTGTCTTTTTGAGACAGAGTCTCCCTGTAGCCCCAGCTGGCCTGGAACTCCCTATGTAGACCAGGCTGGCCTTGGAGTCCCAGAGACCCTCTAGTCTTTGCCTCCAGAGTGCTGGGGTTAAAGGCATGCACCACCAGGGGCTGGAGAGATGGCTTAGCAGTTGAGAGCACTGACTGCTCTTGCAGAGGACCCAGGTTCAATTCCCAGCACCCACATGGCAGCTAAGAACCATCTTGGGCCAGGTGTGGGGGGAAGGGAGGGAAAAAGAAAGAAACAAGGGGGGTGGGGGTTGGAAGACACCTGAGATCTGACTTGAAAGAGGCATCGAACAGCTGGGAGTTGGGTTTGGGAGAAAGAACTGTCTATGAAACGCTAAGGAAGAGGATCACAAGTCTGAGGACAAAATGGGCTACATAGTAAGTCCCTGCCTGCCTCCAGAAAGACAAAAAGGGGGGACTCTTTCCTTGTAAAGACAGAACACATTCACCGCTGGAAGCAATTCCCAGACACAGTGGCTGAGCTGAAAGACTGAGCCTTGAAGAAGGGTAAGAACCTGGATACTCACTGTCTCATCAAGTCTCTATGATGCACCCAATGATGGAGAGGCTGGGAAGCCATGGGTAACATGACAAACAAAAGCAGGACAGAGCATAGCCTATCACAGTTAAACAGTAATATATACTCACAAAACAAGTAAAAAAACAACAGTGGGGCTGCAGGACGGCTCAGCACCTGTTGCTCTTGCAGAGATCTGGGTTTGGTTCCTAGCTCCCCACAATAGCTCACAACCACCCATAGCTCTAGTTCCAGGGGATCTAAGGCCCTCCTTGGGAACCGTATGCAGATGGCACACTCACATACATTCAAAAAGACTCACACATAAAATAAAAATGAATAAATCTTTTATATACCCATTTTCCAATTTAATTTTTATTATTTTTATTTTCTGTATATGAGTGTAATGCTTGCATGTCTGTAAGTGCACCAGGGTTGTGCGATGCCTGTGGAGGTCAGAAGAAGGTGTCAGACTCCATTGGAACTGGAGTTATGTATGGCTGTTAGCTGCCATCTGGGTTCTGGGAAATCGAACCTGGGTCCTCTGCAAGAACAGCTAGTGTTCTTAACCACTGAGTCATATCTCCAGTCCACTAATATTTTTTATTGTATGTGCATGACTGTTTTGCCTGCATGTATGTAAGCGCACCATATATGTGCAATGCCTCGTAGAGGCCAGAGAGGGTGTCAGATCCCCTGGAACTGGAGTTACGGACTGTTGTGAGCCACCATTGGGTACTCAGAATCGAACCTGGTCCTCTGGAAGAACAGCAAGTGTCCTTAACCATTGAACTCTCTCTAGCACCATAATGAATAAATCTTAAAAATATAGTATCAACTAAGGTTACCTCCAGCTGAGGCAGTAAGATTATCTATCTGAGATTTCTGTGTCATGAGTTCCTTCCTTGTACTTTTCTATAATTACTAGATATTTTACTTTTTAAAAAATGTATTTTGCTGGGCATGGTGGCACACGCCTTTAATCCTAGAACTTGGGAGGCAGAGGCAGGTGGATCTCTGTGAGTTCAAGGCCAGCCTGGTCTACAGAGTGAGCTCCAGGCCAGCTGGGACTTAAAGGGAGACCCTGTCTTGAAAATACAAAAAAAAAAAAAAAAGAAAAAAAAAAAAAGCATTTTTTGGGGCTGGAGAGATAGCCTAGCGGTTAAGAGCCTGACTGCTTTGCAGAGGACCTGGATTCGATCCCCAGCACCCACATGGCGGCTAAGAACCGTCTGTAACTCCAAATTCCAGGAGAACTCCTGTTCCAGGGGAATCCAAGACCCTCTTTCGGACCTCCACGGCATGCACGACACGGGTGCACAGACCTACATGCAGACAGTACTTATACACATACAAAAAAATTTTTTAAGTACTTTATTTATTATTTTAGTGTATTGTCTGCACTTAAGTGACTTCCATATTGTACAATGCCCACAGAGACAGAAGAGGGCATCAGATCCCTAGAACTAGAGTTACAGAGAGTGTGTTAGCCGCCATGGTGGGTGGAGATTTGAACACGAATCTTCTGCAGGAACAGCCAGAGCTCTTAAATGCGGGCCATCTCTCTAGCCCCATGTTTTACTTTTTGAATATTAATTTACCAAAGTAGGAGAATTAAATATATAAATCAATTAAAAGATACCAAGCATCAAAAGTAAAAAAAAAAAAAAAAAAAAAAAAAAAGATACAAAAACCCATTTACCCCAAAGGCACCAGTAGGCAGATATCAAATCACTTTCTAGATAAGACTCATTCAAGAACACAGACCACAAGCTGGGTGTGGTGTGCATGCCTTTAATCCCGACTCCAGAAGGCAGAGGGGGGCAGACCTCTGGTGAGTTCAAGGCCAGCCTGGTCTACATATGAGTTCCAGGATAGCTAGAGCTGCAGGGAGATCCAGTATCCAAAAGACTGATAAAAAACAAAGCCCTTGAGGGCGTGTGGCGCAGGCCTTTAATCCCAGGACTCCAGAGGCAGAGGCGGGTGGACCTCTATGAGTTCAAGGCCAGCCTGGTCTACATATTGAGTTCAGGATAGACTGAGCTACAGGAAGACCCTGTCTCAAAAAAAAAAGAGTTCAGACCTCTTGGTGGGCATTGTGGTGCATGCCTTTAATCCTAGCACTCAGGAGGCAGCAAATTCCAGGCTGGCTGTAGCTACAGGGTGTCTTAAAAACAAACAACAAACAGGGGCTGGAGAGATAGCCTAGCGGTTAAGAGCACCGACTGCTCTTGCAGAGGACCCGGGTTCGATCTCCAGCACCCACATGGCGGCTAAGAACCGTCTATAACTCCAATTCCAGGAGAACTGCAGTTCCAAGGGAATCCGAGACCCTCTTCTGACCTCCGCGGCATTGCACGACACGGGTGCACAAACCTACATGCAGACAGTACATTCATACACATATAAAAATAAATAAAAATTAAAAAAAAAAACAACAAACAAACGGATACATGCCAGGTGTGGTGGCACATGCCTTTAAATGCAGCACTTGGGATGCAGAGGCAAGAAGATCTCTGTGAATTCAAGGCCAGTCTAGTCTATACAGTAAGTTCACAGGGAAACCCTGTCTATGAGGAAAATAAAAAAGATTCAGACCCCAATGCTAAAAACAGATCATCAACTTAAAAATCCTACATTTACAAGGAAGATGGTTTGGACCAATTTCCAGTCAACTCTGGATCATTGATTTCAAAGGAAACAGAAAAATTATTCCAGTGAGGCTGAGTTGATGGCTCAGCGGGTAAACTGCTTACTGCTCAAGCATGAGGACCAGAGGTACCTATCTATGACCCCAGAGCTGGGGAAAGGCCAGAGACAGGCAGGCCCTGGCGGTCTGCTGGCCAGCCAGTCTAGCATGAATGGCCAGGTCCAGATTCAGTGAGAAAACCAATCCAAAATAGTAAGGTAAAGAGTGACTAAAAAAGGCACCTGATATTATCAGCCTCTGGCCTCTACATATTTATACACAAAGGGACACACACACACACACACACACACACACACACACACACACACACAGTATCCCAGTGTGGAATGCAGATACAGGATAGTTTCACAGAGCACGCACACATCTCTGAACAAGAGTGACTAATGACCACAATGAACAACCCTAGTGCAGTTGCTTCCTGGAGGTTGAGCTGACCAAGGAGAATTGTGAAGGATGCTGAAAAAAACCTAAAACTTCAATACGCAGACAGCTTCCCCGAGAACAGGGAGCCAAAGAGAACTCCCGCGCTAGGCGTGGTGGCGCATGTCTTTAGTCCTAGCACTTGGGAGGCAGAGGCAGGCAGATATTTGTGAGTTCAAGGCCAGCCTGGTCTACAGAGTGAGTCCAGGACAGCTGGGGCTACAGGGAGACCCTGTCTTGAAAAGACCCAAAAATAAATAAATAAATAAAAATAATAAATTAAATTAAATTAAAAAAATTTTTTAACTGAATTCAAATGAAGTAGAAAGCTAACCCTATGGTACTGAAGGGTTTTTTCCTCCATTTAGACAATGAACAGCACTATGTCTCTACTAATCAATTAACCCCAACTACAGCCTAGGACAGAGGACACCTGAGCTACTAAACATATATAACCTTCCCAGGGGGGTTGTGGGTCCATGAAGAGATGCAGGGCTGGTGAAAATGGGCTAGAAATGACCAGCTGTGGCCAAGGCCCCATCTAGAAAACAGATCTGATGGAGGCAGAACTGAAGGTATCTGCTCGTGGTATTTTTTTTTTTTTTTTTTGGTTTTTTTGAGACAGGGTATCCCTTTGCCCCCAGCTAGCCTGGAACTCTCTCTGTGAACCAGGCTGGCCTTGAACTCACAAAGATCCACCTGCCTCTGCCTCCCAAGTGCTAGGATTAAAGGCGTGCACCACCACGCCCGGCTGCTCCTGGTATTTTAAGATGGAGGGTGAGGTTATTGCTCAGTGTAAGGTGTGCAGTGCATAGTGTAAGGTGCATAGTGCATGCTTCCCCAGCAGGGGGATGGGGAGCTATTAAAAAGAAACACTAGCTCTCTTCCCTTTACCCTCCAGAGCCACAGGAGGAGTTAAGAGGAGAAAACACTGGGCTCAACAGAAGCAAGGAGCAAAGCTGATCAGGCTTCCCTAGCACCCTGCTGCTAACCCTACAGCCTTCTAGCTCAGCTTTGCTGTTGCCAGGAACTCTGCTCACTGACTACTGCTCCCAACATGATGCTTATTTTTAGAAGCCAATTATTAACTAAGTCAATGGTACTTTTGCGATGATTTTCTATAGAAGAGACAAATGCCTCATGAAAATAATAGCTCAAAGCTTTTACTCCTGCCTCAGAACCATCAACTCTGAGTTCCCACTCCCTAGTTGCTCAGCTACCTATTGAGCAAGAATCCTCCGCAGACAAGAGCATTTCTGTTCTTCTAAAGCAGCATCCTTCCCCCCCTTGGCTCTCGAAATTCTGACTTATTTCTGGGAAGGTGAAGCCCTGGCTGGGTGTTTCACAAAACAGACAATGTAGACTAATACAAACTGACTTTAAAATGCATTTTAAGGCAGGGCTTGGTGGTGCACTTAATCCCAGCACTCGAGAGGGAAAGACACAGGATCTCCATGAGTTCAAGGCCAGACTCTGTATCTATTGAGTTCCAGGCTAGCTGGTGCAGAGACCCTGTCTCAAAAACAAAAACAAAACAAAATTTATTTTAAGTGATTGGTGAGATGACTCAATGGTTAAGAGAACTAACTGGCTGCTCTTGCAGAGAACCTGGCTTCTGCAAGGTTCTCAGGACTCACACTGGCTATACCTCCAGTTCCAGGGGACCAAACACCCTCTTCTGACCTCCGTGAGCACTGTACAACACAGGTCCACTTACACACATGTAGGCAAATGCCTTTAATCACAGCATTTGGGAGGCAGAGGCAGGCAAATCTCTGAGTTCAAGGCCAGCCTCGTTTATATAGTGAGTTCATAGTGAGAACAGCTGGGGTATAGGGAAACCCTGTCTCAAACCTCAACACACACACACACACACACACACACACACACACACACAAACCAGTAAATAAGAGGCTGGACAGATGGCTCAGAGGTTAAGAGCACTGGCTGCTCTCACAGAAGACCTGGGTTTGATGACCAGCATTCACATGGCAGCTAACAACCAAGTAACTCCAGTCCCAGGGGAATCCCAACACCTTCACCTGACCATGGCCAATGCACAACATGGGTGCATTTATATACATGCAGGCAATACATTCATAGACATAAAAGAAAAAACAAAATATATTTAAATAATAAAAACAATAAAATTATGTAATTAAAAAAATCCACTTGAAATGACTTGGGCAAAGGACAGACAATAGCATAGGGTGAAGCAAACATGGGGCGTGCCAGTTTCAGAACAAAGGTGACGGTTCACTATAGAGTGTAACATTCCTTCAGCCTTCAGCATGTTGGACATGTTCATAATCAACTGCTAGAAGTTCACCATTAGGCAGAAACTGTGACAGAGGGGACCAAAGCATCTTCTAAGTTGGGCTGTGACTACAAAGCAGAACTCCCCACTTGACACGCGGCCTAGGAGGTGCTGAAGTGGCAGCTAGCAGCCATTTTTTTCCAGTCAGGGATTCTACTGCAGGAGGGAGCTACAGGGCTGGGGCTGGGGCTGGGGCTGGGGCTGGAACAGACGCTGTTCTGACTCACAGCTGTGCAGAGTTCAGGCCACAGCTGTCTTCTAGCTCTTTAAAAATACTGTTCCAGGGCTAGGGGTGTTGCTCAGAGCGACAGCACTTACCCTAGCATGCACAGGCTCTGGGTTCCATTCTCAGTACCACAAGGAAAATAATTTTTAAAATAAAATGTACAAAAGAAAACAGGCTAGAATAGTTCTCTATGAACTTACATCTACCCAGACTAGCATCTTCTGGAGCTTGACTCTTTGCCTCTAAGCCTGACAGGGCTCTCTAAAGATCCTCATCAGTGTTTGGAGCCTAATCCTAACCCTGAAGCAATTCCCCTGGGGTTAAGCCACCCTCACCCTACAAACAGCCTCTTGTCTCCCCTATTAAAGGGAAAAAAATTGGGTGTGGAAAACTAGGAGGTACCTCAGGAAAGACATTGTGCTGCTTCAAAAGAGCAGACTTGAAATGGTGCACCTGGGCCCTGGCAACTCTGACAGCTGAACTGATAACCCTTCTGTGAGGATGTGTAGTACACAACCGCCCAGCCTATGCACAGCTCTCAATGTTCCCATCGTCTGTGCACCTTGCATATAATAAGCTCTAAAAATAAGTGTTAAGCTAGACCCATGTTGATTAACTAGCATAAATCATGACTGGTTACAAGTGCCCAAAACCATAGAAACAGAAGGTGTGAATGCAGTGAGGGCCCCTAGAGAAGAGCCTTGCCAATTGTTTCCATATGGAGACCCCAACCCCAAGAGTATTTCATCTGCACAGGGAGATATGAGACCTAAAGAAAGCAGACCTGGTTAGACACTGGTGTTCACTGGCTACATTATTCAAACTAACTGAGGCCTTTCTCTCTTCACCTGCAAGTTGAGAGGATCAACCATCCATCTCATGAGATAGGATATAATGTGTTTAATAGCTTACATAATGTTAAAGGACTTGGAAGGTGGAAAACCTGAAAGCTCATTGCTGTTGTTACTAATCATGCCACCACCCACCTTCTGTTATTTTAGCGAACTTAAAAGGACAGAAGGCAACTCTGCCCCTCATCCTGGTTCTACTTATCACCACTGCTCTTCTTCCCTTTCTAGGTTTCCAGGACCACCTTCATGACGATTTAAACATTTTCATTCAAGCTTTTGGCTAGAGTTAAAAAAAAAAAATTACCTATCAACACAAAGAACATAAGAAACTCAAAGATGCTGGGCATGGTAGCACATACCTGTAATTCCAGCACTCAAGGGGCAGAAGCATAAAGTTCCAGCCCATCCAAGGCTACACAGTGAGACCTTGTCTCAAAAAGAAAGTCTTGGGGGGAGGCCACAACCTAAGTGGGAATAAGCACCCCAAGCCAGGGGCAAGGGACAAGCCTGAAATGTTCCCGTGCTTTCTACAGACACTGCCTGCTACACTCTAGTCAAAGCAAAAGGGAACAAAGAGCTTTCTCAATCACCTTTAGACATTTAGAAGATGTTTCCAGGATCCAAGTTCCACTTAGCATCCACAAACATTGGCAGTTGCCTGTAACAGTATATGTGGCCCTTCTTAATTATGTAAATGAAGAGACTTTCAAAGTAATAGGAGGACCAGAAAGGGAGACTCTTCCCAGAGAAGAAGAGGAGTTCATTCAGATCAGGCATCATCTGAAAATCAGTGTAGGTCTAGAGGACCAGTAAAGAAATGGAAGATGAGCTGGGCAAGGTAGTGTATGCCTTTAAACGAGGCATGGGCATGGGCAGAGGCAGGTGGATCTCTGTGCATTCAAGGCCAGCCCAGCTATGGGGCTACTGGGAGACTGTGTACCAAAAAGACAAAAAAAAAAAAAAAAGCAACAGAGCTAAGGGCCATGGTGCTAGGCTGAAAGCAGAGTAGCCACAGAGCATATAGACTGTCAGTTTCTCTGAACTACCAGCACCATGGGAATAAATCATAAGCTAGCATTTGTGGGACACACTCTGAATTAGACAACATGCTGGCAGAATGACATCTGCACCACAATAAAGCAGATGGAATTATGGCCACCCTACAGATGAAGAAAGATGATGGAAGTCTACCCAAGGTCACAATGAGACTGTGTCAAGTAAACACAAAATTATTGAGCACCTGCTGTGTGCCAGGGTGCTAGGAGCATTTCAGACTTTCAAGACACCATGGCAGGGCTGTGCGCAATGGTAGAACACCTGCCTAGTATGCACAACACTCAGAGTTTAATCCCCAGTCAACACACACATGCACACACACGCAAACAGACAGTGGAAAACATGCCAATGTCTCTACTTAGATTTATGTAGGGAATAAGATATAAGTAAACACCTGATTCTGAAGTCCCTGTGCCATGCTACATAGTGCAAACAAACAAGAGAGCATGCAGGAAGCCAGAAGCCTAGGCTTCAAGGCTCTTCAAAAAAACAACCCCAGCCAGGCGTGGTGGCGCACACCTTTAATCCTAGTACTTGGGAGGCAGAGGCAGGCGAATCTTTGTGTGTTCAAGGCCAGCCTGGTCTACAGAGCAAGTTCCAGGACAGCTGGGGCTACAGGGAGACCCTGTCTCAAAAAGACACACACACACCCAACACCCTTACCACTAGCCAGTGGATTCAACCAAGTATAGGTACTGCGGCCAGGTGGAACAGGACTTACTAACTGCACAGCCTAAGTGTAAGGTGGGAATCAGATTTATCCATGCTTCAGTTTCCTCACTAAGTGGTATTTTAAAAAATAGCTGCAAACCGTCTGTAACTCCAATTCCAGGAGAACTCCAGTTCCAGGGGAATCCGAGACCCTCTTCTGACCTCCGCGGCATTGCACGACATGGGTGCACAGACCTGCATGCAGACACTACATTCATACACATACAAAAATAAATAAATAATAATAAAAAAAATTAAAAAAAAAAATAGCTGCCAGGCCAGTGAGATGACTTTAGTAATTCAGTGGGGAAAGATGCTCCAAACCTAATGACCTGAATTTGATCTGAGACCACATAGTGGAAGGAAAAAACCAACAAGCCATGCGCACTTAGGACAGTGTTTGACATATCCCCAAGAAGCATTAGTTATCATTATTAGCATTCACACTACCATTGTCACTATCACTAGGAAGTGAAGGAAGCCTGCAGACAACTAGTGGTAACCAGATTACCAGGTCCCACAGGTATAATTAGCCCATAAATGCCCTCCAACTTGCCCTTGCCTTCCGCTTAGTGAAGAAAGATTATGATTCTCTCCTCACCCCTCAGGCTGCCTTTAGAGCAGATGATAAACCTCCTGAAGGCAGAGACTATTTATAATCTTCAAAATCCCAGAACCTTGTACCTAGCATATAGCATTATATATACAGTGGATTTAAACTATATTCACCAGATTTTAACCACATCAAAATCTTATGGTCATTTACAAAGGAGAAAACTAGGAAATGCACTTTAGAAAAGCCCACTGCCTGAACCACTAACTCCCAGGCTACTGCTGCTCCCAGGCTGACAGATGGAAACATACCATGTGCTCCATGCAGATGCTGATCTCACCATCACTGTAGAAGGCACCATAGAAGCCCACGATATATGGAGAGTTGCACTCATGCAGAACTTGCAGCTCCCGGATGATCTGGTTCCGGATTGCGGGTTTGATCTCCAAATGAATTAGCTAGGGAGGAAAAGAGTTGTGAACAAGGGAGAGCGGTAGCCTGGTGTGGTGGCGTACACTTTAATCCCAGCTCTCAGGAGGCAGAGGAAGGTGGATCTCTGTGAGTTCAAGGCCAGCTTGGTCTATATAGCGAGTTCCAGCCCAGTTGGGGGCATAGGGAGACCTTGTCTCAAAAAAAAGTTAATAATAATATTAATAATAATAATAATAATAATAATAATAATACAGAGAGTGCCCCTCAACCAACGAGTGGATAGAGAAAATGTGGTACATCTACACAATGGAATTCTGTGCAGTGGTAAAGATGACATCATGAAATCTGCAGGTAAATGGATGGAACTAGAGATATTATGTTAAGTAACACAGTCCCAGAAAAACAAACGACGAATGGTATCCCTCATCTGTGGATGCTAGCGCCAATTACCTAGTTGTTATTTCTTGTGCACAGCCCCTTGAGCTTTTGTCCAAGTAATTGGGAGTGATACATATTGGAAACAACAACAGAAGAAAAGACTGCATCAAAGCACTGACTGAAACTGTAAACTTCTGCTCAAAACAGTCAACTTCCACATTAAGAATTTTTTTTTCTCCACATGGAGAATTTTGAGAAAGATTGAGAAAAAGATGAAAAAACACATTTTGCAGAATGCATGAGCTCTGGTGGGGTGAAGAGGTAGGGTGGATGGCTATGGTCTAGATTTGATTAGTAACATAATCTTGTACAAAACATGTATGTATAATAAAAAAAAGAAAAATAAATGTCATGGTATATACAAGACCAAAATAATAATGATAATGATAATAATAATAATAATAAAACAGAGAGTGGGGAAGGTGATTTAAATGTTTAAGTTCCTAAATATAGGAAAAAGAGAAATAAGCTTTTTGGTTTTGCTTTTCATGGAACTGGTGAGTAGACAGAGGGCCTTACACATGCAAGTGCTCCGCTCGCCACTGAGCTACATCTATCTCCAGCTTTCTTTTGCTTTATGATTTTGAGACAGGATCTCACTAAGTTGGCCAGGCTAGCTGGCCTTGACCTCAGTCTTCCTCCCTCACTCTCTCAAGTACCTAAGATTACAGGCAATGAGCCACCCTACCCAGCAGAAATAGCCATTCTTTTTTCTTTTTGAGACAGGGTCTCCCTGTAGCCCCAGCTGGCCTAGAATTCAAAACCAGCTATGGAGACCAAGCTGGCCTCAATCTTACAGAGTTTCACCTGCCTCTGCCTCCAGAATGCTGAAATTAAAGGTGGGTACAACCACAACTGGCAAAACAGGTTTGGTTTTGTTTTTTTTGGGGGGGGGGTCTTTTTGAGTCAGGGTCTCTCTGTAGCCCCAGCTGGCCTAGAACTCACTACGCAGACCTGGGTGGCCTTGAACTCAGAGAAAACAGGCAAATTTCAAAAGGTATTATTATTATTATTATTGATTTACCTTGTGTGTGTGTGTGTGTGTGTGTGTGTGTACACAAAGTGTATATATGCATACATCTGCATGGATATTGGCAACCTCAGGCCACGGGCCACATATGGAGGCCAGAGAACAACCACCTCAGGTGTCCACCCTCACCTTCCCCCGTATTTGAGACAAGTGTCTTTGGTGTTTTCTTGATACATAAGACAGGCTAGTTAGTCTGTGAGCCTCCAATGATTCTCCTATCTCTGGCTCCCATCGCACTATGGGGTTATAGACACTTATGCTATGCATTCAGCTTTTTCTTTTTTTTTAGACAGGGTCTCCCTGTAGCCCCAGCTGGTCTGGAACTCACTATGTAGACCAGGCTGGCCTTGAACTCACAGAGATCCGCCTGCCTCTGCCTTCTGAGTGCTAGGATTAAAGGCGTGCACTGTGCCACCACGCCTGGCTTTAAGGTGGTTCTTAGCCACCATGTGGGTGCTGGGATTCAAACCCAGGTTCTCTGCAAGAGCAGTCGGCACTCTTAACCACTGAGCCATCTCTCCAGCCCCACATTCAGCTTTTATGTGGGGTCTGGTAATTCAAACCCGGGTCCCCATACTTCTTCAGCAAGCACTTTTACCTACTGAGCCACCTGCCTAGCCCCAAACAGCCAAATTTTAAAAACCAAGTTTCTATTCATGCAGTGTTGACATACAGTCAGGTCAATGTACTGTCAGGTAACACCTAAGAGTTTACCAGAAGTCAGTTGTGCTTCCAGTCCTGGGAACCAAAAGTAGAGAACAGGGAGCTCACCCATACAAGAACAAAGCTAAATGGAAGGCTCAATCCAAAATGACTTCCAGGCCTAAGATATGAGGGGGATGTGGCCTTCAGGATTTGGTTCTCATAGTTGGGTTGTGGTGCATAATAAAGGCATGTGGAACTGAGGTAGACTAATCCATGTCACCAAAATGTTCCTCCTTGACTTCAGAAGCTTGATGTGGTTGATTTAGTCAAAAATCTCAACTGCTACCTGGTATGTTCCAACACTGTCCCTCATTCCAACTAGGAGACAAGTGACAGATGTACTGATAGCTGCGTAATAAGGTCAAACCATAGACCAAATCAGAGGACAGAGAGGTGGAACAGCTGACAGAAGCTATTAAAAAGGTGCATTCTAAAGATGGATACTGTTGGGCTGGAGAGATGGCCTAGCGGTTAAGAGCTCTGACTGCTCTTGCAGAGGACCAGGATTCGATCCCCAGCACCCACTTGGTGGCTAAGAACCATCTTTAACTCCAGTTCCAGGGGAATCGGACACACTCTTCTGACCTCCGAGGCATGGCACAACACCGGTGCACAAACCTACATGCAGACAGTACATTCATACACATAAAAGTAAATAAATAAATAAAATTTTAAAAAATTAAAAAAAAAGATGGATACTGTTGGAAAAGCTAGAAGGAACAGCACAAACACAAATACAGGGAGAGGAGTGAACATGCATGGTAAATCAAAAAACAGAGAAACTAGCTTCTGCACGGGGTTATATTCAGAGAGCAGACCGAGGGTAGACAGCAAAGGGAAGATGACTCAAGACTGAAGCCACAGAGGAGTTGAGGGTTTAGCCTGAGTATCACTGGGGCTGAGTATACAAAAGCAGCTCCTTTCACACTTAAACAACAAAGTGCTACCTGGCGTCCCACCCACAGAACACAGGATGCTAAAGAAGGAGTCACTTGCTATTATTCTCCAGACTGGGAATGGCGGCTCAATACATGAAGCAGTCAGTGTGTTTATCCACGGCCAGATAGATAATGACTTCAAAATCCAACTGCACGAGTAAAAGTCCCACTTCCCATCCCACCCCCACCCCCACCCCAAGTGAAAATCAAAGTAGCTGTTCATCCAGGCAAACTCACCTTCCTGGCCATGACCAGGCCAGATGGCTTGTGGGAGACCTTGAACACCACCCCGCCGTTGCCAGCGCCGAGCTCGCTGATCTTCTCGAAGTCATCGTCCTTCAGCTCCCCCACCTTCTGCTTCTGCGTCAGGAAGGCCTCCAGGCGCTTGCGCTGCTGCTCATCCAGCTCCAGCTCCTCCAGCTTCTTCTGCAGGGCCTCCAGGTTGGTCCTGCCCAAGGGACCACGGGTCAGCACCGACCAGCAGGGCCAACTTAGAACAGACTCTGCCCTGCAGTCCTCACCTCTGGGGCCAGGGGACAGAGAATCCAAGGACAGGCCAATGGGGAGTATTCCAACCAGGGAGTCTCCCACCCACCGGGCTCTCCTGGGCTTCACCACCAGTCCTGCTTTACTTCTTAAAATCAGGTTCCGGGGGCTGGAGAGATGGCCTAGTGGTTGAGAGCGCTGACTGCTCTTACAGAGGACCCGGGTTCGATCCCCAGCACCCACATGGCGGCTGAGAACCGTCTGAAACTCCAATTCCAGGAGAACTCCAGTTCCAGGGGAATCCGACACCCTCTTCTGACCTCCGCGGCATTACACAACACGGGTGCACAAACCTACATGCAGACAGTACACTCATACACATACAAAAATAAATAAAATAAAACAAAAATTAAAAAAAAATTTATATAAAAAAAAATCAGGTTCCTTATTTGAAAAATGAGGGTGTTAGATTTCTCTTGACACGCTGCAGGACTACAAGAAGAACCAAGGAATCTACTAATCTTGAGAACAAGCCACCTAACATTACTTTCAAACCCCAGCACCCATATGGCAGCTCACAGTCATCAGTAACTCCCATTCCAGGGGATCTGATGTCCTCCTCTGTCCTATACGGGCATTGCATGACACCAGTGCACTTACATACATGCAGGCATAACACTCATACACATAAAATAAAGACCCTGTCTCAGCTGGGCATTAATCCTAGCAGTGGGGAGGCAGAGGCAGAGGCAGGCGGATCTTTGTGAGTTCAAGGCCGGCCTGGTCTACAGAGAGAGTTCCAGGACAGTTGGGGCTATAGGGAGACCCTGTCTCAAAAAGACCCCCCCCAAAAAAAAAGAAAACCTGCCTCCTTATTGTTTAGTTTTTATTAAAATTCACCCTAAATCTTCGACTGTAACCAAGCCCACTTGAACTAGAGCACAGCAGCAGGAATCTTAGGTTCCACATAAGGTCTAAGAAGCAGGACAATGGAAAAGGTTTAGAGCAAAGGTACCAGACAATGGACAGACTGAACATTTTGATTTATATAATTAAATACATATATCTGGATCGGTCATTCACATTTGTGTGTTGATGTGTTGTGTGTATATGTTTTGTGTGTATGAATGCAGGTAAACACATGCCACGGGACTCAGGTGAAGGAAATCAGACGACAAACTCAAGCATCAGTGCTCACCATCTACTCTGTTTAAGACAGGGTCTCGCGGGCGTGGTGGCGCTCGCCTCTTAATCTCTAGCATTGGGAGGCAGATGGCAGGCGGATCTTTGTGAGTTCAAGCCAGCCTGGTTTCACAAGGTGAGTTCCAGGACAGCTGAGACTAAAAAAAAAAAAAAAAAAAAAAAGACAGGGTCTCTTGTTCGTAGCTATAGCAGCCAAGCTAGCTAGCTGGCCAGTGAGTTTCTGGATATTCCCTTGTCTCCACTTCACATCTCACTGCAGAACTGCAAGAATTACTAATGTGATTAATGTACTCAGCTTTACAAGGGTTCTGGGGCTCCAAACTCAGGTCCTCAGTCTTACACAGCAAACACTTTTACCTACTAAGCCATTTACCCAGCCCCTCACACATTCTTCAACATGGGATAAGGCCCTCTGAATCAGAGTACACATCATCTTTCTTACATGAACCAGAACACAAACACTCTCTGACTTCTGAGTCCTGATTCTGTGAGATGAAGTGAAAATGTAGGCTGTTCTTGCATAAGACTGGGGTTCAAATCCCAGTACCCACATAGTTATAACTATGTCAGACAGATCCCCTGTAGCTCTAGTTCCAGGGGATCTGTCTGACAACCTCTTCTGTTCTCTGGCTTTGCATGGCACAGGTGCACTTAAATACACACAGGCAATACACTTATACACATAAAACTAAATTAAAAAATTAAAGAAGAAAATGTAGACATATCAAGCCCAGCCTGCAATTTCAGAACCTACTTACTTCCCCCAAGTTGTTCCTCATTTAACCTGTCAGTAACTTGGCCTTACCAGGTCTTTCCCTTAGTGTTTAAAGAAAGACGAAAAGAAAAACACTTCCTCTGCAGTCACATTTCATCAGTCTGGTACATGCACGCATCCCTCAGCTATAATATCACCTCTCAGTCCAAATGAGCTTAGGAACCAACTGGCTCTTGGGAAGCACATAATTCAGCCAGTGGGTGCTGAAGCAAGTTGGCCTGGTGGGAACGGCCTCTAGCCAAGCATGTGGCATGCCGTGGGCACCACTCAAGAATGCTCCATGTAGAGCACTGAAGAACGTTCCCTGGAGAGCTTCTTTCCATTACGACTCATCTGGGTTTTTTTTTGTTTTTTTTTTTTGTTTTTTCTTTTCAAGACAGGCTCTCCCTGTAGCCCCACCTGTCCTGGAACTCACTCTGTAGACCAGGCTGGACTTGAATTCACAAAGATCCACCTGCCTCTGCCTCCAGAGTGCTAGGATTAAAGGCGTGCGCCACCACGCCTGACTGATTCATCTGATTTTATTCCCCAGTCTAAACAAATGATAATGATACAAATGACACAGGTGACAGGATAGGCTTTATTACACATCAGAATGACAGTGCCACACACAGCCAGTTCTGAATGTCAAGGCAGAAATACAATTTTCCACTCTTCCTTCCAATCTGCTATCCAAAGACCAAGAACACAAAGAGACAGAGACCTCTGTGATCCAGCACCTGCAAGGTCCAACACACATGGGGGGAAAAAAAAAGATGATGTCTTTGGCTCCTCACTGGTAACTGCAGAAAGGATGGTCTCAATTGTACAGGCCATCCTACTCTCACATGGACAATGTAACTGTATAGAAACAGCCTTTCAGGAGGGAAGACTGAAGGTGATCACAGGGGTAGGCAACTAATCAGATACGATCAATGGCCTTCTAAGAAGGTAAGCACTCTGGCTCCCAGTTCACATAGGTACTCAGTGAAAGGGCAGCTCTCACCAAGACAGAAAGACAGCCTTCCTCGGAGCCCCACTGTGTTGACACCCTGCCTTCTCAACAAGTATGAGAAAATAAATATCTGCATCAGCTACAAAGTCTGTAGCCCCTTGTTGAAGTAGGCCAGCTGGCAATAGTCTCACAGTCCCCCAGTCTCCCAGGTCTGGGGACCCAGAGCACAAAGAGGTTAGGAGTGCACAGCATCTATTCCGTTTCCTCCCTTCCAGTTTCTCCACAAAAAAGTCCACGCATGGCCCATTTAAAAGCACAAGTAAATGCAGACAGACCCTCCAGCTAAGACCTGGATGACATTACAGCCGCCTGGATGGTGAAGGAGGCCAGATGGAGTACAGAATCCAAAAGCTGCTATCAAAAACAAACAGGCCGGGACTGGGGGTGGAGCTCTATTGGTAGAGGCCTTGGGTTTCATCAGAGCCCTGGGTTTAATCACCACATAAACCAGGCATAACGCAGCATGCCTACTGTAATCCTAGCATGTGGGAGGCCAGGGTAGGAGGATCATGGGATCCAAGGCCAGCCTGGACTATAGTGTATCAAAAAATAATTACTTAATTAAAATTTTAAGCCCCTACGCACATAGGTTATGCATGAGTAGCTGCCTGGAAGAATACTTGGTGTCTTCCTATAACTGTGCTAAGTGCTTTACATTTATTAACTCACCTACCCACAATCCTACAATTACAACAGAGGAGCAAACTAAGGAACAGGCAGGGGAGGTAAATGGACCAAGGTCACAGAGCTAGTGAGTGGCTGAGCCCTGGCTGAGAATCAAACCTTAACCATGATGCTTCTCCCAAAAGGTCCATATTTCAAGGGAGGCAACTTACAAACATAGGATTTAATGTCCCAGAGCTTAGGACTAGAGAGATGGCTCAGTGTTAGTTAAGAGTGCTTGATGCTCTTGTAGTGGACCTGGGTTTGGTTCCCAGCACCCACATGGTGGCTCTGCCACACTCTTCCAGCTCTGTAGGCACTGCATGTATGTATGTATGTATGTATGTATGTATGTATGTGTACACATACATAAAGGCAAAAGCATTTATATATATAAAATAAAAATAAATCTTAGAAAGAGAAAGAGAGAAAGAGAGAAAAGAGAGAAAGAGAAAGAGAAAGAAAGACAGACTCAGGCACGATGACACACACCTTTAATCCCAACACTTAGAAGGCAGAGGAGAGGCAGGAGGATCTACATGAGATCAAGTCTAGCTTGATCTACATTGAAAATTCCAGGCCAGCTACAGGAAGACCCAGTATCAGAAAACAAAACAAACAAAAACCCCAGAGTTCGATGAACCTGAGGATGGCACACAAAGCCTCTTTGTCCCAGATATAGGTACATCTCTGTGCACAACCTGCTGATAGCCCCAACTCTGCCTTACAACTAATCCTCGTCACTAGAAACCTACTCCCATGGCGAGGAAAAAGGGGATGTGGACTTATCATTTGTTTGGCTCTCCGTAGAAACAAGGTATGCTGCCTGAGTGTGGTGTAGGACACATGGGACCCCAGCATTCAGGAGGCAAAAGCAGGACTGCCACGAGTCTGAGGCCATCGTGAGCCACACAGTAAGACCTCAGGGCCAGAAAGATGGCTCAATGGGTAAAGGCAATTTGCCTTGCAAGCCTGGTCAATCCTGAGTTCTATCCCCAGAACTGACTTAGTGGAAGGAGAGGAAGAGGGGAGAGGAAGGGATGGCAGGGGGAGATGAAGGATATTCAGGAAGACCCCTTCTTCCCTTCTTCCCTTCTTTCTTTCCTTCCTCCTTCCTTCTTCCCTCCCCCCTCTCTCCTCACTTCTATGTCTTGCAGTCTAATTCTCTACTTTACTAGCTATGGAACTGGCTACTGACTGTGCTTTCCAAAATGTAGTCAGAAGAAAGCCCTGGGGAAGGCTGTCAGCTGTGATGGGCAGGCGGGTGGAACAGTGTTACTAAATTAACAATCTACTAGTACTCTGAATATCTGTCCTGATTTGGTCTGCGACAAACAGTGGGACAAACCACTGAAGCTAGCCAGGCCTCAGACTGGGTTAAACAGCTCCATGCTTGCCCCACCAAGAGGAGAGGCAAAGCTGCAAATCAAGAAAAGGGCTGGAATTCTGGCCCAGATAGATAGAACTATCCATACAATGCTAGATAGACAGAACTATCTACACAACACTAGGGCAAAGGCTAAGGAGAAGAGAAGGGGAGAGGAACCCGAGGCAGAATAGCGAGCTCCAAAACTCGCTGGCTTCCCTTTAAGGAGTCTTAAAGTACCTTGAACATTTTAAAAAATCTTTTTATAGAGAATGAAAGACAAGCCAGTGGATCTGAAGGTGAAGTGAAGATCCCTATGGCACCATCATAACCTTCAGTGCATTAGAAAGAAACCAATCAATAACAACAGATGGTGTTCAGGATCCCTTCCTCTTTTATTTTGGTGCTTTCGAGACAGAGTCTCCCTATAGCCCCAGCTGTCCTGGAACTCACTCTGTAGACCAGGCTGGCCTTGAACTCACAAAGATCCGCCTGCCTTTGCCTCCCAAGTGCTAGGGTTAAAGGAGTGCGCCACCATGCCCAGCTATCCCTTCCTCTTGTATAGGGAGCTGCTTCCTAAGTCTTGCTCCTTCCCTCTCAAGGTGAAATGCTTCAAGCAAAGGAATTGAGAAAGAGAGGTCCTCACCCCTGACCCACATCACAAATCTCCAAAAGCTCAGCCAGCAAGAGCCTGCCTCCTTTGCAATCATTAGTTTTAACTAAAATCAACAAAAATGACACTGGAGATTGTTAAAAACAACAGAGCTCCAGCACAGACTTTTTCTCTTCTTTTTTATTTTTTTTTAATTTTATTTATTTTTATGTGTATGAGTGTACTGTCTGCATGTAGGTTGGTGCACCCATGTCGTGCAATGCCTCGGAGGTCAGAAGAGGGCGTCAGATTCTCCAGAAACTGGAGTTAAAGACGGTTCTTAGCCGTCATGTGGGTGCTGGGTATTGAACCTGGGTCCTCTGCAAGAGCAGTCGGCGCTCTTAACCACTGAGCCATCTCTCCAGCACCTCTTCTTTTTTAAGTATTAAATTTTTGGATGTATTTTTACTTTATGTGTATGAGTGGTTTTTGCCTGCATGCATGTGAATGTACCTGTGTGTATAACACCCACGGAGGCCAGAAGAGGGTGTTAAATCCCCTGGAACTGGAGTTATAGGTGGCTGTTACCCACCTTCTGGGTGCTAGGAAAAGAACCCAGTTCCTCTTCCAGAGCAGTCAGTACTCTTAACTGCTGAGCCATTTCTCTAGCCCTTATTTTATGTATTTTTTGAGACAGAGTCTCAGATAACCTAGATTATCTTGAATTCATTATGTAGCCAAGGCTGGCCTTGAATTCTGGATATTCCTGCCTACACCTCTCAAGTGCTGGAATTACAGGCAAGTTGAACACCAAGTCAGAACCAGAACTTTTGAGAACCACAATGGCCCCTCCAAGCCTAATAGCTAATGAACTTAGAAGTGTTAAGGATTACAAAGGGTGGGGTGATAAGTGCACAGACAAGAATTCGGGGTCCTCAAGCTTCTACAGCGACCAGGTGCACGCTGACACCAGCTTGATGGAGGTTACGTAGCCCTCTGCTAAGTAAGAGGATGCAATGAAATGGGGGCAGAAGAGAAACCGTGCCAGGAAGAGAGCACCCAGGGAGTTATCTGTCAAGCTTTCTCTGGATGAGGCATTTGGCAAGTAGGAATGCTTGCTATTGCTTCAGGAAGGAGGGAAAGAGCAGAGAGATCCAAGCTGTGATGGCTGGTCCTGGTTGTCAACAATACACACCTGGGAGGAAAGAATCTCAGCTGAGGGACTGCTCCATCAGATTGGCCTATGGCCATGTCTGCCAGGCATTTTCTTTGCTAACTGAAGATCCTTAGCAAATGAGCCTGGACTGTAATGAGAAAGGTAGCTGAGGGAGCCAGAGAAGCATGCCAGTAAGCAGCAACCCTCTTCGGTGGACTCTGCTTCAGTTCCTGCCTCCAGGTTCCTGCCTCCGCTTCCCTCAGTGACTGTAAACCAAACGAACCCGTTCCTCTCCCAAGCTGCTTTTGGTAGGTGCTTTATAACAGCAACAGAAAAGCAAACCAGAACACAAGCCAAGACCAGGAAACAAAAACAGCACGTTGACCCACAACCTGCACCTCTCCACACCTGTAAGATCCCAGCAAGGCACCTTCCTTCCTGGTTCTGTTTCCACACCCATGAAAAAAAGGGTAAGGGGAGAAAGGAAGAAGGGAGGGAGAGCTCTCTGCTTATCTGAGCTGCAAGCATGTCAATGGGACAGCAAAGATGTGCAAAATAAGGCTGGGGGTCTCAAACTGAGAAGCTGGTGTTCTAGTTTGCTTTCAATCACTGTGACACTGACCAAAACCAACTTACACCTCCCAGGTCACAGGTCATCACTTAGGGAGCCCAAAGTAGGAACTCAAAGCAGGGCACAGAGGAACACTGCTTAGTAGCTTGCTCCTCTGCCCCATGCTCAGCCTGCTTGCCTGCTTGCTTGCTTGCTTTGGGGGGGTGGCAGTCTGCTTCTTTTTACAACACAGAACAACTTGCCCAAGGGTGGCACTGCCCACAGTGGGCTGGGCCCTCCCACATCACTCAATAAAAAAGATGCCCCACAAACATGGCCAAAGGCTAATGCAATGGAAGAAATTCCCCAGTTGAGGTTCCCTCAACCCAGGTGTCAACTTGTTGACACTAAAGCTACCCAGCACTGCTGGGGAGCTCTAGCTAGACTTGGTCAAACTAAAAGCCATGGATGGTGGAGGCTGAAGGCTGGAGGGGCAAAGAATAAGAAAGATAGGAAAACAACTGGGCTGGGTGACAAGCCTGTAATCTTAGCACTCAGGCTGAGGTAGGAGGATACACACAAATGTGAGGCCAGCCCGGGCTACACAGTGGGACCCTCCCTCAAAAGACAGATGTAGCAGGGGGCTTAAGGATATAGCTCAGTAGTAACATGTTTGACTAGCACACACAAGGTCCTAGGTTCAATTCCTAGGACCACCACCACAATAATAATAATAATATTATAATAATAAAAGGAGAAGGGGTCTGAAGAGAGTGAGAAAGGGGCAGTTGACCAACTCTGGATCCCACTTTAGAACAGCCCACTAGTCTCTCCATCCCAGGACTAGGCAAGCATCTTGGCAATTAAATTCTTGGATTATGTACATGTGCTCTATAAACAAGCCAGGCATGAGAAGCCAGAGTGTGCTATGTCACTCCATCCATGTAAACTAAGGAAAAGTAACCAGAGGAACATGATAATTACGTGTGTCATTGTGGCTGGGTCATGATGCTCAGATATTTAGGCAGCATTTTCCTGGATGATTCTGTGAAAATGCTGTTTATGAGATTAATATTTAAATTGGTGGACCCTGATTAAAGGAATTTAGCCTTCATAACATAGGTGGGCCTGATCCAGTCAGTTGAAGATTCAAGAGATCAAATGACTGACCTCCTCTAAGAAATTCTAAACCAGGCCTATCATCCCTATCATCGGTATCATCCTGCACTCCTGCAGAAGGCCAAGGCAGAAGAATCAGAAATTCAAGGCCAGACCAGACTACACAGTGAGACCTTACCTCCAAAAACAATTTAACACAATATTAATAATACCAATAGACTGGCTCTGGACTTGAAACTCTGCCTAGGATCTCCAGCCTACGGGCCAACAACCCTACATAATTACCAGACTTTCACATTCATGTAAGCCAATTTTCTAAAATAAATATCAACCTTCCCCCATCCACACACACATGCTCTCACTGGCTCTGTTTCTAGTCAGTGCTCTTCAACCACTGAGCCATCTCTCCAGCCCCAATGTCCTACTCTTAATCTGAAGAATTGTTAACATGGTATTACATTTCTGAAAATAGATCCAGCTATGCATCTAGTTAATACATAAATATGCAAGACCTGTACCTGGGCGTCCAGCTATCTCAGTTTGAATCTGCTTACCTTAAGTTGCTATGTCAACTTGGACAAATTAATAAAAGGCCTTAAGGGCTGGCAAGATGGCTTAGTGGGTAAAAGCACTAGCCACACAAGCCTGACAACTTGAATTGGATCCAAATAGTAGAAAGGCAGGACCAACTCTCAAAAGTTATCTTGTGACCTCCACAAACATGCTTTGGTACATGAACTCACATACACATACACCATGTGTACACACTAATAAAATATTTCTGAAGACTGTTTCAGTTTTCATCAGTAGTAATCAAATAATAGAGCTATTAGGAAAATGAAAGATTTCATCTATATTTAGCAGAGTACCTGGCTCACCATAGGTGTTCAATAAGCACTATCAAACTGAATGTTAGTGTTTGGTGTTTTTCTTTTCTTTTTTTCTTGGGGGAGGGGGTCTTTTTGAGACAGGTCTCACTATAGCTCAAGCTGTCCTGGAACTCTGTATGTAGACCAGGCTGGCCTTGAACTCACAGAGATCCACCTGCCTCTGCCTCTGGCACCCAAGTACTGGGATCAAAGTGTGCACTACTTTTGTTTTGTTTTCTTTTGTGGGTTTTTTTGGTGTTTTTGAGACAGGGTTTCCTATAGCCCCAGCTGGCTTGGAACTCAATATGTAGATGTTCTAGTTTGTCTTTCAACTGTTGTGACAAAACACTCTGACAAAAAACAACTTGGGGAGGAAAGGGTTTATTTGGCTCACATCTCCTGGGTCACAGTTCATCATTGTGGGAGCCCAACATTCACTCAGGACAGGAACCTGGAGGCAGGAGCTGAAGCACAGGCCATGGAGGAATGCTGCTTACTGGCTTGCTCCCCTGTCCTATGCCTAGTCTGCCTTTTTTTTTTCGTTTTTAATTTTATTTATTTTTGTATGTATATGAATGTACTGTCTGCATGTAGGTTTGTGCACCCATGTCATGCAATGTCACAGAGGTCAGAAGAGGGTCTCAGATTCCCCTGGAACTGGAGTTTTCCTGGAATTGGAGTTACAGACGGTTCTCAGCCGCCATGTGGGTGCTGGGGATTGAACCCGGGTCCTCTGCAAGAGCAGTTGGTACTCTTAACCACTAGGCTATCTCTCCAGCCCCCAGTCTGCCTTCTTATACTGTACAACCTGCACAGGGGTGGTACCATCCATAGTGGGCTGGGCCCTCCCACATCACCCAGTCAGGAAGATATTCCACAGACCTGGCCACAGGCCAATCCAATGGAGCCAACTCTCTAACTGAGGCTCCCTCAACCCAGGTGTGTCAAGTTGACACTAAAGCTATCCAGCACAGTAGGTTAGGCTGGCCTTGAACTCAGAGATCTGCCTGCCCCCGCCTCCCAAATTCTGGGATTAAAAGCCTGCACCACCACTCCTGGCCTGAATATTAGTTTTATTAACCCAAAATGACCAAGATTAGCACTACAATACTAATGTCTAGCATTTAGATTATTCCAATCATCGCTGGGAAGAAGATGAGATGATCTCTCTNCAGGTTCTATCCCCAGCACCCACGTGGCGGCCAAGAACCGTCTGAAACTCCAATTCCAGGAGAACTCCAGTTCCAGGGGAATCCGACACCCTCTTCTGATCTCCGCGGCATTGCATGACACGGGTGCACAAACTTGCATGCAGAGAGTACATTCATACACATACAGAAATAAATAAAATTAAAAAAAAAAATTTTTTTAATGGACAATATGTATAAATGAATGAGGGATTTTTGCAAAGATAAAAACGAAAAAAATAAAATAGAAATGTGAAATTTTTTAAAAGATTCTTTAGGGGCTGGAGAGATGGCTCAGTGGTTAAGAGCACTGACTGCTCTTGCAGAGGACCCAGGTTCAATTACCAGCACCCACATGGCAGCACACACCTTTAATCCCAGCACTTGGGAAGCAGAGGCAGGTGGATCTCTGTGAGTTCAAGGGCAATCTAGTATACATGGCAAGCTCCAGGCTAGCTGGGACTAAAAGGTAGACCCTGTCTCAAAAAAAGGCTGGCTTTGAACTCACAGAGATCCACCTGCCTCTGCCTCCCAAGTGCTGGGATTAAAAGCGTGTGCCACCACACCTGCCTCAAAGACTAATTTTTTTTTCTTTTTTTTTTTTGAGACAGGGTCTCCCTATAGCCCCAACTGGCCTAGAACTCACTCTGTAGACCAGGCTGGCCTTGAACTCACAGAGATCCCCCTGCCTCTGCCTCCCAAGTGCTAGAATTGAAGGCATGTCCCACCATGCCAGGCTTAAAGTGGTAAGATTTCAAACTTACAGTCTTACATATGTTAACCACACACTTTACCATTTAAATTTCCAGCCCTTGGGTTTTCTTTTGTCTTAGAAGGATCCAGCAGGAGAGATGGCTCAGAGGTTAAGACCACCTACTGCTCTTGCAGAGGACCCAGGTTCAATTCCCAGCACCCACAAGGTAGCTGAGAACAGTCTTTAACTCCAGTTCCAGGGGAATCTGACGCCCTCTTTTGACCTCTTTTGGCACTGCATGACACAGGTGCACCAACCTATATGTAGACAGTACACTCATACACATTAGAAAAAATAATAAATCTAAAAACAAACAAACAAAAAGGATCTTGCTATGTTGCCAAAGCTGTTCTTTTTTTTTTTATTATTAATTTTATTTATTTCTGTATGTGTACGAATGTATTGTCTGCATGCAAGTCTGTGCACCCGTGTCGTGCAATGCCGCGGAGGTCAGAAGTGGGCGTCGGATTCCCCTGGAGCTGGAGTTCTCCTGGAGTTGGAGTTTCAGACGGTTCTCAGCCGCCATGTGGGTGCTGGGGATCGAACCCGGGTCCTCTGCAAGAGCGGTTGGCGCTCTTAACCGCTAGGCCATCTCCCAGATTTGCACGACACGTCCGTGGCACCAACCTACATGCAAAACAGTAAATTCTATACACATGGAAAATAAAGAAAAAAAAAAAAAATAGAAAAGAGAAAGAAAGGAAGGAAGGAAGAAAGGAAGGAAGGAAGGAAGGAAGAAAGAGAGAGAAGCAAGCTAGCTAGCTGTGTACAGGCCAGAGGAGCAAGCCAGTAAGCAGCATTCCTGACTCTAGGTTCCTGGCCTGGCTTGGCTCCTCTCAGAAACAAACTCTTTCCTTCCCAAGTTGCTTTGGATCGGTGTTGTATCACAGCAATAATAAAGCAAAGAAGTAGCAACCTTGGGAAGGTTCCATGGTTGTTCTTGCTGTTTCCATTATTGGTCCCACTAGAAACAGCATACTTAAAGTGCTGTGACCATCAAATGAATTAATAGGTATTCTTTGCTTAGTGTTTGAGAGGCTTATCCCTTAAACTGCATTGAAATTTCTTTTTAACATTGTCCTGTCTTTCTTTTGTCCCTACGAAGTGAAGGTGGTATTATTTTTTGCCCTCCATCTTTTGAATTCCTGTACTTCTAAGGGAGACCTCGAGCTGTGTCTGGATAGCTTAGATGTCAACTTGACGCACCGTGTTAGAGGGAGCTCACTGGGAGATTGCTCCATGGATGCCTGCGCCCATCGGGAGTATTAGTATTTTGAGGTTGATCAGATGTGGTGGAGGTCCGGCCCACAATGAGTGGTGCCACCCTGGCAGGTTGTTGTGGTACAGTATAAGAAGCAGGCGGGATGAGCCAGGGGAGCTAAGCCATGTAAAACAGCATTCCTCCTGGCCTGTGCGTTCCAGGCTCCCACTCCTGATTTTGCCCTGATTGCCTTGGGCTCCCTGAGTGTGAACTGTGATACCCAGAAATGTGAGGCTAATAAACCCTTTTGCCTCCCCAAGTTGTGTTGGTCAGAGTGTTTTTGTCACAGGCAAGAACACTAACTAGAACACTAGCCTGTTAGAAATTATTTCATCAGTGTTAATATGAAACAAAATTTTGTTCACTGAAGTAGAAAGAACCATGGGCTGTTCATTCAAGAGAGCATGACACCCCTTTCTGATTCAGGATGTTGTTTAGTATTCAGGATCAGTTTATGGGAGTGCATGGTTCTGTCACTCCAGCATATGTATGTTGTATGTTGTTGTATGGTATGTGTGTGGCTGTGTGTCTGTGTCTGTGTCTCTATGTGTCTTATGTTTCAGTGTGACTGTCTGCGAAAACATGTCATGGGAAGGTAATTTACATGAGTGTGGAAGCCTGTTTGATTCCAAAGGATACTTTTTTTGTACTTGTTTAAGATGGTATGAATAGGATTCTTGGGTCTTTTCTCTTGTCTATTGTCTTTCTTTTGTTTTTTATTTTTTATTCTCGGGATTTTCTTTTTTCTTTTTGAACAGGGGGTTCCCTGTAGTCCCAACTGGCCTGGAACTTGACTGGCCTCAATTTCATAGAGCTCTGCCTGCCTCAGCCTTCCAAGTGCTGGGATAAAAGGCATGCAAACACACTGAACTATATTATCCCAGTTCTTTTTTATTGTCCACAGAATAACCTCTACTAGTAAATGCTTTCCCCCACCCCCCTAGGCTGGCCTGGAACTCCTAGTAACCCTTGGCCTTTGCCTGGAGTCCTGCAGTTGCAGGTATGAGTCAGCACACTTGGCATCCCCTTTCTTTCCTGTTATCTAAATTCTGTTTATCATGTTAGTCCAGCTCCAATCTCATATCTCTACAAACTGATTACACTAGCCTGTCTTGAACTACAGAGAACCATCTCTGTCCCAGGCCCTTTGTGAGAGTTAGGGGAGCCATGATGCAAGTGCTTTGCCTCAAAGACTTTGTCAGGGGCTAGAGAGATGGCTTAGCATTTAAGAGGGCTAGAGTTCAGTTCTCAGCACCCATGCTGAGTGAATCACAGCTGCCTATAACTCCTGCCCCAGGAAATCTGATGCCTTCTTCTGGTCTACTGCAAGGATGTGCACAAGCACACAGAAACACAGACACATACAAATAAATAAAATAAATTAAATCTCAGCCGGGCGTGGTGGCGCTTGAGGCAGAGGCAGAGGCCAGGGGCCAGGGGCCAGGGGCGGGGGCAGGGGGCAGGGGGCAGGGGCAGGAGGCAGGAGGCAGGAGGCAGGAGGCAGGAGGGGCAGAGGGCTCTTTGTGAGTTCAAGACCAGCCTGGTCTACAGAGGAGTTCCAGGACAGCTGGGGCTACAGGGAGACCCTGTCTTGAAAAGACAAAAATCTCAAAAAAGGACTCTTTTGGGCACAGTGAGTAAAATCATTTAAAAATGATCCAGTATCTAAATATAATGTATTTCTCCTAGATTGTTTATTTGTTGAAAGACCAACCTGAAAGTGGAAGAATTTTAATAATCACTTCCTACCTGTATGGCAACTGATTTCCATTATCCTTTTCCTTCCAGTGCTTATTCACATGCATTCATTTTCCCTCCTAGGTCATATAAATTTATATTCTTTTTTATCTCAGCATATTTAATTGACTCTCAAAGCCCATACATTCATATGGCTTCAGGCAGTTACCTCTCAGGTCCAGTTTCTCCATCTCTAAAGCCAGGGGTTTAGTCTTAAGTGATCTGTAAAGCAAAAAACTTAAATCATGAAAATATATTACATGAGGGTTGGGGTGGGGAAGAGGGGGAGAATCAACTATAACACTGTTTGGTAATGTCAGTTTGCCTAATATTGTGTATGCTAAGTTGTAGGAAGCTTTCTTTGTAACAAGCAGGTACCATGCAGCCCTACTAAGGAGAGGGGAACACAATACCCACCTGCGGCCATTATAGGGAACTGGCCTCTCTATGGAGAGGTACCTCCAACTCAGGCCCTTAGCTTGACCAGAGACAGTGTTCAACTCTTGGCCATGATTCCCACTACCCAGACTGCTGACCCTGGACAAAAATTTCAGTGATGGCTGTGGCTATCTTCAGCCTATGTCCACTCACAATCTCACTTCACCACACCAGCTATCCATACTAGGGTGTGTCTGGACCCTACCTCTTTCCAACCCACTGGCCACCCGAATGTGAAGATGCGGGCCTGCTTTGGCCTGTATGCACGCAAAAAACTTGATTGAGGCCTGGGAATTCTGTTATAATGATGTAATGGAGAATTTCGAATTTATTGCCCCCTACAGCCTGCTTTTAAAGCCAAGATGATCAGCCCGAGCCAACACAGGCCCCAATCCGCTGCCCTGCACACCTTTGCCCCACCCAGCACCATGCATCTAGGCCAATTTGTCTGCTCCTCCTCGGGGCAGGGTCAGAGAAATCCCCTGACTCCCATCCACGGTGCTTTGAGGGGCGCTAGCTGAGAACTAGCCCCCAATTCAAACTGGATCTTCTTATACTAAGTTACTCCTAATTTAAGAAATAAAATTTTAGGGGCTGGAGAGATGGTCTAGCGGTTAAGATCGCCGACCGCTCTTGCAGAAGACCCGGTTTCGATCCCCAGCACCCACATGGCAGCTGAGAACCATCTTCAACTCCAGTTCCAGGGGAATCCAGGGAAACCTCTTCTGACCTCTGCGGCATTGCACGACATGGGTGCACAAACCTACATGCAGACCGTATATTCATACACATACAAAAATAAGTAAAATAAAAAAATTTTAAAGAAATAAAATTTTAGCTGGGTATGGTGGTACACGCCTTTATCCCCAAAGAGGCAGGTGGATCTCTGTGAGTTCAATGCCAGCCTGGTCTACATAGAGAGCTCCAGGCCAGCTGGGACTAAAGGTAGACCCTGTCTCAAAAAGACCCCCCCCCCCAAAAAAAAAAACCAAAAAAGAAATAAATCCAAGAAAAGAAGGAAAATGTTGGTGGGAGGTCACAGTGTTCAGATTTTTATTTTTTATTTTTGATTTTTTGAGACAGGGTCTCCCTTTTTTTTTTGAGACTAGGCCCTAGCTGTCCTGGAGCTCTCTCTGTGGACCAGGTTAGCCTTGAAGTCACAGAGATCCACCTGCCTCTGCCTCCCAAGTGCTAGGATTAAAGTCCGTGCGCCACCACGCCCAGTGATGCTTTTTTTTTTTTTAATTTTATTTATTTTTGTGTGTGTGTAATGAGCACTGTCTGCATGCGGTCTGTGCACCTGTGTCGGCAACCGCGGTGGTCAGAAAGAGGCGTCAGATTCCCACTGAAACTGGAGTTCTCCTGGAATTTGAGTTCAGGATGGTTTAGACTGGTCTTCAGTATGCCTTTGGGTGCTGGGGATCGAACCTGTGCCTCTGTAAGAGCCGTCGCGCGCTTAACCGCTAGGCCATCTTTCTCGCCCCAGCTTTGTTTTTTTTTTTTTAATAGATGAAAATGAGGCAAAAGCAAAATGCCTTCAGAGTTGACGATGATACTTTTAGGGCAGAGCCAGGGTACTTTCTGACTCTGGTCCTTTGACCTCTGGCCCGGGTTTTCCTCTGGCGTTCATGAGGAAAAGCTCTTAGCCTTTCAACATGTTTGAACCTGGATGTCCTTTGCTTTCGTTTTTGAAAGTTATTTTGACTGGACATAGAGCTCTGATTTTTTTCTTTTTTTTTTTTTTTTTTTAGGGGTGTTTTCTGGTGTGTACATTTGATTAGAAGCAACTACTGTTATTTTTGCTTTTTGTTTGTATTTTTTTGTCCTCTTTAAGGTCAGCAGTGTCCCCTCCTTTTGTATGCTAAAGAAACATTGAATCATGGACCTACATACCCAACTCTTTTATTTTGAGACAAGATTTCACTGTGTTGTCTGGGTTGCCTTGAGCTCCCTACTTAGCCCAGGGGAGCTTGGGCTATAGGTGTGCACCATTGTCCCCAGCTTTAGCTGCCGTGTGTGTGTGTGTGTGTGTGTGTGTGTGTGTGTGTGTGTAATGTGTCCAGGTGTGAAAATTCCTCCCCCACCCAGTCTTGCTCTGGGTGCCTTCAGCTTTTTCTCCCTGAGTTGTCCTTTGATAATGTTGGAATGTTGTTAACTGCTATCTCTCAAGATAGTATTTCTCGTCCCTTGTTCTCTTTCTCAGTCTGAGACACACCTCTGTTTAACTACTTGCTCTTCTCCCACAATGCTATGCTCCCCTGCATTATTTCTGTTGATGGCCTCTGGTGTCATGTTTTAGAAATTTTTTCTTTGTTTGGGGGGGGCTTTTTTGAGGGGGCTCTTTTTAAGATAGGGTCTCCCTGTAGCCCCAGCTGGTCTGGAACTTGCTGTATAACCAGGCTAGCCTTGAACTCAGAGATCCACTTGCCTCTGCCTCCTGGGTGCTGGGATTAAAGGCTTGCACCACCATATGCGGCTATGTTTTAGAAATTTCTAAAACTGGGAGTGGTGTACAGCCTGGGAGTTCCAGCTACTCAGGAGGGCCAGTGCTACCAAGAGTTTAAGAACAGCTTTGGCCGGTTAAGAGCGCCCAACCGCTCTGCTCAGAGGACCCGGGGTCAGTCCCCAGCACCCAACATGGCGCTGAGGAAACCGTCTGAAACTCCAACTCCAGGAGAACTCCAGCTCCAGGTGAATCCGACGCCCACTTCTGGACCTCCGTCGGCATTGCACGTACACGGTGCACAGACTTGCATGCAGACAATACATTCGTACACATACAGAATAAATAAAATAATAATAAAAAAAAAAAAAAAAGACTGACAGCTTTTGGCAACATAGCAGATCCTTTTGTTTGTTTGTTTTTTAGCATTTATTATTTTTTTCTAATGTGTATGAGTGTACTGTCTACATATAGGTTGTGCACCTGTGTCATGCAGTGCCAAAAGAGGTCAAAAGGAGGCAGTCAGATTCCCCTGGAACTGGGGAAAGACAGTTCTCATCTACCTTTGGGGTGCTGGGAATTGAACCTGGGTCCTCTGCAAGAAGCAGGTGGGTCTTAACCTCTGAGCCATCTCTCCTGCTGGATCCTTCTAAGACAAAAGAAAACCAAGGGCTGGAAATTAAATGGTAAAAGTGTGTGTGTGTAACATATGTAAGACTGTAAGTTTGGAAATCTTACCCTATAAGCCTGGCATGGTGGGGCACATGCCTTCAATTCTAGCACACGGGAGGCAAGGCAGGGGATCTCTGTGAGTTCAAGGCCAGCCTGGTCTACAGAGTGGATTTCTAGGCCAGTTGGGGCTATAGGGAGACCCGTGCTAAAAAAAAAAAAAGAAAAAAAATTAGTCTTTGAGGCAGGTGTGGTGGCACGACGCTTTAAATCCCAGCACTGGAGAGCAAGAGGCAGTGGATCTCTGTGAGTTCAAAGCCAGCCTTTTTTTGAGACAGGTACCCATATTTGCACCAGCTGAGCCTGGAACTGACCATGTTAACTAGAGTTGGCCTTGAACTCACAGAGTATCAAATTTATTGCTCACCTGCCTAGTCTAGTTAAAGATGCCTACCCCCGGCCTACTTAAAGCGTCTGTAGCTGCCATGTGGGTGCTGGTAAATGAAACCGGGCCTCTGCAAGAGCAGTCAGTGCTTCTTAACCACTGAGCCATCCCTCCAGCCCCTAAAGAATTTTTTTTTTTTTTTTTTTTTTTTTTTTTTTATTTTATTTCTTTGTATGTATTAGTCTTTGCCAAAAATTACCCTCATCATATTGAGTCATGACATGGTATTGTTTACCCAGTTAAAAAAATTTTTTTTTTTTTGATAATTTTATTTTTATTTCGTGTATTGTGTATAGAATGGTGAACTGTCTGCATGCAATTTGTGCACCCGTGTCATGCAATGCCGCGGAGATTCAAAAGAGGATTGTCGGGGATCCCTGGAACTGGAGTCCCCTTGGAATTGGAGTTTTCAGCACAGGTTCTTGGGCCGGCCAACGGTGTAACCTGGTGCTGGGATAGGAACCTGAGTCTTCTGTAAGAAGTGGGGCGGGTCGGCAGCTCTTAACCGCTAGACTTAGTGCCATCTGCTCCATCCCATAATATTGTATCAGATTTTTATTTATTTCGCTGCTTATGTGTATGAATGGTCTACTGGTCTCCATGTCAAGTTCTGTGGCACCCCGTGTCGTGGCAATGTCTGCGGAGGTCAGAGAGTGGATTCTCCTCCCCCCAAGTGTGGGTGGTCGGATCCCCTTGGATAGCTGGAGTTACATCCTGGAACTGGAGTTCAGACGGTTCTAGGCCGCAAGAGTTATTCTTTGTGCTGTGCCTTTGGGGAGCTCGAAGACCCGGAGTCCTCAAATGCAAGATCAGACGCCTGCGGGTCCGGTCGGCGCTCTAACCGCTTAAGGCCCGATGTCACTCTTCCAGGCCCCTATATGTTCCATTTTTTTAATACATTGTCCTTGATTTGGGAAGTTATGCCCCCCAACCCACGATACTAAGATCCATCCCAAGACGGCTTTCACATGTACTACAGGCAAATATTGCTTGTTACATTTCTCTACCTTAGAAGAGCCGAATAAATCCTAAGCTGCTAATGACTTAGAAGATGTTTCTCTGGTTTTGTTCAATACCACATGGCTCTCATACCTCAGGCTCGGGCCAAGTTGAACTTCCCTCGTTTTCACACTTTTAAAAACAATTATTTTTTTAAATATTTTCTTATATTTCGTATTTATGATGAATGTATAACTGTCTGCATGTAGGGTTCTGTGCACCCGTGTCGTGCATGCAATGCTGCGAGAAGATCATGCAAAAAGAGGGTGTTTTATTCCCCTGGAAAACTGGAGTTCTCCTGGATAATTGCGAGAGGTTTCAGCTATGGTTTCCCTCCCCCACGGCATGTAGCGGGTAGGGCGTGGGGATCGAGACACTGCGGCGTTCCTCCCTGTAAGTGATAGTTCAAGCGCTTACTTTGTCTTGCATTAGGCCATTCTCTCCAGCCCCTAAAAAAGATTTATTTATTTTGGTATATGAATGCATGTGCCTGGAATTGTAAATGGTAAGTGCACCCTTGTTGTGCAGTGCCCTTCGAGGTTGGAAGAGGGCATTGGATCCTAATGGTTGTTAACCAACACATGGGTGCTTGGAACTGAACCTGGGTCCGGTGTTCTTAATTGCTGTAGCCCATCTCTACACAGCCCCACTTTTTGCACTTATATCTTGTCTTGCTTTTACCCTTGGGACTAAAACCCGGGGCCTTCGACCGGACTATTGCAAGTAATGCTTCCATATTGGATTGAGTCTTCAACCTTTTGGCCTTGAACTTTATGTGCAGCTCAGGGAGCCTGGCCTTGAACTCCTGTTCCTCCTGCCTTTACCTCCCCAGTTGGATTGGGCTATTGCACCCCCTTAGGGGCCACCTGGGCTTTGACTGTTAATGAGCCGGGCTGCGGACAGTCTCACATAACCCTCGTTTTGCATGTGCTTTCTTCGCTTATTACGTGTCGCGACACATGAAGCTGAGCCCATATCCCACCCCTGGATTTCTGATTTCAAGTGTACTCACTGTATGGGACACTTGGCTTTGCCGCCTTGCTTTTCCCTGAGGTGCTCACAGTCATCGTTGGCATCAGGCTCGTATAACCTCACTGTGTGCCACCAAAAGGTCCATATTCGTAGTGAGGACAATGACTTACTGCATCCATTGTATGCATGTGTAAAAAGGCAGGCCAGGCTTGATGCAACTTCCACTGGGCCAGTGTCAGGGTGTTTCTGTGCACTAAGTCCAAGCAAGTAAACTTGTGAGTATTATCTCCATGAGACATAGGCTGTGATACTTGGACTCCCAGCACCTTGCCTCATTCATGATCACCACAATCCCTCTGTCGTTCTCTCCTTCGACTAGTATCCCCCTCCTTCTTTTCCTTCCTCGGTATTTCCTCTTTCTAGCATACGTAGAATTTAACATCCACTTTTACGATTCCTGATTTTCCGTGGCGAAACGCAACGTAATGTTGGTAGGTCCAGGTGATGATAGTATTAGTTCAGCTATTCTGTTGGTGTAGGTAAGCACGCACGTGATCATTTCACTCGTTATTCATGAGGACCAAAAGGAAAATTCACTCATACAAGCGAAGCACTCTTTATTTGAGGGGCTTACGGGATTGACGGTTTCCAGGGAATTAGAGTACAACATGTTGACAACAGGGGAAAGGGCATTGGCGGGCGTGGCAGCTGGATGTGTAGCAGCAAACCGAGGGTCACAAATCTGGGCAAATGACACAAAGGACAGCAGAGGTGCTAGACGTCAACTGCTCAGAGTCGCACCTCATTTTGAGGCTTCGTTCAAGCGCACCTCAACTCACAAGCACGTTGCCTCCAGGACACTATTACCTTCCTAGGACGCTCTCTCGAGATCGGCCACACAACCCCAAGTTCGTCCCAAAAACCAGCGCCACCAACTGGAGACAACATCTGAATACCGCATAGCAGCCTATGGGGGACACTCATTTCAAAACCACCACTTCCACTTCCTGGCCCCCAATAGCTCCTGACCCATATAAAATGCAAAATGCCATTCAGGTCCAACCCCAAAAGTCCCATATTCATCACCAGTTTCAATGCCATTTAAAAGCCCACAGTCCAAAGTCTCTTCTGAGATCAGGCCAATCTTCTTAACTGTAAGCTCCTGTAAATCAAAAGGCAAATTACCAACTCCCAACATACAGCGGAAATGAATACACATTCCCATTCCCAAAAGGAGAAATAGCAGCATAATGAGGAAATACTGGAACAAAACAAACTAAGGATCCTCGAAAACCAGCAGGGAGATATACACAAGTTCCGGCAGCTGCCAGCATGCAAAAACCTCAAGGTCAGACAGGTATGGACTATATACCAAAGGGACTGTGAGTCCAATGGCTACATCTCGCTCCTCCAGCGATATTGCTGGGCGATACACTACATTTCTTCGTAGCACCACAGAGTTTAGGGCGCCGGAATTTAGCTCCGACTCCCTGTATGCAGCCTTCTCCACTTGGCATAACGTTTCTCATGCATGGTAGTTTGGTGTGGCACTCAATAGAGTCGTTCTTGGGGGTCCTCTGCTGGGCTCAGACCCAGGCTTTCACATGTGCACACTCTCTCACAGCGAGGATGGCCTATCAAGGCAACCCACCTCTCCAAGGGACCACCCCTGGTCGCTCTCCTGGACCTTTGTGGACCTCTTTAGCTCTCTGAAACCGTGGAGGAAGCACTGATGACCCTTTCAAACTCTTGCAACTAGCTTCCATTTGCCTCATGAAAGCGCCAGCAACCATGTAATGCATTAAACCGAGCGTGACCAAGATATTGGCGCTCAGACAAAGGCTTCTGGAATGGGACTGCCTTTGGCGAGCGCCTCATCTATATTCAATACCTCACAATCTCGCCAAAACCTTTTCTCTGCCCTGGAAACTTGTTGTGAAGGATTTAGCCTGGTGGTGGTCTCGTTCCCTAAGGTACTGATTTCTTTTGTTTTACTTAGTTATACACCTCTACTCAGCGCGCACTCCTTAATCACTTAGTCTCCTTTATGAAAGGGAGCCTCTCCTTCTTCACACTCGCACCTTCCGGCCACAACACCTATCTTATATTCATATACTGCAGTCGCTTCTTTCAGCGTGACAACGTCTTTTCACAGTGCCATTAGAAATCCAGGATCCAAACTATACATTTCTGTTTTTCTTTAGTCCTTGTCGACCCATCCCTGCTGCTGCTTCCCACTGTAGGAATGGGTCTTGTGCACCAATATTGTGCCAAACCCATTTTATAATAATAGCACTACTCTACCAAACCTCAATTTGCTATGTGTAGGCCGTCTTGTTAAGATATCCCTTCGCTACCCATAAGTGGCGAACATCCCAGCGGTCCATTGACTGTGTGTCAAAACTTAGCATTCACGAGCCAAGCATTGGACTGTCTGGGCCAATGACTGCGCCAGTAACTCCTATTAACTTAAACTATCTCCTATGTTGCGGCGGAGCTCGTCGAAGCGAGAGTTGGTGGCCAGCACGTTAACGCATACCATTGCAGACGAAGTCGCTAGCGTCTAACAAGAGGACCCGGAGTTGGTAGAGGCAGCCAGATGGAATCTCCANGGAGGTCAGAAGAGGGTGTCGGATTCCCCTGGAACTGGGGTTAAAGACAGTTCTCAGCCGCCATGTGGGTGCTGGGAATCGAATCCCGGTCCTCTGCAGTCCTCTGCAAGAGCAGTTGGCGCTGTTAACTGCTGAGCCATCTCTCCAGGCCCCCACAGCCTACCCAGGATCACCTGCCTAGGGGTATCGCCCACAAAGGCCTGGGCCCTCCCCCATCACTCAACTATCAAGAAAATGCCTCCTCACAGATATGGCCACAGACCAACCAGAAAAAACAATTCCCCAGGGAGGCTTCCTTTTCTCAGGTGTGTCAAGTTGACAGCTGAAACCCCACCAGGACAGGGCTGGAACACCAAATTTCAACTTTTCCTCCAAACATGAGGAAGAGCTCAAGTCTTTCAGACCAAACACCCTTGGTTCATCCCTAACACCAGGTACTTCACTATTAGTGACATTCCCTGAAATAGAAACTGTGTTCTGGTAAAAAGTGAAGTTTCCTAGAAGTACAGTTGGTTAACTCCATTTGAAAAGGAACTCCCAAGCAGGGTGTGGTGGTGCACGCCTTTAATCCTAGCACTTGGGAGGCAGAGGCAGGCAGATCTTCGTGAGTTCAAGGCCAGCCTGGTCTACAGAGTGAGTTCCAGGACAGCTGGGGCTACACGGAGACCCTGTCTCGAAAAGACAAAAAAAAAAAAGAAAAGAAAAGAAAAGAAAAAAGAAAAGGAACTCCCTTCAGAGAAACTCTCAAGACTGACACACTCTGAGGAGGTTTGGAAGAACACTGCCCAGGCAAGGCTCACTGTTAGGAGGAAGCAGGAAAAATAGTGTGGACCACAGAAGAGCTGGGCTACTACCATGAGGTGGAAGGGTGGGCAGGAAAGCCCAAGAAAGGGAAGAATCTAATGGGCCTCCTCAGAAAGCACAGGGAGCCTGGCTCTGCCAGAGCCACAAGGAGGTGTGGCTGGCTGTTTTGAAGGAACAAAAACTGATTGTAGATAGTCTTGGAAAATATACTTGTCATTACCCATTTCCTGTTCTTGAGAATCTGAGTAAAGAACACTTAGAAACTCCCCAGGCAAGCAAAGGTAGCATGGCAGCTCCTGCCTATAATCCCTGCACTCAGGAACTGGAGGCAGGAGGACCAAGAGTTCAAGGCTAGCCGTGGCTATAAAGTAAATCTGAAGCCAGTGTGGGTCAGTCACATGAACCCTCGGTCACACAAAAAAAGGAAGAAACTCTGTGTGCACTGGCCCAGTGCTGCCTGGTGAGCCAGGAGTGCAGACTGGAGAGTTTGGGTTTGTTTGTTTTTTTTTGAGACAGGGCTTTGTTATGTAGCCCAGATTGGCCTGGAACTTGGGCAATCCTTTTGCCTTTGAGTTCTGGGATTACAGGTGTGACCACCAGGCCTGGCCCACATAGCTCTTCAAAGGAGGGAGAAAGTAAAAAATGCAAAGTGACCATAATCCCATACCCCATAATCTAGAGAATCATCTAGCTCCTAGTTCCCAAGGGAAAGGTCAGCACGACTAAAGGCAGAAGTCTGTTGGCAGAAACAGGGCATGCAGAATGTGTCTCCAGGGGTGATGTGGCTCAGCTGCACTCTAAGTCCTGGATCAAATGTCCAACACTAAAGAAAACAGGCCAAGTTGACTCATGCCTATAATTCCAGTAATTTGGGAGGCAGAGACAAGAACAGGAGTTTAAGGTCATCCTTGGCTTCACAAAGAGGTCAAGTCTACCTGGGCTACAAGAGACAGTGCCTCAAAGAAATCAATCAACCAATCAACCAATAAAAATGTATGTCTGATTTTGCTACATACTGAGAAATCTTCAATTCTCCAGATCTGTTTTCTGAGAACATATTTGTTACTGACCCCTCTCCTCACCTAAGTATGCAGAGGAGTCGCCAAGTCTGTCCCTGAGGACACAGCCCCTCCAGGGACTTCCAACCCAGTTATTCCCTATCAGCCTGGCACTGCAAACATGATTCCCTTAGCTGCCTGGCTTCGGCCTTCAAATTCAGCAGTTGGCCTGACAGGCTCAAAATCAACCTGGAAGTAACACCAAGGGACAAACTTAAACTGGAAAAGAAAAACCAGTATAGCTCAGAGGTGAAATGAGCACTTAGCACTCACAGGACCCAAGTTCAAGCACCTGGTAATGGGCTTGCTTCTGTCTTCTAAAACAAAGTCAAAATGAGAAGTCTTTGTGATAACACTGTCCTCAAAGCAGGCACTACAGAGGAGGACGACACAGCAGGAAGTGTCTGCAGTTGTAAAGGGCAGAGCAAGTCTATCAGCACATAGACCTGGAGCTGGAGGACCCAACTCCTTTACAAAATGAAAGGGAACAAGCTTGTCTGAGAAGCAGCAAGAGGAAGAAAAAGATGTGCCACAGCAGAGCAGCAAAGACATCTAAACCAGATATGGTGGCGCACGCCTTTAATCCCAGCACTTAGGAGGCAGAGGTGGGTGGATCTCTGTGAGTTCAAGGCCAGCCTGGTCTACACAGTGAATTCCAGTACAGTTGGAGCTACTGGGAGAATTGTCTCAAAAATACCAAAACAAACAAACAAAAAAAGCCCAAAGACACCTGGGTTTTAATGTCTTTATTAAAACACATCCTCAGCCGGGCGTGGTGGCACACGCCTTTAATCCTAGCACTTGGGAGGCAGAGGCAGGTAGATCTTTGTTGAGTTCAAGGCCAGCCTGCTCTACAGAGTGAGTTCCAGGACAGCTGGGCTACAGGGAGACCCTGTCTCAAAAAGTGTAGGGAGCACTTGTATGAAACCGCAGAAACAAAGCACCTCTAGCTGGTTCTTCTCAAAGCGGTTTATTATTCAAGCACATCTTTTTCTCCTTCTCCAAGCTTCTCTTCTCCCCAAGACCAGAAAGTCCCTCTATTTATCCCTCTTCCCAGCCCAGGTTACGTGGCCTCAGTCTATTGGTATCATCTGGCCTGATCTTGTATACAGGGTGCACCTGCGCAGCTCGAACGGTGGACGTGGCTTTTACTTTGAGGTAGGAGGGAATCAGGTGTTGATCATAAGACTCAGGCGTTAGACATAAGACTCAGGTGTTAGTCATAAGACTTGGCTAAAGTCTCGGGCGCCATCCTGGGACCCTTGCCACACCTGCTCTCCACAAAAACGACAAAAAAAAACACATCCTCGCCAGGCGTGGTGGCGCATGCCTTTAATCCTAGCACTTGGGAGGCAGAGGCAGGTGCATCTTTGTGAGTTCAAGGCCAGCCTGGTCTACAGAGCGAGTTCCAGGACAGATGGGGCTACAGGGAGACCCTGTCTCAAAAAGATGAAAAAAATAAAATAAAAAAATAAAAATAAATAAAATAAAATAAAAATCCTCCCCACCATACACCTTCAGTCCAATCTGTAGTGCACGCACGCACACACACACACACACACACACACACACAGAGCTTTGTGTATATTTTGGACTTAATATTGTTTGGTGAAAACCAAACAAAGCCAAATTGCAAACTACTTCAAGATATAGCAGATATAAAAAGAAAAATGAAGGAAAGGGAAATGAGTCCCACAGCAATAGGAACCACGAAAATGGAAACTTCTAGACTACTCCAATGCTCCAATGCAGAGAAGGGCACAGGGCAGGAAATGTAGTTGGAGACCTTTGGTAGCATCACCCATGCCTACAGCTGAGGAAGTGTCATGTGGATGCACTTTGGGACCCCATGGCATGTGCTAGAAGCTGGGAGTGCAGGGGAAGATCACATGATCCCTCCTCTCCCAAGGCAATCTGTGTGCAAATGTAGTAAGAGCGGGGAGACAGGCAGAAAGATAAATTATATGCAAGTAAGCAGGTAGGCCAGGTGTGGTGGCCCATGCCTTTAATCCCAGCTCATGGGGGGCAAAGGTAGGCGGCTCTTGAGGCCAGTCTGATCTATAAAGTGACGTCCAGGCCAGCTGTGGCTATTGGGATACCTTGTCTAAAAAGAGAACCCCCCAAAAGGGGTGGGGAGAAGGTAGGAGAAAGCATCACAGTGTGAACCAAACATGGAAAAGTTTCCAGCAAGCATAGCAACAACTCTACTTGATGAGGTGGGTCAAATGCACAAAGTGATGCAAAGAGGCCTGAGAGGGTTATAAAAACCTAGATCCAAACCCCAAATCCAACCTAAGCTGAGGAAGGGAAAGTGAAGACAGGAAGTATAATTTCTAAATCAGTCTTGAGGGATTGAGGAAGTGAAAAGCAATCCAAGCTGGGGTAATCTGCATGTGCACATTCCAAGTGGCCAAAGAGCAGGTGCATCTCAGAGATCACCAAGTGGGGCCTATTGGTGTGCTGAGGATAGACCATGAAACAGCACATGACAGAGAGGTAGGAGGATGGAACTGTACACTTCTATCATTGTGTGTGTGTGTGTGTGTGTGTGTGTGAGAGAGAGAGAGAGAGAGAGAGAGAGAGAGAGAGAGAGAGAGAGAGAGAGAGAGAGCTCCTTGCAGCCACAGCTGGCCTAGAACTCACTATGTAGACCAGGCTGGTCTTCCATCTCAGCCTCCCCAGCTCTGGGATTAAAGGCATGTGCCACCACACTAAGGCCACGGTTATAATTTCATCAGGCATAAAGTAATGGGTACCCATTATAAAAAGAACCTGCTGGAGCCAGGTGTGGTGGTGCACACCTTTAATCCCAGCACTCAGGAGGCAGAGGATCTCTATGAGTTCTAGGCCTGCCTGGTCTACATAGTGAGCTCCAGGCCAGCTGGGATTAAAGAGAGACCCTGTCTCAAAAAAACTAAAAAAGAAAAAAAAAAAAAAGACTTAAAAAAAGAAAAAAAGATACAAATAATCTAATCAGTTCAGAAATGTACTGAATTCTCTCAGATAACTACTGTTCACACTGTTCAATATATACTTTTCTACATTATTTCTACCAAGTTTGGGGTTTTATTTTTTTGGTTTTGGTTTTTTGACATAGAGTCTCATGTTGCCTGGGCTGGCCTCAAATTCCCTATGCAGGCAAAGATGACCTTAAACTTTGTTGTTGTTGTTGTTGTTGTTCTTGATGTTGCAACCAAATGAAGTGAACAGAACCTGATGATGGTACTGTCTCCCTAACAGACTGGCTTAAAACTAGACTCCTGGCCCTTTCTCTTCTTTTCGCCTGGTTCAAAGCACTTGCAACCTAACAGCCAGCATTCTCTTAGATCTACAACACAAGCCTCAGCACAACCTTCTTGGTAGTTTTAGGCTTTTTCCAGAAATGAGGCTTAGTCTGCTCACCACAGCCACCCTGCTTCCCATCATATTGCCACTTTCCCTGGGCAGATGAAAAGCACTTGTCCTTCCTGTGCTGGGTCACCATGTGGGGGTGGTGCCTGTCACTTTTAGGAACATTCACTGTTTTCAGGAGCCATCAGCACAGAAAGGATCTTAAATTCTGGTCCTCCTGCATCTCCTCCCAGGTGCTGGGATTACAGGTGTGCACATACAGAACTGCAATATAAACATTCTACAACAGCAGACTGTTTGTTTTGTCTAGTTTGAGGCAAGGTCTCATTCTGTATCTCAGGCTGGTCTACAGTTCCTATGTGGCCCAAGTTGGCCTCCAACTCATGGCCATTCTCCTGTCTGAGCCTTCAGAGTGCTGGTCCAAGAGCAAATTCTGAAAGGAATAAGATCAGTTTTATGTTTGGAAGCCAGAAGTCTAGCATCAAGCAGCATGAAGCTTACAGAACCAGGAATGAAGGAGGGAAATCAACTTCAAGACAAGGGAGAAGCAAGAAGGCAGAGGAAGAACACCACAGTAACCAGCAGACAGTTAAGACAGTCCACAGGACAGACTGAAGTTAGTTGGCACAACTCTGAGACCATCTGGACAGGGAAGGAAGAGCTAGAGTAACTCCAGATTCCTAGCATATAAGGACGGGAAAGCTTTGAGGCAAGGGGGTGTTGTACAGTGAACAATTTGGCTGGACTTTGTCGTGTGGGAGGTAGCCTGCAAATCCATGGAGTCCCTGAGTAATACGTGCGTCTATTATACATGGTTGTGTCCAATGGTTTATGTTGAAGTAACTCACGATGAGTCTCCAGACAGTCTGCTGAAAAGATAACAAAAGAGGGGGGGGGGGCTGGCCATGCAGAAATACCAAGCCTTTAACTGTTGAGGTGGATCTGAGTGGTGTGCTATCAGCAAAACCAGCAGGGAACGCAGGGGCCTGGAGGAAGAATTCCATCAGTGATTAAACCAAACCCCAAAAGAACTCCAAGCACCAAAACATCCCTGGTAAGCAAAATCCCATGCCTACTTTACATTACCAGAGACTGATGTTCTCTGATGCCACAAGGGGAGGACATCAGGAGCTTCACTTCCTAGACTCCCAAGTCTCACTTCATATGTCTCTTCTTTTGATTGGTCTTAATGTTTGTTCTTTTTGATAGGGTAAAATTGTAATCTGAGCCGGGCCTGGTGGTGCACACCTTTAATCCCAGCACTTAGGAGGCAGAGGCAGATGGATCTCTGTGAGTTCAAGGCCAGCCTGGTCTACATAGGGAGCTCCAGGACAGCTGGGACTAAAGGGAAACCCTGCCTCCAAAATACAAAAAAAAAAAAAAAAAAAAAAAAAAAAAATTGTAGTGTGAATAACAGTACTGTCCTAGGTTCTTGATTACTCTAGCATATTATTGGACCTCCTGAGAAAGTAATTAGAACCCCTTAATTTGTAGTCACTTCAGAAGTGCAAGTGGCCTGGGAACCCCAACCTTGCAGAAGGCATCTAGAATGAACAGAACAGTACTAAAGAGGACTATGCTCTTAACCAGGCAAGTGCAGCCTAAATCCATGTAGTTAGTACCTGAACTTAGCACAATGACAAAAGGATTCTGAAACTATCCAGACCAGCTGAGTTGGAGGCAATCTGCAGGCTTTTAAGTAAAGCTACACACTATGTGCCTAACAAAGTAGGCCAGAAACCTCTAACAGAGGCTTAAGGCAAGTTCAAAGTCTGGGGCTGGAGAGATGGCCTAGCGGTTAAGAGCGCCGACCGCTCTTACAGAGGACCCGGGGTCAATCCCCAGCACCCACATGGCGGCCGAGAACCGTCTGAAACTCCATTTCCAGGAGAACTCCAGTTCCAGGGGAATCCAACACCCTCTCTGACCTCCACGGCATTGCACGACACGGGTGAACAAACCTGCATGCAGACAGTACACTCATACACATACAGAAATTAAAAAAAAAAATTCAAAGTCTGAAAGAGGGCCAAGAAGGTCAAAACCCTTCTTTGGGGACACAGTTCTTCACAAAGCAGTGGCTGTCATAAACTCTGTAGATTCCCTGCCCTAATACTCTCCCACACACTGGAGTCAGAATAGCCATCACACTGCCTTAATATTACCACTCATATCCTCAATAAGGCTCAAAATATTCCCCAAACTTCACCTTAATGCCTCCTTCTGACCTCCATGATAGAGGTGCACTTACCTACATGCAGGCAACAGCACTTGGGAGGCACAGGCAGGCAGATCTCTGTGAGTTCAAGGCCAGCCTGGTCTACATAATGATTTCCAGGCCAGCTGGGGCTGTACCCACAGCCGTGGAGGACCCAGGTTCAGAGCCCGGCACTCACATGGCAGCAAACAGTTATCAAAAACCCCAGTTCCAGGGGGATTTAATAATGCCCTCTTCTGACCTCCATGGGTACTCTACATAATGATTTCCAGGCCAGCTTGGCTACAGAGACCCTCTGTCTCAAAAAGACCCCCCCAAAAGGATATATGTATACATTAAAAAAATTTTTTAATTAAAACAACAGGGGGTGGAGAGATGGGGTTCAGTGATTAAAAGTGTGTACTGCTCTTACAGAGGACCCAGTTCCCACCGCCCAGATTGGGCAACAGCTCACAACTGTCTGTAACTCTAGCTCTAGGGAATCAGATGCCACTCATATGTACATAATCCTACAGACACATACACATAAAAAAAATTGATAAAATAATGCCATAAACTAGGTATGGTGTCTCATGCCTGCTATCTTAGCATTTGGGAAGCTGAGGCATGAGTTCAAGGCCAGCCTGTGGTACATACAAACAAAACTAATTCAGGCTGGCCAGATGGCTCAGCAGGTAAAGGGACCTGCAGTCAAGCCTGAAGACCTGACTTCAATGCTTGAAATGTACATGGAAGAAAGGAACTGATCCCCAGAAGTTGTCATCTGACTTCTCATGTGCACTGGGGCACACATACCACCTGCACACACACACCAAAAACAAATACCTATCATCTTAAAACAATAATGTCAGACCAGGCATGACAGTACCCGCCTTTTTTTCCTTTCTTTTTTTTTTTTTTTTGTTTTTGTCTTTTTGAGACAGGGTCTCCCTGCAGCCCAGCTATCCAGGAACTCTCTATGTAGACCAGGCTGGCCTTGAACTCAGAGATTAAAAAGGTATGCGCCACCACACCCGGCTCTCGTACCCATCCAGCACTCATAAGGCAGAGGCAGGCAGATCTCTTTGAGTTCTAGGCCAGCCTGCTCTGCATAGTGAGTTCCATGCCAGCCAGAGCTATATAATGAGACCCTGTCTCAAAAAAAAAGATAATGCCATATGAATATGTGGTTTTTTGTTTTGTTTTGTTCTGGGTTTTTTTTTTTGGTCTTTTTGAGACAGGGTCTCCCTGTAGCCCCAGCTGTCCTGGACTTCACTATGTAGAACAGGCTGTACTGGAACTCACAGAGCTCCACTGCCTCCAGAGCATGAGGGCTACCGCCCCACCACGCCCTGCCTCCCTCTTCCTCCATTCTTTTTTTTTGGTCTTTTTGAGACAGGGTTTCCCTATAGTTCTGGCTGTTTGTTGCTCTGTAGACCAGGCCGGCCTTGAACTCGCAGAGATCCACCTCCCTCTGCCTCCCAGCTCCTCCATTCATTTTTTTTTTTTTTTTTTGTCTTTTTGGACAGGGTCATACCTTGTAGCCCACCAGCTGTCCTGAGAACTCAACCCTCAAGAACACGGCTGGCCTTGGAACTCAAAAGATCCGCCTGCCTCTGCCTCCCAAGTGCTAGGATTAAGGGCATGCACCACCACGCCCAGCTTATATGTGCGGGTTTTTATGAGTTTATTATGGATGATTTTGCTCAGAAGCTGGCTATCTATCTATCTATCTATCTATCTATCTATCCTATCTATCTGTCTATCTATTTGGCTTCTTTTTTTGAGACAGGGTCTCCCTCTGTAGCCCAGGCTATCCTGGAACACTCTATGTAGACCACGGTGGCCTTGAACTCACAGAGATCTAATTGTCTCTGCCTTCTAGAGTGAGTCACCATGCCAGAACTGTTGAACTATCTAAAACACATATTCAGCGGGGTGTGGTGGTGCACCCTTTAATCCTAGCACCTGGGAGGCAAAAGAGGCAGGCAGATCTTTTGTAGTTCAAGGCCAGCCTGGTTTACAGAGTGAGTTCCAGGACAGCTGGGCTACAGGGAGACCCTGTCTCAAAAGACCAAAAAAACCCAGAACCAAACAAAACAAAAAACCACATATTCATATGGCATTATCTTTTTTTTTTTGAGACAGGGTCTCATTAATGCTCTGGATGGCATGGACTCATATGCAGAGTCAGGCTGGCCTAAACTCAAAGAGAATCTCCTGCCTGCTGCCTTATAAGTTGCTGGATGGGTACGAGAAGCCGGGTGTGGTGGCGCATACTTCTTTAATCTCTGAGTTCAAGGCCAGCCTGGTCACAGAGAACATTTCCAGGATAGCTGGGAGCAAAAAAAAAAAGACCAACAAAACAAAAACAAAAAAAAAAAAAAAAGGAAAGGAAAAAAAGGCGGGTATACTGGTCATGCCTGGTCTGAATTTATTTGTTTTAAGATGATAGGTAATTTTTTTTGGTGTGTGTGTGCACGGTGGTATGTGTGCCCCAGTGCACATGAGAAGTCAGATGACAACTTCTGGGGATCAGTTCCTTTCTTCCATGTACATTTCAAGCATTGAAGTCAGGTCTTCAGGCTTGACTGCAGGTCCCTTTACCTCGAGCTGAGCCATCTGGCCAGCCTGAATTAGTTTTGTTTGTATGTACCACAGGCTGGCCTTGAAACCATGCCTCAGCTTCCCAAATGCTAAGATAGCAGGCCATGAGACACCATACACTAGTTTATGGCATTATTTTTATACAATTTTTATATTTATGTGTAGTTTGTGTACCATTGTCATGCCAATGTCTGGAGTCGAGAGGTTCAGATTCCTAAGCTAGAGTTACAGAACGTTTGTGAGCTTTCCCAATCTGGGCGGTAGAAGGAACTGGGTCTCTGTGAGAGTAGCAAGTCTTTTAACCACTAACACCATCTCTCCACCCCCTGTTGTTTAATTAAAAATTTTTTATAATGTATACATATATCCTTTTGGGGGGGTCTTTTGAGACAAGGGTCTCTGTAGCCAAGCTGGCCTGGAAATCATTATGATTAGAGTACCCATGTAGGTCAGGAGAGGGCAGTTATTAAATCCCCCTGGAACTGGGGTTTTTGATAACTGTTTGCTGCCATGTGAGTGCCGGGCTCTGAACCTGGGTCCTCCACGGCTGTGGGCTACAGCCCCAGCTGGCCTGGAATCATTATGTAGACCAGGAGCTGCCTTGAACTCACAGAGATGTCTGCCTGCCTGTGCCTCCAAGTCTGTTGCTGCATAGTAGGTAAGTGCACCTCTATCATGTGAGGTCAGAAGGAGGCATTAGTGAAGTTTGGGGAGATATTTTGAGCCCTTATTGAGGATATGAGTGGTAATATTAAGGCAGTGTGATGGCTATTCTGACTCCAGTGTGTGGGAGAGTATTAGGGCAGGGAATCTACAGAGTTTTTATGACAGCCACTGCTTTGTGAAGAACTGTGTCCCCCAAAGAAGGGTTTTGACCTTCTTGGCCCTCTTTCAGACTTTGAATTTTTTTTTTAATTCTGTATGCTGTCCATGTGAGTCGTACTGCTGCACGATGGCAGGTCTTCGTCCTCACCCCACGTCGCTTTGCAATAGCATGAAGGAAGGGTTCAGAGATGAGGGGTGGCTTTTCCCCTGGCTACCTCCCGACGCATTTCCTCGTGGATAAAACCATTGGAGTTCTGCAGTCGTTCTCAAGAGTCGGTGCACCATGTGGCTAATACTGGACTGATTATCGGCGCACGGGGCGAGATCGCACTCTGCATAACAGAAAAAGTCCATAGCTGTCGGACGCTCTTCTTAAAGGCCGCCCAGCCTAGGGCTCCATCCTCTCCCACTGCACCCAGTAGCTGCATTTTTGCAAGACTTAGCCCTTCACGCCTACTGTTCAGAGTTTTTAGCTGGCCTACCTTTGTTAGACACAGGCAGTAGTGATGATCCCAGCCATTACTCTCACACAAAGCCTGCATTGCTTTGGCTCCTCCAACCTCACTCTCGCTGGATAGATCAAGTCTTATATGCCTTTTCGTCCATTTGTGTCTAAGTCTCATAGGAGTCACTACTACTTAATTCAATCTGATTTATGCTTGCATTGAGGACTTTGTGTGTGCAGTGCACATACACCGCCTTCTTCTTGCTCCGTGTTGTACTCTTTTTCACTGTTGTGCCCTTCTTTAACAGTTCGTATGAGGTCCTTGCTGAACATAACGTCTTGCTGGTTCCCAGGGCTCACTTGCACTTTACTGACGTGAACTACTAAACTCTAAGGTGGTTCCTAAATTTACTTTTTCTCAGGACAGGTCCAATAATATGCTAGAGTAATCAAGAACCTAGGACAGTACTGTTATTCACACTACAATTTTTTATCGTATATCTCTCTTTTTTCTTATTTTATTTTTTTTTTTTTTTTTTTTTTTTTTTTTTTTTTTTTTTCCTTTAGTCCCAGCTGTTCCTGGAGCTCACTATGTAGGGACACAAGGGCTAGGCAACGTTTGAGACTTTCCTCCACTAGAGATGCCATTACTGGCCTCTGCCTCACCTAAGTGGTCTCGATACTTCAAAGAGCTCGGCACGACACCAGGCCTCGCGGTCGTGTTTACCAATTTGATACACCTACTGCCACATCATAAGAACCAACAACAGCATAAAAGGACTAAATCACATAAAGAGAGACATTTACAAGTCGAAGACTGGGGTGCTCTAGGGAAAGTCAGCTCACCTGAGACAACAGTGGGTTGCTCAGAGCACCCCATGTTCCCATCAGCGACCACTCTTCTACTAGTCATTTTTCCATCCAGTCGAGTAGTGTCCTCCCATAATGTGGCATCAGAGAAACAATTCTGCAGTCTAGGCCTTCGTGTTATGCTCCAAAGGTCAGCGCACTTGTGCATTTTTGCTTACCAGGATGTGTTTGGTGGCTTGGAGTTCTTTGGGGTTTGGTTCTAATTCACTGATATGAATTCTCCCTCAGGCTCCTGCGTTTCCCGCTGGTTTTGCTGAAAGCAACATCCACTCTCCAGCACTCCTACAACAGTTAAATATCCTGGCCTATTAGAGTATCTTACTAGGCCCTATGGCCTGCCCTCCCTCCTAGACATCTCTTCTATACTCTGACTTTAATCTCATCATTTCTAAGCGAGACAATGTCATTGAGATGTACTTCATACGTAGAAGATCATCTACTTCTCAGATCATCACACGAACAGGTTGTGTGACTCACACTCATTAGAGACAACCTGCTGTTTCATCAATAAGAAACGCGAACAAGGGATAACTTATACATGTAGGCACTCCACTGTGATTTGCAGAGTATTCCTCTCACACACAGCAGACTATTAATGCTTCCTCCAGCCATAAAAGATATTGTATCCAATTGTCAACAACACCTCCCGCATCATGCCTTCAAGAGCTGTTTTCCCCGTCCCTTAATATCATAGGGAATACTACTGGATGGGATATACACGTTCTCTGCTCTTCAACTTCTGTCCACAGAGGATGCGATCTCATGATTTGTGGCCAAACGGAACTTTCAGTCCTGTTCCTGTGGAACATCGTCATAACTGTCCTGCTAGCTAGACATGGTGTGAGGGTTGTTCCGTTCCTTGTTGCCTATCTTTCTTCGTGGCCTAACAATGCTAGTCTGACAGCGAGTTCTAGGCCTGTCCCTGCGTCGCTCAATAGTACCCTTGGTTCAGTAGGAAGCTATGCCTAAGTTGTCTCAAATATCTCACAGAGTGACTATAGAAGCAGTGAGTACGACATATGCATAAAAGAGCAAGTGATCTAGGTATGGGTGGTAGTACATCAGGTTATTTCACTCCCAGGTACATCTCATAAAAAAGGATCAATTATCCTTTCGCATGTTCAGAACTTTGACGCATATTCTAAGGGAAACACAGCACTTCTGAGGTCAGGTCAGACAACGGACAACAGAGAAACTCGTTAGGCCAATGAGTGGCTTGAGCGAACTGAGCCATTGACCGAACTGTGAGTTGTTGGCCGAGCAATAAAGGTAACCATTATCTTGCCAATAAGTAGATCCATCCTGAGACTACATAATGAGACCACTGTGCCTCAAACTAGACAAAACAAACAGTCTGCTGTTGTAGGCATACTATTTAGAAGTGATTTATACCATAAGTAGCATGTTAGATAGTTATGCAACAACACATGTGAAAATCTCCCAAGCACCCTCGGACGTAGGACGCCTGATGCTTTAGTCCGCAACAGACCAGAATTTAAGTCCTTTCTGTGAGCTGATGGACGCCACCTCGAAAACAGTTGAGACTGTTCCTAAAGTGAACAGCGCGACCATCACCAGCCACGATTACACTGCTGGGGACGCACCAGGAGGCGACGAGGGGGGGAGAAGGACAAGGGTGTGGGCTTGTCATTCTGCCCAGGGAAAGTGGCAATATGATGGGAAGCAGGGTGGCTGTGGTGAGCAGACTAAGCCTCATTTCTGGAATGCCGTAAAAACTACCAAAGAAGGTTGGTGCTGGAGGGGCTTTGTTGTAGACTCTGGAAGGAGGAAGTGGGCGGCTGGTGGTAGGGTGCAAGGGTGCTTGAGGAACCAGGGGTGCGAAAAGAAGAGAAAGGGCCAGGAGATTTATTTTTAAGCCCAGTTGTTAGGGCAGACGTACCATCATCAGGTTCTGTCACTTCATTTGGTTGGCAAAAACCATAGAACACACAACACAACAACAACAAAGTTAAGGTCATCTTGCCATGCATAGGGAATTGAGGCCAGCCACGGCAACATGAGAATTCTAGTGTCTAAAAAACCTAAACCAGGAAAAAAAGTTAAAACCGCGAAATTGGTGAGAAAAGTAAATGTGAACAGAAAATAGATATAGTATTGAACAGTTGAGTGTGAACAGTAGTTATCTGAGAGAATTCAGTACATTTCTGAACTGATTAGAATTATTTTATCTGTTTGTTATTTTTATGTAAGTACTTCCTTTTTTTTTTTTTTTCTATTATTTAAGTTTTTTGAGATTCGAGGGGATCTACATATTTTATACTCCCAAGACCTAAAGCTAAGAGATCTTTCAACTTATGGTTAGTTACAGGCAAGGCACTAAAGAACTCAGTCGATTGTCCTCTGCCAGTACATCTGAGATTTCTGGCTGGGATATTAAGGTCGTAGCATTACCTACCTAGCAACCTGGCTTCGCAGATCAGGTGGTGTGACTAATCCTTCCATTATCAGTATGTACTGTGTGCTCCCCATATTACTTAGCTAATGTCCTGAGCCTTAGTTGTGAACCGATTGGCCTTAGTGTTCGTTGTGCAGACTAAGTGGGACCAGGCCCATTGGTCAGCCTTGTACATATTGATGCCCAGTAGCTGGAAGAGCTTTAGACTTGATTGAGTCGGATGATTACCAGTCCTTTGAGTTGTTAACTCCAGATAGTGATTTTCCTACCTATGGCCAGGCTGTTGTCCTGCGCAGCAGGAGTACTCTCTCTCGTATGCGTCTCTGCTCTCTATCCTCTGTTCTCCGTTCTGCCTCCTTACTCAGCTCACACAACCAACACCACTCTACAGCATTCATCACAACGACACCACTATGATATGATTGTGCTTAGCAAGTTCCTTACCATCCTTTCTCTTATGTACGCGGGTGGCCATCTTCGCTCTGCATCGTGTCTGTTTTGGTCCCTATGTGTCCTATCGACTGACAACATCGGAACCAAGACATTTTTTTGGGTGATGCTTGATTAATGCAACACTGCATCGTCGTATAGGCCACTCCCTGTGAGGAATTAGTGCACACTGAGTCAGTGCGCATGGATATACCCAGCTGCTGCTGTAGTCTCCGCCTTTTTCAAGCTTCTCATGGCCTCGCCAAGACCTTTTGAGAAAAGTTTGTACTTTTGTCGTCAGTTTTTCATCTTTTCCCCATGATCTTCTCTCTAGACTGAAGTAAAGAGTGTAGGGATTTGGTGTTATAGGATCTAGTGGGTATTTAGGAGTGAGTACATAGCGCCCTCTTCATGGCCTCTATTGTCTGATGCCACCTCTTCGTGAGTTTTTCCGTGACAGGACACAACGCCATGCCTTCAGCTCATCTAGGTTAGATCTGTCAGTGTTATGCCATTTTCTTGATGGGTCTGTCTTTCGGAACTTTTCTCTCACCTGCTTAGGCTAAAACACATTGTCGTATCTCTGTCTCTTTCTTCCTACTCTATACTCCTTAGCCGGTCTTCTCTTTGGGGGCGGTTTCTCTTTTTTTTAGACAGGCTAATCCAGATAGACCACAGCTTGCCGTGGCGTCTCAACTTTATATTTAGATCAGACTGGCCGCGAATTAGCGGAGCCGCCCATTGCCCATAAGCGACTTTTTTCCTCTCCCTCGGACTCTGAGCTGGGGTTTAGTTTTAGTCTATTGGCCGCAGGCCAGCCACAACACTCCGGCCTAACCTGCTCGTCTCTCTAGCACATAATAATTTATCTTCAGTGGACTTGACATCCTGGTGTGTCTCCCTCCGCTCTCTGTCATAACTGTGCAGTCTTTTCGCAACGCACGCAGTTGCACAGCTTGCTGGGCACTCTTAGGCGAGGACGGTGCATTCGTGGTGATCCTTTGGGCCCCTGCACTCGCGGCCCGTCGTAGCAGCATTGCCCAATGCGGCTGCGATTTTCTCTCGTGGCTGAGTTCTTGGTCAGCCAAAAGTGCTCAGTCACACATGGACATTCCTCGAGCTGTAGGCATGGGTGATTGCTACCAAAGTCTTCCCGGGTAACCTACTACTTTTTCCTGTCGCTTGTTGCCCTGGTGATCTCGATGTGGTATATGTGTGACGTCATACCTGGTGCAATTCCCTAGCCTACCTAATGTTAGGCTCTTTTGCCCATTTTCTAGCTTTGGGCTTCGCTATTTGCTGTGGGACTCTCATCTCAGCCTTATCCTTATCCACTTTTCTGCTTTTGTATGGTAGGATCTGAATCTGCTATTATCTTGGAAGTAGGTTTTGCAATTTGGCTTGTTTTGGTTCTTCACCAATACATACTTAAGTCCAAATGCGAATATACACAACAGAGCTCTCGCTGTGTAGTGATGTGTGTTTTCTGCTGGTGCTTGTGTCGTCGGTCGGTTCAGTAGCATACAAAGTAGTTTGGGTACTATGTTGTTGTTAGCGCAGGGAAACCCTGCTGGGGCGCTCGCAGTGGGGGAGGGTGATATCTCCAGGGTGGGGAGCATTCTTTTAATTTTATCATTAGATTCTAATGTCTTTAGTCATATCTTTATTTCTGGTTATATTTTGATTCTTTTATGAGACAACCGGTCTCCCGTGTAGCGCCCTATCTGTCCTTCGAACTGCGCTCCTGCTAACTCGCAGGACTGCCATTGATCACAGAGATGCACCTGCTCTTGCCTCCCAATGCTAAGATTAAAGGCTTCTCCACCACGGAACCTGGCGGAGGATTGTATTTTTTTCGGGTTCTCTCTCGGGACTAGCTTGGAGAGCAATCAGGTGTGTCTTTTGGAAGTCAAGGGTGGGTGTGGGTCAGCAAGGGATCCAGAGAACCTGGGGCTCTGGGTCCATGATTCGCACAGCGCTCGTCACCGTATACTCTTTTGCCAACGTCTTATTGAGCTATACACCAGTACTCGCGTTGCTTATGTTCTGAATAACGCCCATGAGTTGGGCTTATGTTCAACACCTGATTCCCTCCTACCTCAAGAGTAAGAAGCCAACAATTCCACCGTGGTCGTGTAGACTTGATAGGCGCTGCGCATGTGCACTGGTGTTATTACTATACATGCAGGGCCAAGATTATACTTCAGAATAGACTGGAAATTGATCATTTCCGTTCATCGGCCCTTGGCCATAGCGTTAACTAGGCTGGTGAAGAGGAGATAAATAGAGGGACTCTGTCGGTACTCCATGGCTGGAGGATAACGAAGCGTAGTCGTTGTGCAAGAATCACAGAGGATGCGACACATGATGAGGTGGAGTGCTCTTCCTTGACATCAAATAAACCGCTTATGGCAGAAGACCAGGGTTAGAGGTGCTTGTTTTGTCTGGCCTCTGTGGCATGGTCATCGATACGAGTGGCTCCCATCTGAATGAGCACTCCTTTTTTTAATGAAGACCGGGTGACTCCCTTATTTCGCTTGAGCCAACGCCTAATGTCTTATCTGTGAAACGTCCATCCACTTTCTATGTAGACAGGGGCTGGCCTTGAACTCAACAAAGAGCCGCCTGCCTCTGCTCCGCTCCAAGTGTAGGATTAAAGGCGTTTGTGCCACTCCCGGTGCTGGAAGTGGACTGATTTTTCTTAGATTCACCACAATTTTAAAACTACCCACATCGCTTGTCTTTCTCGGGCTCTTTTCTGTATATGGAGGTTACGTTTTTTGTTGGGATAATTTTTTTGAGAGTTTCGCTCCTACGTTAGCTTTCGCTCATTGGCTTGTACTGGGAAATGTTGCTAGTGTTGGCCAGCTACTTAGACGCAGGCCCTGCGCCTTGGAATCCAGAGATCACTCCATCCTCCTCTATTCTGTCTTAAGATCTCGCTGCAGGTTCAGATACTGGGCCGCTTGCCGCCAGGCTCTTCGGATTACTCTGGTTTATGATGCTACATATTGGCTGGGCTCTGCTGTGGCATGCATTCTTTTCTCCTTACCTTCTTGCTTGCTGCGTATCTCCAGACAAGCTGTGTGTTCCCCTCTTCTTTTTGTGTATGAGCGATGTTTGCCTCCAAGCTCCCAGGTCGTTGTGGCTCGATACTAAGGTTAAGACTCTGTTTCTCGCCGCACAACTTTACACCCATCTCTTAGGAGTCTACTTGACTGACGTGTGAGCGTTACGCTCTGGAGCTCTCCTAGTATTCTGAGGCTGCCTGCTTTCCGAGGCTCTCTATGGTCCTTGACATGATCGCCGAAAAGGGACTCTACTGTTTGAGACTAGTTGTCCATTTTGAGAGAATACTCAGAACGCTTAGAGCCCGGTGTGGATTAAACTTGTTATACCCCCACTGTAGCTTGGTGTACCAACTTTGTGGTGTCTCCTTGTGGTGCGTCTTGCCTGAGAGTTGAATCACAAGGGTTTCGACCTCTGAACGCTGGGTATTTTTATTACCTTGACGTAGTTGTCTGTTTTCCATTGTTTTGTAAGTTTGTCCCTCGATTATATAGGTCGCTCATGAAACTCCAAGGTTGTCATTTTGAGCCCTGACTGCCACAGTCCACAGAAAAAACTGTGCCAGACTGAAGTGAGGAAGCACTCCGATAGGACAGGGCAGGCTATGGGCGGAATCCTATGTTTCCTTCTCTCTGGGTCATAGACTTATAAGGATTTCCTCGACTGCATCCTGTGCATGAAGAACTAGTGGTAAATGTTAACCTACTCCAGCGTTTGTGGATTTGTCCCTGGATGTTGTGACAAGTGTATGTCCTGCTCATTAGAAACAGTATCGTTGGGCGACTCTCCTTTTCTCGACAAAATTACCTTAGTTTGTCACGCTGCTGCGGATGGGCTGGGAAGTTCGTTTTGAACCCTGTTGGCTTTAATAAGGATCTTCTATCACGTCTCCCAACACAATAATATGGGTTTATCCAGTAGTCTACATGATTCTGGGGTAGAATTTGAAGGAGACTTGCTTCGGGTAGTGATAAGATCATACATCAATCAGAAGATGTAAATTATATAGACTATGAGTTCTTTGCGCTTGATTGATTTCTTTCTAACTCACCGTCTATCGTTCTTGTAGCCCAGGTACGATTTGATGGGCCTCTCTTTGACATGGAATGCCTTCGAGAATGGATGACCTTAAACCACTCTCTTGTCACTTATGTTCTCTGCCTCCCATATATTCCTGTTCGATGTCTCTAATATAGTTGCTGCTGCTTGGCCCTAAATATTACGTGTTAGTGAATGAATATTCTGATTCTTACTGACTGTTAGTATCGTGAGTGATGTCGAGACACACTGTAGCCACACTTTTCACACTCCTGGGAGACACATGTCTTCGAATCCCTTCGTTTTACTTTTGCCTAGCCAGACTGCTTGCACTAATATGTTAGATGCTGATCCTGTCTCCTATCTTGCTGAACTAGGGGTGAGCCTACGTCTATTATAAATTCTTCATGAGGATGTATAGGGATCTGGGATCTTTTCATTTTGTTTGTCACGTTTGATGCGAATTTTTGATACGCCTTTTTTCGGCCTCCTTTGAAAGCAGCCTATTCTTGGGGCCAGGCTGTGGTCACACCGTGTACTGTTGGGTGACCATCAGTAGACTCACGGATCATGATGTTCAGAGAAGGATACAATCTTGATTTGCCGACACAGTTCTCCTATGCGTCTCTAGTGCTGTGGGGACTTCTACTGTAACACACATATTGTCCCTGTCTCAAATAAATAGAAAAAGACAACAGATACCTCTTAATACTTCATCCCATGGTCAGCACTCCGGGCTCACCAGCAGAGCCACCTCCCGGGACCACATGTGAGAGCACACGTAGGAAGTTACTCTCCTTCTCTAATTTTTCTCAGTAACTTTCCCTGCTGACAAATCTTGTGAGCATCTCTTGAGAGATTCAGTAGGTCCGAGACTCCACCATCCTCTTCATTTCACTCACCCTATAATAGTGCGGTCATGCTAGACCGACTTCTGACCTACATATGTTCCCTCCGTGCCCGCCTCTCGTCTCACGATGACCTCCTATGGGATTATAGGACAGGAGACTGCCATTGCTACCCTTTGCTTGCGTCTGCAGGGCGAGCTTTGTGCTAAAGGTTCTATATCAGATTCTCAAGAACAGGAAATGGGTAATGACAAGTATATTTTCCAAGACTATCTACAATCAGTTTTTGTTCCTTCAAAACAGCCAGCCACACCTCCTTGTGGCTCTGGCAGAGCCAGGCTCCCTGTGCTTTCTGAGGAGGCCCATTAGATTCACCCTCTGTGGTGACGGGATTCTTTCTTCGCAGCGTGGTCTTTGGCCTAATTACGACATGCCTGCAACCCGTTCCTCTCATGGTAGCTAGCCCAGCTCTTGTACCCTTCTTGTGTCCACGACTATTTTCTCCTGCCTTTCCTCCACTAACCGGAGCCTTGACTCTGGCAGTGTTCTTCCCAACGACCCTTCTTCATGCAGAGTGTGATCCAGTCTTGAGAGATTTCATGCTGAACGGAAAATAAAAAAGTCCTGGTCCGACCTCTCCCTTTTTTTTTTTTTTTTTCGTCTCGAGACAGCGGTCTGGCGTTGTAGCCACCCAGCGTGTCAATGGGAAACTCACCTCTAGTAGCAGAGCCTGGCCTTGAACTCACAAAAAAAAAAAAAAATCTCTGCCTCCCAAGTGCTAGGAGTGTAAAGCGCGGTAACATGCACCCACCACACCCTGCTTGGGAGTTCCTTTTCAAATGGAGTTAACCAACTGTGGACCTTCTCAGGAAACTGTCCAGACTAGTAAACACAGTCTGGTATTTCAGTAGTCGGAGTGAATAGTGAAGGAAGCTAAGTATCCCTGTTATGGGTGAACCAAGTGTGTTTGGTCTGAAAGAGCTACTGTAGCTCCTGTTCCCTCATTGTTATCCGGAGAGAGACGAGTGTTGAGAAGTTTTGCGCCATATGTTCGCCGCTGTCCTGGTGCGGTTTTCATTCGTGTCAACTTTGACGACACCTGACCCGAAAAGGAGGAAAAAGAAGCGGGCCTTCCAAGGCCCCACAGACTGTTGTGCGACAATTCTGCTTCTTCCTGCGCTTGGTTCTTTGGCCAGTCGCGATCATCGTGTTGTGGGAGGGCAGTTCTTTGTGATGTAGTAAGTGCTGAGTAGCGCCTGGGAAGGTGGCCCAGGCCTTCGGTTAGGACGTATTGAACTCTCCTCAAGGCAGGTGGAATCTCCCTGTAGCTGACTCTGTGTGCCCGGATCCATGGGGATGCATGGCCAAATAACCCATCCTGTATCTAGCAGTTAAACGAGCAGGCGACACGTGGCCGATCTTTCGCCGGGCAGGTTACTGCGATGAGGACCCGGGAATTGGACGGTTTCCTCCAGATCACCCAACTCAATGAGCAGTCGGCGACTGTAGACCACTTGGTCTTAAACCCCTGGGTTCGCAGGGGCGAAAGATCAGACACCCTCTTCCTGACCTCTCCTCTCAGTCTACTTGCCATGACACCGTGAGCCCTGACACCCCGAAGCCTCGACACTGCTACAACAACCGCCTGTTATAGATGATTGCATTAGCATATGTGTAGTAAGGTGAACAACATGGATAAGAAAAAATAAAAGCAAAACGAGAAATACGTATGCAATAGAGAGGATGAAGAAGGAGGAATAGGAAGGAAGGNAAAAAAAAAAAAAAAACCGCACATATGTATAATCCCCGTACTTGGGAGGTGAAGGCAGGAAGATCAGGAGTTCAAGTTCTGCTATATAACAAGGTTGAGGCCAGGTTAGGCAATGAAACCCTGTCCTCTTTTTTTTTTTGTTTTTTGTTTGTTTGTTTGTTTGTTTGTTTTAAAGCAAGACTTTTAGGTGAGTACAAAAACTACACCCTAGAACCTTCAAAACAGTGAAGTCAAGAACTTCACAAACACTGGCTTTCTTCAAGTGAAGAGCTGTTTAGAAGTCCTAGCCCGAATCTGCTGAGCCCAGCTTTTCGGGTCCTTGGAAGCCCACTGGGGACTTCATTTTTAGGTGCTTTACCCTTTCCTTACCTGGTCTAAGGACCAGCCCAAAGAAGCCTTTGATGGTCCTGACGATCTGGCCTGTTATGAATTCCAGCCAAGGAGGAGAGGTTTCCACACAGCAAGCTGCAGTGAGCTAAAGTTCCAGTCCCTAAACCAGACCCTGACTGACAGCACTGTCATCTGTTCTACAGCTGTGAGACAGTGCTTTTCCAGAAACACTTTAGTTCACTCATTTCTCATTTCTTATATTTGTTCCTGGATCCTTCAAGGGCATTCTGAACTTGCAAATGTACCTTCCATGAACAATTTTCCTTCAATGGATAAACTCTGCTGTTTTTCTTTGGTTAGTTGTGTCTTGTTCAAACAGGCTCTTGCTATGTAACTCAGATTGGCTTCAAATTCATGACCCTCCTGAGTACAGGAATCATGACCATGCAGCACCATACCCAACTATACTTCCCCCACCCCCAAGCTGAACTTGACCTCACAGAGATTTGCCTGCTTCCACCACACCCAGCTGTAAACTATACTCTTTTTCAGATTTGTTTGTTTTTGTTTTTTGTTTTTGAGACAGGGTTTCCCTATAGCACCAGCTGGCCTGGAACTCACTCTGTAGACTAGGGTGGCCTTGAACTCACAGAGATCTACTTGCCTCTGCATTAAAGGGTTAGGACTAGTGCTAGGATTAAAGGCATGCACTACCACGCCCGGCTTAAAGTCAGTTCTTAGCTGCCATGTGGGTGCTGGGAATTGAACCCAGGTCCTCTGCAAGAGCAGTCAGTGCTCTTAACCACTGAGCCATCCCTCCAGCCCCCATAAAAACTATACTCTTAATAAAATCTACCAAAACTCTGCCAACAATGCTGAGCATTTACCCAGCATGTATAAGGCCTTCCATTTATTTGATTCCCAGCACCCCCTACCCCTACCCCCACACACAGAGTTACTAAGAGTATGCAAACCCTAAAGTCAGGAGGTCACAAGCCCTCCATCTGCTCTGGAATAAGATCTCTCTGGCAGTAAGTGGAAACCCAGTTCTGTCCTGTGTTACAAAGGACTGCTATGCGCGAGGTAGGGGAATGAGTTTTGATTTTCCAAAATTTATACCCCTTTTAACTTTCTGGTCAGAAAAGCTATGATTCTCACCACAACCTCTGTGTATATCTTCAAAAACCATTAAAAGGTAGATCAACAAGGAGGTGAGAATACACTAGTGATCAAGATTACAAGGCAAAATCCACTACTGCGTGTTAAACATTGAGTTACTAGCTATGGGAAAAACAAGGCAACTCTAAAATCAACCAACACTGCTGGTATTCTCAGGACCTCAGTCCCCTTGGGTCATAATTCTGCAAGGTGTGCCTGGCTTCTGAGAAGAGCTGAATTCTCACAGCAGACAGAGGTGAAAAGATCTATCCACTGAGCTCTTCCTCTTTACTTCTCCCCACCTACTTCCTTTTCTTCCAAAGGAGAAGGGCTCTCATTTACTGACTGGCTTGCCACATCCTGCCTCTGAGCTACTTCCTGGGAGCTATTCTGAGAGCAGCTTTAACTCTTTCAGACCTGAAGACCATTTTGACATCACTACCTACCAAAGTCAGTAGTTACTAGACTTCAAAACTAGACTCTAGGTGGCCAGATAACACCCTCAACTTCCTTCATGTGACACATCATTTAATACTTTACTACAACCATTCGTATAAAGTCATATTTTGTAGTCCCATCTGGGAAGTACAATCAGCTCAGCCTTGTTGCTTGGCCTACCTAGTAAGCTCTAGGCCAGCTGTGGCTACAGAGAAACCCTGTCTCAAAAAAAGACCAAGGGGAGGAGAATCTTTAACAGGAGCAGGAGTTTAGCCTACTAGTACAATATATAATGCATGTTTAGCAAGCATGAGGTGCTGGGCCCATGTATACTTACACACACATATACCCCAAGAAGCTCAATGCACATAAACATTGTATTGGTATCAGTGGAAACCCAACTGTAGATAGTTCTGTATATCAACACTGGCTTTCTACATTTACTGATTGACCATATCAAGCCTGGACTAGAGATGAGGCATCAAGATCCATCTTCAGAAGCTCACAGTGTAGGTGAACAAACTTCCAGTAACTTGACTCCTGAGCAGTTCATGAGCAGTCCTCTTGGAGCTTTCTAGTGGAGACCACAGTCAAGATATATCTAACTACAACCTTCAGAGAACCAGGCTACCAAACACTGGTGATGAACCTGGAGAAACTCCATACAGAATGACAACAGTCATGAATTAAACAGATTGAAGTACTTTCTATGATATAGATGTTGTGCCAAGGGCCTTCTTTTAACCCTCTAACAACCTTATAAATCACTAAACTGAGAGAACTATGTATCAGAGAAGTTAGGAAACCAGTGCAAATATCACAACTATTTAGGGCAATGGTGTTTTGTTTTGTTTTGTTTTGTTTTGTTTTGTTTTGTTTTGTTTTGTTTCCTTCCTGAAGCCCCAGCTGTCCTAGAATTCACTATGTAGACCAGGCTGGGCTTGAACTCACAGAGATTCGCCTGCTTCTGCCTCTGGAGTGCTGGAACTAAAGCTATGGACCGCAATGCCTGGCTTGTTTTCCTTTTTTTGAGATAATCTTCTTATGTAGCCCAGGAACTCTCAATCTTCCTGCCTCAGCTTCCTGAGTGCTAGGATTACAGGACTATGCTACCACACCTGGTGAAAGGAAGTTTTTTGGGGTTGTTTTTTAAATTTTATTTTGTATGTGTATGAATGTACTGTCTGCATGTAGGTTTGTGCACCCATGTCGTGCAATACCTCGGAGGTCAGAAGATGGTCTCGGATTCCCCTGGAACTGGAGTTCTCCTGAAATTGGAGTTACAGAGGGTTCTGGTGCTGGGGATCGAACCTGGGTCCTCTGCAAGAGCAGTCAGTGCTCTTAACCGCTAGGCTATCTCTCCAGCCCTGTTTGTTTGTTTTAAATCAAGAAATTTCCCAGGCATGGTAGTATAAACTTTTTTTTTTTAATAGATAGGGTCTCCCTTTATTCCCAGCTGGCCTGGAGCTCACAGAGATCTGCCTGCCTCTGTCTCCCAAGTGCTGGGATTACAGGCCTGCCCTTTACTCATTTTTAACTAAATAAATCACAGAATATCCCCTATTCTAAGACAAAAGTGAAGGACAGGCAGGGAGGTAGAGCAGAAAACAGGGGCTCTGCTGTCAAGAGAAGCCAGGAGCCCAGGATCTCAGTTCAGGTCTTCACCAACCCTGACCTGGAGCAAACCACCCCGTCTGTCTCTAGCCTTGATCTCTTCAAATTGCACATGGGGAGAAAGCTGAACGGCTGAGCTTTTCAGAGTAGAGTTGACTCTACTCAGAGAAGAAGGAACTGGTGTTAACAGAGAAAGGGGTGGTTAATATAATTCTATCCTGGACCCACAAATAGCCTGCCTCAGCCTGTTAACCTTATCAGTCTCCCTTTATTAAGGGGTGGAAGAATGGGTGGGTGGGAATCACAGCCACCCACAGCGAAATTAAGCTGTTCCCAAAGGAACACTGCTGAGGTGTGATTTATCCAGAGTGTTAAACAACTTACCAGCAGCACAAATCATGCTACCAAAATTGTGTTACTGCACAAACTTAACTTTTCCTCCAATATGATTTGCAAAGAGAACACAGAGCTGAAAATACTGTGTCTGTGGCCATCTGTCCTATCCTAGTCCCCAGAGAGGCGTGAGGGGGAGTGTGAAAAGCCACCAGGTGCCATGTAAATTCAGCCACCAATGTCACAAATCCACCATGAGCCCAGCATTTGCAGGTTGCTGACAGGTAAGCACGCAGCATTCAAGAGGCTCAAAGCTGAGTGTGGTGGTGCACTTGGGAGGCAGAGCCAGGAGAATCTCTACACAGGAAGTTCCAGGCCAGCTGGGCTGCAGGGAGACGGTCTCAAAAAGGAAAAAGAAAAAGAAAAAAAAAAAACCCTTTATTATTTTTATTTTAATTTAAGTGTATGAGTGTATTGCCTGCGTGTACCTAAGTGCATCCCTGTTGTGCAATGCCTGTGGAGGTCAGAAGAGGGTGTCAGATCCCCTGGAACTATAGTTACAGATGGTTGTTGATTGCCATATAGCTACTGGGAACCGAACCTGGCTCTTCTACAAGACCAGCGAGTGCTCTTAATCACCCAGTCATCTCTCCAGCCCTGAACCCCTATATTTATTCCACCTCAAATCTTGTTTAGTCATCAGTACAACTTCCAAATCAGATTCCTGGCACTTTTGTTTGGCTCTAGAATGCCCCAAAAGGCCTGTGTGTAACAGATGGAGTGTGTATATGTGGTATGCTGAGAGGCAATGTCTAAAAAGTGAGGCCTTGGTGGGGGGTAGGGAGGAAATCGCCTCTTACCAAGTAGCCCAGACTGACCTCAAACCCTCAATCCTGCCCTCCTTCTGGGTGCCCAGCACCTTTTTTTTTTTTTTTTTTTTTGTCTCTTCGAGACAGGTCTCCCTGTAGCCCCAGATGTCCTGGAACTCACTCTGTAGACCAGGCTGACCTTGAACTCACAAAGATCCGCCTGCCTCTGCCTCCCGAGTGCTAAGCACCCTTCTTTAGTAGCTGATTTCCTTAGGCTTTTGTTATAGTGAGGAAAGCTCACTAACACAACAGGGAATGTACTGAATGTAAAGAAGATCCAGGTCAGTGAGATGGCACAGCAGGTAAAGGGGCTTGCTGCCAAGCCTGACAACCTGAGTTCAATTCCTGGAGCTCACATACATAGTGGAGGTAAGGAACCAACTCCTGCAGCTTATCTTCTGACCTACACACACACACACACACACACACACACACACAACACCACAGAGTACACATGCACACTAAATAAATAAACAAATAAATATCCAGGCCGGGCAAGATGGCACAATGGCTCAGTAATAAATGTACTCTGGGGCTGGAGAGATGGCCTAGCGGTTGGGAACGCCGACCGCTCTTGCGGAAGGCCCGGGTTCGGTCCCCAGCACCCACATGGTGGCCGAGAACCGTCTGAAGCTCTAGTTCCAGGAGAGCTCCAGTTCCGGGGGGGGTCCAACGCCCTCTTCTGACCTCCGCGGCATTGCAAGCAACGGGTACACAGACTTGCATGCAGACAGTACATTTATACACATACAGAAATAAAATTGCGGGCATGGTGGTTCAGCCTTTAATCCTAGCACTTGGGAGGCAGAGGAGGCGGATCTTTGTGAGTTCAAGGCCAGCCTGTTCACAGAGAGAGTTCAGGCTAGCCAGGGTCACAGGGAGACCCTATCTCAAAAAAAAAAAAAGAAAAAAATTAATTAAAAAAAATTTTTTAAAAAAAATAAAAAATACTCTTTTTTTTTTTTTTTCACGGTAGTGTGTATGAATACTGTCTGATGCAGGTGTGTGCACGTGTCGTGATGGGAGGGGTAGAAAGGGGATCCCCTGACGAAAGTTCCGGAAGGAAGTTACAGAGGTTCTGGCCGCATGTGGGTTGCTGGCGATCGAACGGGTCCTCTGAAGAGGGATCGCGCTCTTAAAGTATTTAGCATAAACGTACTCTTTATGTAAGTGTAATGACCTGAGTTCAACTCCCAGAACTCACAAAAAGCTGGATGCAGTGGCTCACCTCTATAACTTTAGCACTCCTAGTGCAAGACAGGAAGAGGAGACAAGAGAATCTCCCTAAAGCTCATGGACCAGACAGCCTGCTATACAGAACCGAGTCCCAGCAGCTGTCCCCAACTCTAACACAGACCACACATATCACATACATTAAATTTTTTTAATTTCTTTTTAATTTTTTTTAAATTTATTTTTGTAGTGTATGAATGTACTATCTGCATGCAGGTTGTGCATTCGTGTTCCGCAATGCTGCGGAGGTCAGAGAGGGTCTCAGATTCCCCTGGAAATGGGTTCTCCTGGAATTGGAGTTACAGACAGTTCTTAACCACCATGTGGTGTGATGGGGATCAAACCCGGGTCCTCTGTAAGAGATCGGCGCTCTTACCACTAGGCTATCTCTCCAGCCCCAAATTTTTTTAATTTTTAAAAAAGAAAAGAAGGGCTGGAGAGTGGGCCTAGCTGTTAAGAACACCGGACTGCTCTTACAGAGGCCCCGGGTTCGATCCCAACCCCCCTAGGCGGCCTAGACCGTCTGAAACTCCAATTCCAGGGAACCCAGTTCCAGGGGAAATCCGACCCTCTTTTGACCTCCTGCAGGCATTGCACACCACCGGTGCACAAACTTGCATTGCAGGACAGACAGTACATTCATACACATACAGAATTAAATAAAAAAATGAAAAAAAAAAAAAAAAAAGAAACAAGGAAGATACAGCCCAACTGTATGTAGGGAGTTGAAGATTGAAAACTGAAGGTGATTGGTAGGCACAAAACAGGGATGGCAGTTCTGAGCAGGGCCACAGGAAGGTCTGTGATGGCTTTACAAACATGGCCACTGTGTGTGGTGGCACATGCCTTTGATTCCAGAAGAGGCAGAGGCAGAGGGATCTCTGTGCGTTCAAGGCCAGTCTGATCTACACAGCAAGTTCCAGGTCCGCTAAAGTCTAAAAGGAGGGCTGTCACCAAAAAAAAAAAAAAAAAAAAAAAAAAAAAAAGACACGGCCTATAGATTGAACTCTGACACAGATGAGGATTTCAACATTCACTAAGGGTGGAGCAGGGCCTCCCCAAAACACAGGCCAAAGCCCAATGGAAAAGATGTTCAGATGAACCCTGAGCTGATCCCCAGCATCTGGCTTCAGCCAAGGTCTGTCATTTCCCACTTCCTCCAGCAAAGGCCAGTGACTGCCCTTTCTTCCCTGTGCCCCCCAGCCTAAGCACATACAAAAACACACATGTAAAGCCCAGGAAATCCTCCTTAAACTGTTGGAGAAGAAAGCTGAGCTTCCTGGGTGGTGCTGGACAGACAGATGGCTGGCCCAGCGAAGCTGGGAGGAGTCTATATTAGGACGCCCTGTGTGCAGTTGTTTCCTCAGCACCTTTTGCAGACTCTTGTTTCACTGAAAATAATTCTTTTGCTTCCTGCACATCCTAAAAAATTGCAAGTATGTCCGGAGTAGCCTCTATTTTGAGTCTGTGTGGATCAAAAACAGCTGAAGATCCAAGCACTGGAAGTTCTTTGGGAAGTGATAATTTCTCTCTTGGCCAGATAGAGAGCAAGGGGCCCTGGGTCGGTGGTCTAGTCCTTCCCGTTACCACTTGTCCTGTGGTCCTGTTAATCACAAAACACATATGGTGTTTAGGTATCCCTTCTGCTAGGTAAGTGTTATTACGCCCATTTTACAGATGTGGAAAACAAGACTCAAGGATGTGAAAGAACTTGCACAATACTACAAAGGCAGTAAGAAGCAGGATCATGGGCTGGAGAGATGGCCTAGCGGTTAAGAGCACCGACCGCTCTTGCAGAGGACCCTGGGTTCGATCCCCAACCATCCACATGGCGGCTTAGGAATGTCTGAAACTCCATTCCAGGAGAACTCCCGTTCCAGGGGAATCGCGGACCCTCTTCTGACCTCTGCGGCACTGCACGACACAGGTGCACAAACTTGCATGCAGACAATACATTCATACACGTACAGAAATAAATTTTAAAAAATTAAAAAAAAAAGAAGCAGGATCACAATTCAGAATCAGCTAGAGCTCAAAACCTCTGCTCAACTGCTGCTCTCAGCCACAAGTTCAAAACAGAACTGCTATATACATGCCGATTTCCTCTAACCCTTCTTTCCAGTCCCAGACACCCTCTGTGCCAAAAAGGACCATCACAGAACAACTCCAAGATTCCTTCCAAGAATAAAATTTAATCTACCATCTATGCACAGCTTGAAAGTATGCCAAGTGGTTGGTGACCCATTTGATCAAAGTGACAGGAAGAGACAAAGCCTTTATCACCACTACTTTGCCCAGAAGCAGCCTAGGCTCAGTGTTGCTCAAGTGCTGAGGGAAAAGGGAAGAGTTGTAACAGGAAAGGAGCTCACACTTGAGCTTGACACTATCATTCCCTGTGGTCTAAAGACACTTTAAAGGCTGAAGACTTTCAGACCCTTCTGAGGCAAGAGTGAGTCTCTGGATTCAGATGAAGTGCTGGAAAGGAGACACACTCGTTCTAGCCCCCCAGGACTCTGGGCGTTGTCTGCACTGCACTGCACTACCAGCACGCACCACACAGCATCACTCAACGAAGAGCTGCATCCTCCTCGGATGGGTCCTGTGGCTGGGCCTCTTCCCAGCTTCACAGAAATTAGACAGACCCAACATTCCAAAACAATGCTCCTCCTGACTCTGCTCCCCCACCCCGGATCTGGCCAGATGTCAGAGTGTCTAGGGATCTGGGAACGGTTCCAGCTGTTCCCACCATCCTTAAAGTCCTCTCTGCATGCTGGGAAAATACTTTTCTGAATACTTTCCAGCATTCCAACTTCTCCATTTTGAATGGCTCTGAGCATACTCAAGCACAGGGCTTTAACATTTAAGAAAAACTCAAAACTTTAATTTCTCAGTTTTTTTTTTTTTGTCTTATTAACAGGGTCTCCCTGTAGCCAAGCTGTCCTGGAACTCACTCTGTAGACCAGGCTGGCCTTGAAACTCACAAGATCCGCCTGGCTCTGCCATCAAATCTAGATTAAAGGCTGCGCCACCACCCAGGCCATTTCTCAGTTCTTTTTTTTTTTTTTTTTGTTGTTTTCAAGACATTGGCGTTGTCAGTGTCTGGCTATTGTAGACGCCGAATACAAGATCCGCTGGTCCTTCCGCGGCGGAAGGTGCGCCCCCCACGCCCGGCAATTTCTCAGTTTCTTAAGGGCAACTTAAGTCTATTAATTACACTTCCTAAAAATATCACCCCCAGTACAATGCCTCCTTTTTACTCCCACATGCGCACGCTTACACCCACACTCACACTCACACACACACACACACACTCTTTAGACTGCCATTCAGAGACTGGAAGATATAATTTAAATGTCTTTAATAGCATCAACTACGAGGACATTTGTCCATGATTCTTCAGTTTACTTCAGAGCTATGATCCAAACTGAGGATTTTAATTAATTCCAAGACTAAAGAGGTGAAGGCACATATGGCACAGATAACATAATTCAGATAAGAATGCCGGGAGTTTGGGGCTGGAGAGATGGCTCACCAGTTAAGAGCGCCGTCCGTCTGCTCTTGCAGAGGACCCAGGTCGATTCCCAGCACCCACATAGTGGCTAAGAACCATCTTTAACTCCAGTTCTTGGGGAATCCGACACCCTCTTCTGACCTCCGTGGCATTGCATGACAGGATGCACAACATTACATAAAGACAGTACCCCCATACCCATAAAAAAAAAAAAAAATTTTAGAAAAAAAAAAAAAGAACCGTCTTTAAACTCATTCCAGGGAATCCGATGCCCTCTTCTGACCTCACAGCACTGCACGACATGGTCACCAAACCTACATGCAGACAGCACACTCATACACTAAAAAATAATATAATAGCTGGGCAGGGGTGGCATGCCTTTAAATCCTAGCACTTGGGAGGCAGAGGCAGGCGGATCGTTTGTGGTTCAAGGCAAGCCTGTCTACAGAGTAAGTTCCAGGACAGCTGGGGCTACAGGGAGACCCTGTCTCCAACAAAGACCGGAAAAAAAAAAAAAACAGCACTCACTCAGGCGGCAGAAGCAGCCGGATCACTGAGTTTGAGGCCTGGTTTACATAGCAAGTGGGCCAGCCAAGACTGCATAGTGAGACTCTTATCTCAAAAAATAAAAATTAATAAATCAAATCTTTTCAGTCCACCTTGGAAGCCATGCCTGGTATGTACCTCAATGAACATTATATAATAATAACAAATAATAACTCAATGAACATTAAAACACCTTAATTAAATGAACATTAAAACACATAATAAATTAGAAGCCCACTGTCATGTTGAAGCCAGATGTGGTGGCCATGCCTGTAATCCCAGCACTAAAGAGGTTGAGACAGACTGATTAAAAGAAAAAGCAAATCCATCATAATGTTGGTCATAATCCTCATCTATTTGACCCTACACAAACGTCACTTGCGTCACTTGCGTCTACAGCCTCAGACAGCTGCTACCACTCAAAAGGAACATCCCTCTGTCCCTGGAACTGTCTTGAAGTTGCTCTTGTTTGGAAGACAAATGGTTAGCAGCTGCAAGTTAATTAATTACCACTGTGCTTGGAAGGAAGGCAGAGAAGGAACCAGTGGGAATGCAAGTGCCACTTCATACACGGACCAAGGAATTCCTTTCCAACAAACAGCTTTCATTTCCTTGGAGGAAGCTAATCCGGATATAACCTTTGAACTTAAGAGAAAAGCTTCAGAAGAATCTAGCTACACAGACTTCAGAGGCAGTAACAGGAAAGTCACCCTGTTAAGCACCTGTACTTGTGTTTTAATGGAGAACATGGAGACTCCATCACTCGAACAGGCTAAAAGCCTGGATTAATTACAAGGGTGATGTGGAATATACTTCTTCCCTCCACTTTTCTCTTTTGTAAAATAAAGGGGCAAAAATTAATTAAAGCCCAGGCCTGGAGGCCTACATTTAAAACCCCAACTCTTAGGAGGCAGAAGCAGGCAGGTCTCTCTTGAGTTTGAGGCAGCTTGGTCTATATGGAGAATTCTAGGCTAGTGAGGACTACACAGTGAAACCCTGTCTCAAAATAATAATTAATAATTTAATTACTTGATTAAAAGACAAAACTGACTTAGACTAGCACTAATAGAACCTTCTGTGATGGAGGACACTGTCTAACCTATGCTGTCCAACAGCCACATGTGGCCACTGAAACTTTGAAATGTGGCTAGTGTAGCTTAGAAACTAGGGGGCTTTTTGGTTTTTTTGCTTGTTTGTTTTTTGTATTGGTCTTTTTGTGGTAAGGTCTCCCTGTAGCCCCAGCTGGCCTGGAACTCAGTATGTAGACCAGGCTGGCCTTTAACTCACAGAGATCCACCTGTGACAGTCTCTGCCTCCTGAGTGCTGGGATTAAAGGCCTGCACCACCATGCCTGGACAGAAACTGGACTTAACCTTTATTTAATTTTAGTCAATTCTGCTATAAATAGCCACATGTGGGTAATGGTCAGTTCCAGCTCTATAAAGACTTCTGGGATTTTACAAAATAGTCTAGGAAAGACCTGGGCTCTAAACCTAGCTCCACAAGGTATACAATCTTGTGTAATTACTTAATTTCCATGCACTTCATTTCCTCTATCTGTACCAGAATACCAGACCTGTCTTGTCAAACTTAGATCAAAAGAGACTGTGAATGTAAAGAGACCAGACAGGCCTTCAATAAACACTAGCTGCTTCTCTAGTTATCCCCTTTAGATTTCTGACTCCATCCCATCCTAACAGCCCTTCCTGCAGGGCATCCATTTTTATTATCTCATGGACTAAAAGCTTCAGGCCCCTACCTGCTGCCTTGTCTCTCAGAAAAGCAACTTGCTCAGGAACTGTTCCAGGTCCACAGGTGTGGGCAAGCCTCCAGTACTGCAAGTCCTTGGTGCCTCCGGAACCACTGGTTTCCGTTCACCCTCTGTTCCCTCTGCTTCACATGGTCAACACCAATTTACGCTCTTCCTGTGACTGCATATCAAAGCTGAAATATGGTTCATTGCAACCTAGCACCTGTTGCTTGTTTCTGGTACTTTCCTAATTTTCCCTTTGTCTCCTCCTACCAAGGATGGTATGGTTTCTTTCTTGTTTGCAATTGCTTTAGGACTTCTTAAAATATTGATCAATAATTTCTATTTCTCAGAAATAGAAATGCAACAAGCATTTATGACTGACCCTGCAGGAGTTTATAGTTACCAAGAAAAAAAGCACAAGAGACTGTTTATAAGTTTTTTGTTTTTTTTTCTGTATGTGTACGAATGTACTGTCTGCATGCAGGTCTGTGCACCCGTGTCGTGCAATGCCACAGAGGTCAGAAGAGGGTGTCGGATTCCCCTGGAACTGGAGTTCTCCTGGAATTGGAGTTTCAGATGGTTCTCGGCCACCATGTGGGTGCTGGGGATTGAACCCGGGTCCTCTGTAAGAGCGGTCGGCGCTCTTAACCACTGGGCCATCTCTCCAGCCCCGAGACTGTTTTATAATGAATGTTTCAGCACAGGAATAAAAGTGCTCCAGTCTCTATGTATATTAACATGATACGGTAGAAGCCTCACCCAGGTGGTCTACTGGTCTTTCTGAAGCTTAGACAGCCAGTCAGCCCTGACAAGGGAGGCTTTCCTTGGCTTCCAAGGTGAAAAAAATTTATTACATTTTTTGGTGTGGGGTGCACATGTATCACAGCACTGGTATGGAGTCAGAGAACAGCTTAGAGGAGTTGGTTTTCTCCTTCCACCTATGGGTCCAGGGATTCAACTCAGGTCATTAGGTTTGGTAACTGAGCCATCTCACCTGGCCCCAAGACAAGTTTTATCTGTAGACACAAATAAGTACCTAAGATAAGCAGATTGATTTTCTATAATACTAGCAATTATTGGAATGGTCCCCCACCACACCACAAACTCCAAGGAGGAGAAAGGAGCTGAGAGGCAGGCTGGCAATGTGGCCGGATTTCTATTTGGAATTGAGTGGAATTCTTGTTAGTTTTCTGGGACCTCACTGACAAGGGTATTCTCCGAGAGACTGTTTACTAAGCACAAAACCAAAAAGGGCAAATAATTTGAACTCTGGTCTTTGGGGGTAATGGTCTTTTATTTTTTATTTTTGTGTTCCTGGGCATCAAACTCAGGACTTCAAATAATCTAAACTAACTTGGATGGCAAGAAAAAAAGAAATGCAGCAAGCTACATTTGTGACTAACCCTGCAGTAATTTAGTTGTCAAAAGAAAATGAGGCAAAAGAGACTGTACAGAATGTTTCAGCATAGGATTGGTCTCTATGTATATTAACAGAATTACTTGATCCACACAAAACTGAGGACAAGTAATAAATAAGCTAACTAGCCAGGGCTTGGCCCTGAACCCACGCCAATTTTAAGTTTTCACTGGACTCTGGAGCCCAGGAGCCCAGGAGTCCAGGTAGACCACTCACTAAGCTGGTCCCCTTTTTCTGAAAAGCATATCCATTTAAGTATATTTGAGATTGTGAAACTTTCTTACTAAGAGTTAAAATAGGTCAATTCCAGAAAGGCATTCATTTCAAGGGGACTTTCATCTGTGGTTATTTTAAAAACCAATGCTTCTAAAACTGACGTTATGACACTTAAAAACAGGCCCTTTTACTGAGAACTGAGTAAATTTCCCTACTCCCTAATTTTGTATTCTTTTTCCCTTCAACCATTTAAGAGAGTGGATATAGAAGGATCACTTTTTGAGAATTTCAGATTACTTGAAAACATTTTTTTTATACTGGATAAAGTAACCAAATATCAGTACTGGGAAAACTTGTAAATCATTACTTCCAAATCATTAAGTGTCCCTGATGAAATCATGTACTACAGTACTACATCCACAAGATAATGAGCTGAACTATCTCATTCTATTCTTGATGTGGGAGTACAGAAGCTCCTTCCCCTCCATGGCTCTGGTGTCCTGATCTCTCAAAGGACAGCGCCAGGCCAGGGGCTGAGGAAATATAAGGGCCCATCCGGTTCTAAAGGGCTCTGCTTCTATAAGAGCTGAACAGCTGCTTTCTATGTCCATGACTCTTCAGAAAGAGAAGTCCCTTCAGGAGTCCTTTGGAGCCTCCTGATCCCTGAATGTTCCCAAGATTATTGATAGCAAGGCTACATCTTGCAGATGTCACCAGTAAATTCCAAAATGTATATATTGTCAATCAAAAAATTTAGATGTAATAAACTTAACAAAGCACAGGATATGAACAAGTCATTCAACTCAAGCTATCACTGTGATGAAAAATACCATTTTAAAAAATGTTCGGTAAAAAAATAAAAATAAAAAAATGTTCAATTATAACAGCATCAAATATTAACTGACAACACAAAAGCATTATTCAGAAAAAAAAACTATCAGACTAGAAAGAGAAAACACTAATACATGAAAAGATCCCTAGAAAAAATTTTTTTTTTTTTTTTTTTTTGTGTTTTTGAGTCAGGGTCTCCCTATAGCCCCAGCTATCCTGGAACTCACTCTGTAGACCAGGCTGGCCTTGAACTCACAAAGATCCGCCTGCCTCTGCCTCCCAAGTGCTAGGATTAAAGGCATGCACCACCATGCCCGGCTTAGAAAATTTTTTTAAAATATGACTATCCAAAGAGTGGGTTAAAAAAGAAACTTCAGAAATGAATCAAAATACTATAAAGACAAAGTAAAAGTAAATCTGAAATAAAGCAACTAAGTACATAATAGTTAATAAAATCCAGTAAGACAGTAAAACTCAGTGTGAAGAAAAATTAGCATAAACCTATACCCTGGCCAACACACTAATTAATTCCACATGGGACAAAGAGAAAGCAAAGCCTAAAAAGAAAACCACACTCCAGGTAGTTTGGAGAGGTGGCACTTCTAAATGGTCACGAAAATAGACTGTCCTATACATGTGGCCTGCTTGTTAAAGATAAAAAATACTTTCTCAATACAACAATAAACATTCTTGGGGACAATTTAATAATCAGATAATTTATAAAACCTTAACGAGGCACAAGGCAGTCACTGTGGCACAGGCCTGTAATCCTAGCACTTGGCAGGCTAAAGGGGATCTGGAATTTGAGGCCAGTCTGGGCTGTATAGCAAAATCCTGGAATCCTGTCTCAAAAAAACTTTTTAAAAGTTAGAAGGATTAGAAAAATTCACCTGTGACTTGCCCAAGTGTTCAGCCTGGTACAAAGCTACCCCAACCTACCTTTCCAGCTTCATCTCCAGTGACCTGCCGGGATGCACTGTCACACTGAGCTGCCAGGGCTGGTCCCTCCTGACACATCCCAAGCTTCCCTCCCCCCCACCACCACAGCAGGCTTCCTGCCACACCCCTCCCCCAATTCCCATGGAAATCCTAGCTCCCCTTCCAGACCCAGCTCTCCTAATCTCCCTCTCGGAATGAGTCCCACAGTGCTCTCTTTGTACCTCTTCTTTGGGGACACTTTCTTACTCTGCAGCCATTTATTTCCTCCACTGCCATCACCTCCTCCCTTCCATTATTAGATTTTCATATTCTTAGAGGCAGATTACCCATCTCTTGAGTTTCCTATAGGCAGCCTGAAGCACAGTACATTCAGTAAGCACTCAATAAGCAAACTAATATGAAAAGTAGAAAATGACTTCATTTCAAATACATGGTGAGTAACTGAAGGAAAGCAAATTGTAGGAGCCTTTATACTGCCACTGAACTATGAAAAAAAACCCGAAAAAAAAAGAAAAAAAAAACCCAAACTTTAAAAAAACAAAAAAAGTCGCTGGGCACGGTGGCACACGCCTTTAATCCTAGCACTCCAGAGGCAGAGGCAGGCGGATCTTTGTGAGTTTCAGGCCAGCCTGGTTTAAAGAGTGAATTCCAGGACAGCTGGGGCTATAGGGAGACCCTGTCTCGAAAAGACAACAAAAAAAAAAAAAAAAAAAAGTCAACCCTGGAGGAAACAGTTGAAGCATATATTATAAATCAATTCAAACTATCTTGGGAACATATTCTGTTGATGTGTAACAGGAGTAGAAGGACTTACTGTGAATTGGTGGGTAAATTCATATAAAATAAAACTGGTTCTGGGGCTAGAGAGATGGCTCAGCAGTTTAAGAGCACCCACTCCCTTGCAGAGGACCCAGGGTTTGGTTCCCAACACCCACGTGGTGGCTAAGAACCATCTTTAAGCCAGGCGTGGTGGCACATGCCTTTAATCCTAGCACTCGGGAGCCAGGGGCACGGGGACCTCTATGAGTTCAAGGCCAGCCTTGTCTACAGAGCAAGTTCCAGGCCAGTTGGGACTATAGAGAGACCCTATCTCAAAACAAAACAAAACAAAACAAAACAAAACAAAACAAAAACCTGGTTCTAAAACCTTTACAAGAATACCATTAAATAAAAAAATAAAGCAGAAATCACCTAAATAACCAAGGAAGTCACATTTGCCTAGCCAGCCAAACTTTATCATACTCTACTCTTCAGCCAACTAAGTGGCAAGACTGCAAGGTGCATAAGTGTAATGAGACCAAACACCAACCAGTCTCAGCTGTCTGAACTGGGGAGAGTGTGTGCCTAGTCCCAGCACTTGGGAGGCTGAGGGAGGAAAATCACAAAGTCAGCCTGGGCTACAGGGCAAAACCCTGTCTCAAAACAAAAGATGTAAAAAAATGCATATGTGCCCTCAAAGAGGTGGCTCAACAGGCACTTGCCACCAAGCCTGGTGACCTGGGTTCCATCCCAGAGATCCACAGGGTGGAAGGAGATTCCCACAAGTTGTCTTCTACGCATGCACGCATATATATATATATATAGCGCATATATATTTTTATATATATATATATAAATAAATGTAATAAAGAATTTTAGGGGCTGGAGAGATGGCTCAGCAGTTAAGAACACTGGCTGCTCTTGCAGAGGACCGGGGTTCGATTCTTTGCACCCACATGACAGCTAACAACTGTTCCAAGGTAATCCAACACCTCACCTCTGTGAGCACTGCACAACATGGGTGCACTTACACACATGCAGGCAATACACTCATGCATATAAAATAAGAATAATAAATGAAATATTAAAAAATTTTTATGTGGGGCTGGAGAGATGGCCTAGTGGTTAAGAGCGCCGACCGCTCTTGCAGGGGACCCAGGTTCGATCCCCAGCACCCACATGGCGGCCGAGAACCATCTGAAACTCCAATTCCAGGAGAACTCCAGTTCCAGGGGAATCCGAGACCCTCTTCTGACCTCCTCGGCATTGCACGACATGGGTGCACAAACTTGCATGCAGACAGTACATTCATATACAGAAATAAATAAAAACTTTAAAAAAAAAATTTAATGTGTATGAGTGTAGTGTCTGCATGTAGGTTGGTGCACCCATGTGTGCAAAGCTGTGGATGTCAGAAGAGGGCATCGGCCGGGCGTGGTGGCACATGCCTTTAATCCTAGCACTCAGGAGGCAGAGGCAGGCGGATCATTGTGAGTTCAAGGCCAGCCTGGTCTACAGAGAGAGTTCCAGGACAGCTGGGGCATCAGATTCCCCTGGAACTGGAGTTAATAGCCAGCATGTGGGTGCTAAGAATCGAACCCTGGTCCTCTGCAAGAGCAGTCGGTGCTCTTAACTGCTGAGCCATCTCTCCAGCCCCAGATATAGGTTCTATTAAAGGAATTCTTACATCCAGAGTTTCTAGAGTGGTCCAGAAAATGTCAGCTACTCAACAAGAGCTCACCTCCTTGTTCACTTTCTGTTCTTTCTGTGGCTCCTCAGCTTCCTCTTAACCTGACTCCCTCCCTTACATCAAAGCAGGATCCCCCTGAGAGAGATGGCGAAATCTGAGACAGAATCACCATTCTTCCCTTGGGCCCTTCTTTTGAAACAAAACTCCATTCATCTAGGCAGGAGTTAACTTAGCAAACAGGTATATGAGCCTCTAAAGAGCTCTCCTGGGATCTGGGGCAACAAAACCAAGACATGAGGTTAAAGCACATCAAGGGAGACCAGGATGGTTTTTCAAAATGGGCAGTTTCTGGAAAGGAATGGAGGAAACAAAACTGGGACCCTGAGTTTTCTTCTCCAGCCTGCCTCATCTTCTTCCCCATCTGTGGGTTCTCTAGGTTCACTTTCTCAAAATGTCAGCAAGATTCACTACTTGACCTGGGCTTCATGAAGCTCTGATGGAATAGCTACCATCCGCACACAAGAAAAGCAGCAAGGAGTTGGCAGTGGTAGTTAAATATTACTTGGGTTTCTTTTTCCTTTGAGACAGGGTCTCACTACATTGCCCAGGCTGGTTTTGAACTCGGGGTTCAAGTCATTCTCCTGCCTTGGACTCCTAAGTAGGTGGGGTACTGGCATGTAGCACTATGCCAGGCTTGGTCTTTTCAACTCTACTGAAGATGATGTGCTATGTTGGCAGTGCCAGTAACCCAAGGGCCCAAACTGGTATTTCCCTATTAAGTTAAGCAAAAAAGAATGTATCATGTATATAAAAAAGAAATTATATGATCATGTAATAAGAACTAAAAATACATGATTCTTTCACAACAAAAATGACACTACAGCTGCACCTGGTAGTATAGACCTGGAACCCCAGTAACTGGGGAGGCTGAGGCAAGAGGCTCCTAAGTTCAAGAACTAGCCCTGCAGACTGACTTTAAAGCTCTATCTCAGAATAAAAGAGTTTAAAAGAGCAAGGGGTGTAGATCAGAGGTGTGAGAGGCCGAGTCCAGCCCCCAGAGAGACTGGACATAATGTGACATTTATTGCACAATATATAAACCAGAGGCACAAAGGCAGGTGAGGATGGGAAAAAGCAAGCAAAAAATAAATTAAAAGTTGCTTTTTTTTTTTGGACTTTTTGAGACAGAGTCTCCCTGCAGCCCCAGCTGGCCTGGAACTCTTTATGTAGACCAGGTTGGCCTTGACCTCAGAGATCTGCCTGTCTCTGCCTCCTGAGTGCTGGGATTGTAGGCCTGTGCCACACCCAGCAAGAGTTGCTATTTTTTAAAGGGACACAAGCCTTGGAATGAATTTTGTTCTCTGGGGTATTTTGTTTTGTAATCTTATTGGGAATTTTTGCAAACTACAAAAAAATAAGGGGAGCTCCCAACACTCAAGAGGCCGGCCGAGGAGGGGAGAACAGAGGCAGCCGTTACAGCCCACACCTCTAGAAGTAGGGGAATATCCAAACACAAGAGTCTAACCTGGCCTTCACAGTAGGTAAGCATGATGGCAAACTTAAAACACAGAACCACGCAAGATATAGGATATAACTCAGTGCATGTGTGTGTCATTGGGCTGGGGGTACAACTTAGTGGTAGAGGGCTTGCCTACCACGTGTAAGGTACTAGGTGTGAACCTCAATACCACAAATTAAAAAAGAGGAAGGAAGGGAGGGAGGGAGAGATGCAGGGAGGGTGGAATCAATCAGCCATGCAGCAAAGTAAAAGAGGTCAGTCCAGATTAAAGGAACAAGTGGGCAAAACCAGACAGCCAGGTTTAATCCCAGCGCTGACTGCTCTTGCAGAGGACCCAAGTTTGATTCCCAGCACCCACATGGCGTCTAAGAACTGTCTTTAGTGCTGGGCTTGGTGGTGCAGGCCTTTAATGCCAGCACTCAGAAGGCAGAGGCAGGGGGATCTCTATGAATTCAAGGGCAGCCTGGTCTTCAAAATGAGTTCCTCAATAAAAATTGGCTTTGGGGGGGGGGGGAAGAGTTCCTGTCTCAAAAAGACAAAAAGGAAAAAAAAGGAAGTAGTGTGTCGAGGGCAGGTGTGGACAGTTTCCAAACGGTTTGGAGTACAACAGATAAACTGGGAAACAGGGAAACCAACCCCCGGATAGCAAGCCAGGGCTACAAGCCCTCCTGCTTTGTTTCACAAGTGCACCAACACATGAGCAATAGTGTTTTTGTTCAAACCTGAGGGTCTCCTGTAAACAGGCTTGAACTGTGAAGCTGAGGGGATCCTGAACTCCTGCTCCACTTGCTTTTACCTCCGAATGCTGGGATTACAGGTGCCATGCCCACTTTACTCAGTGCTGGAGATCAAACCCAGGGTATTGTGAATGCTAGGTAAGCAGGCTACCAAGTAAGCCGCACCCATGCCAGCCTAAGTCATTTTTATGAGTCTCTTTACCACTTCTGAGTGCTGAAAGAGCAGAAACATTCTTCACAAGAACACCGGCCTCACACCTGACTTTTCACCGAAGCTGCTCTAAAAGACAGCAGTGTACGTATGCGTTATTGCTTTCATGAGTCAACAGAAGCATCTAAGTTGAAATTTTCAGAGCAAACCCTACTAAAAGCCTACAAGTGATTATAATGCACACCCCAGAAAAGGCCCTAAAAGATTCCCCAAAGTACATGAACCTGTCTTAGGCATAGTGGTGCATACCTATCATTCCAACACTCAGGAGGGAGAGACAGAAAGATGGAGACACCGGTTCCAAGCCTGGACTAAGCAAGAACTTGGGGGGGGGGGAGCAGAGGCTGAGAGGGTGCAGCTCAGTGGGGGAGCCCCTGCTTAGTTATGTGCAGGGCTCTGGGTTCACTATAACATTGCAAAGTCAATGAATAAACCTGTCTTTCCATTCCTGTCTCCTTTCTCAAGGACCTGTGCACTCTTAGCAGATGAGGTTTCCTTACATATCTGACTACTAAGGCCATGAACCACACCTGGTCCAAATGCAGTAATGGCTCAGGTTACACACATAAACAGTTCCAAAACCCCGAATCACAGATGCCAAGGCCAAACTATGAACCCAAGTCTATTTGCCAATGTATGGCCTTCAAAGCCTGTTTCCATCTGCCATCTTGTGTCATTTGCACAGTATTCCATATAGGTAGAAACTGTCCAACAACTTCAGCAGTTACCTACTGAGTACCTACTACATGCCAGATGCTGTTCTACACACTAAGCAAGGAGAAAGCAAACTTCCAGCCATCATGAAGCTTGCATTTTAGAGGGGTAGAGGACAGACATCCATTATGCAACATTAGTGGTCAATAGTACAAAGAAAAGTGAGGCAAAGTAAGGGGTAGAAAAAGGCAGAGGAGGTTCTATGAATGTGGTAAGGCTGGCTTCTGAGAGCATCAGTCCCTACTAAAATAGGAATGTGCCCCCCCCCAGAGCAAAGGTCAGGGAGGCTGAAGCCCAGGGTGAGGGAGACAGTTGGGGGGGGGGGAGCTGACTAGGTTGGGCCTTGTAGTCAGTCCATCAAGGTGAACCATTAACATCCCACTTCACAGATAAGGAAACTAACAATGAAAATATAAGGGACTGGCCTGTGGTCAAATAACCAGTGCAGTCTCAGGAGATAGCTAATCTTAGCACTTCTACTGGGGGTACAGGCTTCTCCTCACGGATATTAAAAGTGCTGTTTAAAAGAAAATAAAGAGGCCAGGCGTGGTGCCGCAGGTGTGCAGTCTGTGGAATCTGGCTTTTTCATCCTTATTAAAGTCCTGCATTGTCACCGATGCCTTTTTTTAATTTGTGACTGTATATGAAATGTTTTAATTTTTGTGCATGTGTCCTGAGCCATCTCTCCTGTCCTCTTTATTTTCTTTTTCTTTTCTTTTTTTTAAATTTTATTTCTTTTTGTATGTGTATGAATGTACTGTCTGCATGCAGGTTTGTGCACCTGTGTCATGCAATGCCTTGAAGGTCAGAAGAGAGCGTCAGATTCCCCTGGAACTGAAGTTAAAAACAGTTCTCAGCCGCTATGTGGGTGCCGGGGATCAAACCCAGGTCCTCTGCAAGAGCAGTCGTAACTGCTAGGCCATCTCTCCAGCCCCTTTTTGGTCTTTTTGAGACAGGGTCTCCCTTTAGTCCCAGCTGGCCTGGAGAGCCCTATGTAGACCAGGCTGGCCTTGAACTCAAGAGATCCGCCTGCCTCTGCCTCCCAAGTGCTAGGATTAAACGCCTGTGCCACCTGGCATGGCTAGCAATTTTAAATAGTTCTAATTATTTACATACTTTGCCAATCTGATTCAGTATCACAATGCTGCCTGATAAAAGCAGTTTCTTGCCAGGCATGGTGGCGCACGCCTTTAATCGCCTTTAATCCTAGCACTGGGAGGCAGAGGCAGGCAGATCTTTGTGAGTTCAAGGCCAGCCTGGTCTACAGAGTGAGTTCTAGGACAGCTGGGGCTATAGGGAGACCCTGTCTCGAAAAGACAAAAAAAAAAAAAAAAAAAGATTTCTTAGAATCTGGCCTCGCCCACCTTCAGCAACAGCATGTGTCCTGGGTGACCAAGGACTATTCTGAATGATTGTGTCTAGACTCAGGCTGTTTTGTATTAATATGATTTGCCTGCCCATGTAACTGTTGTTTCTATAGGTATTCATACTTGTAAAACTATATACACATTGTTGCTGGTGGCACACACCTTTAATCCCAGCACTAAGGAGACAGAGGCATCTGCCTCTCGATCTCTGAGTTCAAGGCCAACCTGGTCTACATAGTGAGTTCCAGGACAGCTGGGGCTACAGGGAAACCATGTCTCAAAAAGGCCAATTAAAAATAGAAATCCAGGGCTGGAGAGATGGCTCAGCGGCTAAGAGCATCGACTGCTCAGGCAGAGGACCCAGGTTCGATTCCCAGCACCCACATGGCAGCTAAGAACTGTCTTTAACTCCAGTTCCAGGGGAATCCGATGCCTTCTTCTGACCTAAGCAGCACTGCATGACACGAGTGCACAGACCTACATGCAGACAGTACACTCATACACAAAAATAAATAATTTTTAAAAATCCATCTTTCATTTAACCTTTTAATGATTTTTCCTTCTATTTTCTTCTTTCCCTTCTTCCTACTTCCTTAGCTTTTATGGGTATTTGAATATTCCATGATGTTTAATATGGCTTTGCAATTCCTCACTTTATTTGCTTGTGTCCTCTACATATTTAATATGTGACTTCATATTCACCTCTTTATTTGGTTTACTCTTGGGAAGTAGATGGTATTGTTTTCTGCATTTCTGTGCTTGGCACCAAATGCTCTTATGCCATAGGTGTGCCTAAGACAGGATAACTAGCATACAGAGAAGAAACAGCCATACACATCTCAGTATTCCAGACAGCAAGAGGCTCTGCAGGTGAAAGTCCTTCAAAGGACTGAGATCTCTGAAATACTGCTTACAAGGGAAGAATCCTGTGAATCGTGTTCCAATTCTTCCAGAAGTGACAAATGTTACTTTTGTTCCCATTTCAATGGTCAAAACAAGTCACATGACCATGCTTTCCTTAAAGGGAGGAAGGGATCTTCTTGGAAAGGGGAACCAGCAGTACTTCAACCAATACAGTGACATCCCAACAGTTTAAAAGATTCAGCATTCTTTTTTACTTAATGTCTAACTTAAAAAATATTTTTTAATTTTATGTGTATGTATCCATTGCATGCATTCATACACATAAAATAAATAAAAATAACACAGGTCTCCCTTTAGTTCAGAGATCAGAAAAGGGAAGTGTGTGCAAGGCCCCAAATTCAATCCCTAGCACTAAAACACACACACACACACACACACACACACGCACGCACACGCACACACACACACACAGATGTCTCATTAAAAGATGAGGAAACCTGAAAAACATGGATGTACTTTGTGTGGTCTGTAAGGAAACTGCATTTAAGCACAAGAGACATTTCTTTTCCCCAATAAGGGAAAGAAAAGGGGAGAGAAGATTCACTCTAGGCCAAGGGAAGGGCATGTGGGAAGGACAGGAGGGAGTGCAGCCCAACTCACTGAGGAAGTGAAAGAGGGCCAGGATGGAAAAGGAGCACAGGAAATGTGGTTAGAGAAAGGGAGGCCTTAGGTAGCAGCTCAGCTTCTCAGCACAGCAGAAGAAGCTGGGATTGTATTTTTTTGAGACAGGGTCTCCCTGTGGCCGCAAAGGCCTGGGACTCACTGTGTAGATAGAGCAGGCTGGCCTTGCACTCACAGATCACTGGCCTCTGCCTCCCCAATCCTGGGATTAAAGGCGTGCATCACCAGGCCCAGCTGCTGGGATTGTATTCTAATTGCAATGGGACCAGAAATAGAATACATAGTAATGAAGCAGCCTCACTTCCAGTGCAGTTCATTTTAATACTTGGGAGTCTAACAATATGGTCACATTTTTTTTTTTTTTGAGACAGGGTCTCCCTTTAGTCCCAGCTGGCCTGGAGCTATGTAGACCAGACTGGCCTTGAAGTCACAGAGATTCGCCTGCCTCTGCCTCCCCGATCGCGGGGATTAAAGGCCTGTACCACCATGCTCGGCCTAAGAGGGTTCTTAGCCACCATGTGGGTTCTTGGAATGGAACCCGGGTCCTCTGCAAGAGCAGTCAGTGCTCTCAACCGCTGAGACATCTCTCCAGCCCCGCTCACATATTTTAAACAAGATGTTTGCATTTTTCCCAAGAACCCCTCACAAACTCCAGGGCCCCCATTACCCCACTTCTTCCCTAAAAGTGCTATGCTGGCAGTAAACTCAAGGTGCCAGGGAAAAACTCTGACAGCTGAGCACCAGCTCCTCAGCCACTATTTCTTCTTTTTCCCCTTTAGTTCACACGGTCTGATAATGCGTGAAATCGGGACATGGAATCATCACAGAGATCAGAAGCTTGTTCCTTCTGCTGCCAGCCCAAAGATGTGTACAGCTCACCCCAACTCCCACCTACAATTAGTACAAGAAAATATGGGGGAACAGCCTGTTTGTCTCGGGCAGCCCACACGGAGATGCCTCCTATTGCCACCCAGCAATGAGTCATGGAGGTAGATCTAGACAGATGGCATGGAAAACTAAGCGAGGGAGGGTTGTTTGTCCAGGGGCATCTTAACACACACATCCACCTAATGGAAATGACTTGCCAGTGTCCTCGAGCCTCCTCTACTCACCAATTACAAAGTCACCAGAGGCAGTTTGGGAAGGTTTACTATGCACTAGCTCATTTAATCACAGCTACCTAAGTAGGTGCTATTATTAGAACCACTTATAAGGATGAAGAAAAAAATTGATAAGCCTAGGCCTCAGAGAGCATGAGAGGCTTGTCCAGGCTCAGAAAATCACAAGTGACAGAGACAGGCTTCACATCCAGCTTCACTCCTGAGCACAACCTCTTTAGCTAACCAAACTTTTATTTATTTTTTTTTTTTTGTATGTGTATGAATGTACTGTCTGCATGTAGGTTTGTGCAATGCCACGGAGGTCAGAGAGGGTGTCAGTTTCCCCTGGAACTGGAGTTAAAGATGATTCTCAGCTGCCATGTGGGTGCTGGAGATCGAACCTGGGTCCTCTGCAAGAGCAGTCGGCACTCTTAACCTCTAGGCCATCTCTCCAGCCCCAGCTAACCAAACTTCTTAGAACCTCCCAGTCCCACTCAAAATTTTTTGTCACCGACTCAAAAATAGCTTCTTTTTATCGTCCCTGTTCTGTTCTATTTTTAATTTTTGTTTTTGAGGCAGGGTCTCCTTTAACCCCAAATGGTCTGGAACTCACTATGTAGACCAGGTTGGCCTCAATCTCACAGATTCACCTGCCTCTGCCTCCTGAGGGCTTGGATTAAAGGCATATGCCACCATGCCCTGCCTGTTCTATTTCCTTAAATTAATTTTATTCTTGGTGTCTGTGGGAGTGTGGGCGGGCACCTCCTACAGCACACATCAGAGAACTTTTAGGAGCTGATTTTCTCCATCCACTGTGGGATCTAGGGATCAGACTCAGGTAATCAGACTGGGATAGCAGCCACTTTTACTGAAACATCTCCCTATGTCCCTATTCTGTCCATTTAATGAAATCCTCTCCAACTTTGAAATAGCAGAGTACAGCCAAGTGTCACGATTAACAAGAGAATGATGACAGGTACTTCCACTCAGCATGCAGCTCCAATCCAAAGGTTGAAAAGTTAAAAGGAGGGGCTGGAGAGATGGCCTAGCAGTTAAGAGCACCGACTGCTCTTTCAGAGGACCCGGGTTCGATCCCCAGCACCCACATGGTGGCTGAGAACCATCTGTAACTCCAGTTCCAGGAGAATCCAACACCCTCTTCTGACCTCCTCAGCATTGCACGACATGGGTGCACAAACCTACATGCAGACAGTATTCATACACGTAAAAAAATAAATAAAAATTTTAAAAAATGTAAAAGGAAGATGAGATGTAACCTGCAGCCAGAATCCACTGAGAAAAGAACTTAAGCCTAGTGGCTGCAGAGATGACTGGGTGGTTAAGAGTGCTTACTGCTCAGCCGGACCACACCTTTATTGTCTACACAGTGAGTTCCAGGCCAGGCTGTGACTACAGGGAGACTGTCTCAAAAAGACCAAAAAATTTAAAAAAAAAAAAAAAAAAAAAGAGTGCTTACTGCTCTTGCAGATGACCAAAGTTCAGTACCCAGCACCCACACCAGGCAGCTCATAACCAAGTATAACTCCATCACCAGGGGATCAGAGAAGCCTCTGGCATCCAAGAACATTCACACTGTGTGCATAGACATACATACAAACACATTATTAAGCATAACACTTTAAAAAAAATTGTCCTAATCTAGGTATAGTAAAGCCTGACTGGAACAAAGAATTTAGGAAGATAAGGCAGGAGGATTTCAAGTTCCATGCCAGCCTGGGTTACGTGTGGTGACCCCCCCCCCCCAAGTACATTTGACCTGAAAACAGGGTTACTGAATACCTTGTCTGGGAAGTGAGGGACTTGTAATCTGTTTTAAAGGATAAAGTCCTGTACATTATTTCAATATCATACAAAAGTCATTCACTGAGATCCTAAAGGGATTGGGGGGGGGGGGAGCTGGCTGAGCTCATACAAGACCACCACGGCCTTGTGATCCCCGCAGGGATAAACAATCAAAAATATGGGAGTGGAGAAGTTACAGAAATCAGAAATCACGGACTGCAGAAGATTCAAGGCTACTTTTCACTGGGCCAGCTACACAGTCTCCTGTGGACAGATAAAGATTAGAAATTTTACCTTTCGGGCTGGAGAGAAGGCCTAGCGGTTAAGAGCGCCGACCGCTCTTACAGAGGACCCGGGTTCGATCCCCAGCACCCACATGGCAGCCGAGAACTGTCTGAAACTCCAATTCCAGGAGAACTCCAGCTCCAGGGGAAACCGACACCCACTTCTGACCTCCGCGGCATTGCACGACACGGGTGCACAGACTTGCATGCAGACAGTACATTCGTACACATACAGAAATAAATAAAAATTAAAAAAAATTAAAAAAAAAAAAGAAATTTTACCTTTCTAGTTATTTCACCAGGTAGTAAGTCTGTCTCTGTCTCGTCTCTCTCTGTCTCATTTCAGGATCCAACAGGTGAGCCCGGAAACACTCCCCCCCACCTCCCCCACCAAACAGCCTGATAAAATAAAGCACAGGTCTGTCTGTAAGCTACGCCAGCCGCTGCAGACACCAAGGTTTGGTTTCCATGGTCCTGGTTCCTAAAAGCCTCGGGTCACGATCGAGTAAGCAAAGCCAGTGGCGAAGGGCTAATGGTCAGATAAAGAGGGGCGCCGCTTCCTTCTATCACGGCAGTTCCCAAGAAGGCGGCCAGGAGCAGGGAGTCCCCAGAGGGAGCAATGAAAAGCCACGGGGAAGTCTGTGCACACACGCCCCCGCTGGCTAGGCGACCGACGGGCTCCTAGGCCCCACAGGTGTCAGGCAGCAAGGGAAGGATGGGGTTCACCCCAACTCCGCACTCGGACCCCGAGCTGCTATCAAAGGCACAGAAGCCATCTGAACTCCTTCCACGACCTTTGCCTCTGCGTTCCGTTAAGGGCCAGAATCCCAAAGGATCCTCTTTAGAAAACGGCTGCGGAGACAGTTTTTTCGGGCGAAGACTGACGGATAGGCGGCCAGTGGCTACTGTTAGGGTCGGGAAGATGGGGGGTCGGGTGCACCGGCCGGGGTGATTCAGGCGCGCAATCAGTGCTTAGTCACCGATAACAGGGCGCCCGGAGTTCATCGCCCCCCGCCAGCCGGGCAGTACGTGACCCAGCAGAGCACAGCGGTGGCGGCCTCCCGGCCCCTCCCGGTACTTACTCAGCCGAGCTGGTCCCGTTCACCGCCGAGCCTTCAGGGGCCGGGTTCAGTTGGATGGGCGTCGGCTTCTTCTTTGGCATTTTGCAGAGGGGGAACGAGCTTGCAACTCGGCGGGGAGCGCGCGGCCGCTTCTTGCTTCCTCCCTCCGCGCTGCCCAGCTCGCGCTGCGCGGAGACTCGAAACGCGTCGGCTGCGTCCGCACCGGGCTTGCGGGACTCTCCGCCCGGGAATCCACGCGCGGGGAACCAAGGAAAGGCTACTCGGAGCGCGGCGCGGCACCGGCTGTGAGCGGTCGACGACCACTGACTCCTCAGCCCTACGCCTCAGCGCCCCGGTCCCTTGGGATCAGCCGGCCCTGCCGCGCAGTCGCCGCAGCAAAATTCCAACCTCAGCCTAGGGGATAGTGCGGCCACCGCGGCTACCGCGCTCCCAGCAGCCGCGCGCAGCCGGCCCAGGGAGGGACTGGAGGGCGGGGGGAGGGGCGGGGAACGGGGAAGCCCCGCCTCTGCCGGCCTGCGGCGCGGCCCTCACGCCGGCCTGGCCCGCCTCTATCGCCTTGCCGACAGCCAATGGGAAGCAACCTCGGCGGCAGATGACGCGGAAATACGTCACGAGGGTGCGTCGGCAGGGGAGGGGGTCAAAGACGGGTTCCCCAGCGCCCTCTGCTGACCTAGGGGCCCAGGTGGATCCAATAGCAAAGGAGACATGTCCGGGCGCTTGTATGGAGGGCACCACTTCTCTACTAAGTGCTCCTCCGCCTCATTCTCTGAGTGATCTGGACTCCTCTCCTCCCTTTGCCTAAGTCATGTCGATGGAGATCAAAGTACAAAATAAGTAAGAAAAAGGATCCCTTTTCAAGTCCAGATGTGAGGCAGAGTAGAGGAAGGAAAACTTGTCAAGAGTCTCCCTAAATCAAAGAAGCCGGCTTAATTTTTCTCTCTTCACACTACTAGCAAGGAGTTAGGGAGCTGAATACTCCATGTTGATGAGATTGTAAATTGGTGCAACCTATTTTGAGAGCAAAAGTCCTTTGTGTAACCAATCTCATCTCCCATTAAAATAAATAAGCCTTTAAAAAAAACACTTTCAGGGGCTGGAGAGATGGCTCAGTGTTTAAGAGCGCCGACTACTCTTGCAGAGGACCCGGGTTTGATTCCCAGCACCCACATGGCAGCTAAGAACTGTCTTTAACTCCAGTTCCAGGGGAATCCGACGCCCTCTTCTGACCTCCGCGGCATTGCACAACACGGTGCACCAACCTACATGCAGACATTACACTCATACAAATAAAAAAATAATTAATTAAAACTCTTTCATGGTCAAATGTGGTGGCACATGCCTTTAAGCCCAGCACTTGGGAGGCAGAGTCAGGTGCATCTCTGTGAGAGTTAGGCCAGCCTGGTCTACCTAGAGAATTTCAGGACAGCTGGGACTGCTGGTAGATGGGGTTGCAAAACAAAACCCTCCTTCAGAGCTAAAACTGTAGTTCACTTGGTAGAGTGCCTGTCTAGCATGCTCCAAGCCCTGGGTTGGATCTACAGCACCACACAAAACAGGTGTGGTACAACAAACCTGGAATCCCAGCACTCCTGAAGTGGAAGCAGGAGTTTCAGAAGTTCAAGGGAATCTAAGCTACATAGTTCCAGCCCAAGCTAGGCTCCAGGAGACTCAGTCTCCAAAAACAAAAAGAAAACAAAAAAACTACTTCAGGATGTGAGAAACAGGACCCTCACTCTTTAACAACAAATTAAAGACACTAACGAAAGCAAACATAAAAGGAAGGCACCAATACTGAAAAGGCAAAAATGGCTTATGTGACAATTTGGGTAGAGATGGTGACTTTTAAAAGTCAGCATCTGGGGCTGGAGAGATGGCCTAGCGGTTAAGAGCACCGACTGCTCTTGCAGAGGACCCGGGTTCGATTTCCAGTACCCACATGGTGGCTAAGAACCATCGTCCGAAACTCCAGTTCCAGGAGAATGCCAGTTCCAGGGGAATCCAAGACCCTCTTCTGACCTCCGCGGCTTTGCACGACACGGGTGCACAAACCTGATTGCAGACAGTACATTCATACACATACAAAAGAAAATAAAATTAATTAAAAAAATAAAATAATAAAGTCAGCATCCAAATGGGGCATGGATCTCCTGTCCCCCCCAAACTCAGGAGACAAGCAAGTGGATCCTTCTGAGATGGAGGTCAGCCTGGTCTATATAGTGAGTTCCGGGTCAGCTGGGGCTACAGGGAAACATTGTCTCAAAAATAAATAAATAACCTAACCAGCACTTGGAGACAGAGGCAGGCATATCTTTGTGAGTTCAAGGCCAACCTGGTCTACAGAGTGAGTTCCAGGACAGCTGGGGCTACAGGGAGACCCTGTCTGGAAAAGACAGGAAGGAAGGAAGGAAGGAAGGAAGGAAGGAAGGAAGGAAGGAGGGAGGGAGGGAGGGAGGGAGGGAGGGAAGGAAGGAAGGAAGGAAGGAAGGAAGGAAGGAAGGAAGGAAGGAAGGAAGGAAGGAAGGAAGGAAGGAAGGAATAGTTGGAGAGATGGCTCAGTGGTTAAGAGCAGTGGCTGTTCTTTCCCAGGGTACTATTCCCAGCACCCACATAGCGACAGGCAACTGTCCATAGCTCCAGTTCCAGGTGATCAGACATTGTCTTCTGACCTCCACTGGTACTGCGTGACATGTGTGCACTTACATACACATCAAATAAAATAAAAATAAAAATATTAAATAAGGGGCTGGAGAGATGGCCTAGCGGTTAAGAGCGCCGACTGCTCTTACAGAGGACCTGGGTTCGATCCCCAGCACCCACATGGCGGCTGAGAACCGTCTGAAACTCCAATTCCAGGAGAACTCCAGTTCCAGGGGAATCCAAGACCCTCTTCTGACCTCCTCGGCATTGCAGGATGCGGGTGCACAAACCTGCATGCAGACAGTACATTGATACACATACAGAAATAAATTAAATTAAATTAAATTAAATTAAATTAAATTAAATTAAATTAAATTAATAAATGGAAAAGAAATCTGAGAAGGAAAGAGCACTTCCAGGCAGGGAGGAAGCCTTAGAAGGGATCTTCTAATCAAAGAGCCCAAGTGGGAACAGCAAGACATCCTGATGCGAAAGCCTGGCAGCTTAGATGAGTTGGTTATTTATTTAGCAAAACCTCTACATACAAAATTATTTTAATTTAGTCCTCATATTAGACCTTAGCTATCTAGACTTAGCTAGCCATAGTAGTGCACATTTATAATCCCAGCATTAAAGAAACTGAGGCAGGATGGAGAGATGGCTCATCGTTTAAGAGCACCAACTGCTAGCAGAGGACCCGGGTTTGATTCCCAACACCCACATGGCATATAAGAACCGTCTTTAACTCCAGTTCCAGGGGAACCACACACCCTCTTCTTGTTAGGTTATTGCACGCTCCCCCAGACAAAATAGGAGACCACAAGGTTTAGGCTGTCTGGGATAGAGTTTACTTCAGGGGACTGGAAAGAAAGAGCCAGCACTGAATGGCTTCGGGTCCAGGAATTTAAGGGAGGAGATAGGGTGGGGGCTTGGGTAGGAGGTGGGGGTAGGGGGTAAGCTCTGGCTCCAGAGCATTCTGTGATGGCCATTTTTTCCATAACCAAAGGCGGGCTGGTACAGCAGTTTCCTCAGCGCCTCAGGCCTTGGATACCTCTGCATTTCAAATGGGCTCCTGGTCTCAAATCCACACCCTGACACTTCTGACTCAGGTGCACCTACTTACATGCAGACAGTACACTCATACACATAAAATAATAAATAAGCCAGGTGTGGTGGCACACGCCTTTAATCCTAGCACTCTGGAGGCAGAAGCAGGCAGATCTTTGTTGAGTTCAAGGCCAGCCTGGTCTACAGAGTGAGTTCCAGGTCAGCTGAGGCTACAGGGAGACCCTGTCTCAAAAAAACAACAACAACAAAAAAAATTTTTTTAAATAAATTATTGTTTTAGAATTTATTTTTATTTTTTATTTTTTGGTCTTTTTGAGACAGGGTCTCCCTTTAGTCCCAGCTGGCCTCGAGCTCGCTATGTACATCAGGCTGGCCTTGAACTCATAGAGATCTACCTGCCTCTGCCTCTGCCTCTGCCTCTGTCTCTGCCTCTGCCTCCTGAGTGTTCAGATTAAAGACATGCACCACCATGCCCAGCTATTACTCCATTTATGATACAACCATATGATAAAATATTATGCAACAACCCTTTCTTGTCCAGAAACTTCAGCCAGGAAAAATGAATATATTTTAGGGTTGGACAGATGGCTCAGCAGTTAAGAGCACGTATGACTCTTCCAGAAGACCTGAGTTCAATTTGCAGCAGTCACATCAGGGGGGTGACAACTGTGTAACTCCAGCTTCTAGGGGATTTAATACCTCTGGCTTCTGTTTCGCCCAGATCACTGGGACCCCCAAAAGACCACCAGGACATGCGTCTCAGATGTAAATACAAAGAGTCTTTATTCAAGCTGAGCTTGGACCCCCACCCTCCTGACACAGCAGGCTGGGAGAAGCTGGGGGGGGGGGCTCTTTTAAAGGACAAACCTAAGGAAAGCAGGCGGTTGGATACATCTGGCCTGGTCTAGGGGAATTTTTCTTTATCTGTCCAGACCCAGGCCTGTTTCCCAATCCTTGGATGTATCTGGTGGATTTCAGCCTGGGGGAAAGTGAATCCCACTGGGCCTGTTTCTCAATGCCCCTGATGCATCTGGTGTACTTTTGCCTGGGAAAGGAGAATGCTTAATCTTTGTCCAGAGTGGAGGTCTGGAATTAACTCTACCTCCTCAGCTTCCATGGGCACCTGCGCTCATGTGCATGCACATTCCCACACATAAACACACAAATATACATTGTTGAGATAGTCTCACTGTATAGTGCTGACTAGACTAAAATTTGCTATTTAGACCAGGCTGTCTTTGTTTTTTTAAATTTTTTTTTAATTTTATTTATTTCTGTATGTGTATGAATGTACTGTCTGCATGCAGGTTTGTGCACCCGTGTCGTGCAATGCCGCGGAGGTCAGAAGAGGGCGTCGGATTCCCCTGGAACTGGAGTACTCCTGGAATTGGAGTTTCAGACGGCTCTCGGCCGCCATGTGGGTGCTGGGGATCGAACCCGGGTCCTCTGCAAGAGCGTCGGCACTCCCAACCGCTAGGCCATCTCTCCAGCCCCAGACCAGGCTGTCTTTGAACTCACATAGATCCACCTGTCTCTGCCTCCTGAGTACTGGAATTAAAGGCATGTACCACCAGCAAACCCAGCTACACATAATTTTTTTTTTCTTTTTTGGTCTTTTTTGAGACAGGATCTCCCTGTGGACTCAGTATGTAGACCAGGCTGACCTTCAACTCACAGGGATCTGCCTGCATCTGCCTCCTGAGTGCTGGGATTAAAGGTGTGCACCATAATTTTTTATTTTTTTTCATGATTTTTAAAATAATATATTCTAGGATGTTAAAGCTAAGATCTCAGGGGGAAGGGTGGGGGGTGGCTGTCTTTACTTTTGTCTTTTCTTTTTCTCGCCTTTGTTTACTTGGAAATGTTATTCAGAGAAAAATCAATATTTTCCATTTTTAATTAATTTTATATATTTGTATTTTTTATGTCTCTGAGTGTTTTGCCTGCATGTACCTAAGTGCACCAATTCAACAATGCCTGTGAAGGTCAGAAGAGGTTGTCAGATACCCTGGAACTGGAGTTAAGAATGGTCGTGGGGAGACGCCATAACGCGCCAGGCCAGGATCGAAAGGTTATTCCTGGACAGACTGTCAGCCCATGAAAGGAAACAGCCAGAATTGACCAGAGTCCAAGTCAACAGCTCCAGAGAGAGTGGACTGTTTTACCTCTCATCCACCTGTGCCCCTTTTCTAAGCCTAGGGAACAACCTGCGGAAGAGGGGGCGTGGTAGAATGTAAGGGCTGCGATTGGGGTGAATGGTGAAACTACAGCAATGTAGTCTGGACACTCATTTGATCAACTTGATTGAACAAACAACCTGTCACCCCCCACTGGATGGTGGGGCTGTAGGTGTTTGGGCACAACAGCCTGCAGATAGGTTTTGCATGAAGGATGCTTGTACTCATGGATTATCACTTATAGCTAAAAATGAAAAAAAAAACTGAGAGAAAGATGCAGGACAGTTATGGCAGAATGCATGATCTNCTGCTCTTGCAGAGGACCAGAGTTCGAGTCCCAGCTCACACATGGCAGCTAAGAACCATCTTTAAGCCAGCTATAGTGGTGCACGCCTTTAATCCTAGCACTCGGGAGGCACATAGGCAGGTGGATCTCTGTGAGTTCAAGGCCTGGCTGGTCTTCAGAGTGAGTTCCAGGCCAGCTGGGACTAAAGAGAGACCCTGTCTCAAAAAGACCAAAAAAAAACTACTGCTGCTCATTCAGGGAACTCATACATAGCACCCAACATTCACATTGGGGACCATCTCCTCAGCCCAGAGTCTAGAGTTTTTTCTAATCAATGGGAAGTTTGTGAGATTCATTTATATTATTGGAGGAGTTGTCAATTTTTATAATACAGTAGAGAATTGAATGAATAGTGGATGAATTTGCCTGTCAGACATTTGGGTTGTTTCTCCAAAACTATTACACACAATGTTGCTATGGGGATGTTTGCACATGTATTTGGCGAACATGTACATAGATAACTATAGATGAATATACTTCAGAGCAGAATATCTAGGTGATGGGAAATGTGTAACTTTACTATTACAGTTACTACAGGACAGATTTTCAAACTAGTGGCACAAATTTATTCTCCCACCTTCATTGAAGGAGCCCTAGTTGTTCTATGTCCTTATCAACATTTTTTTTTTGTCTTGCGGTGGGGTCAAATTAGTGTTTTATGCATTCTGGGCAAGCACTGTACCACTGAGTCACAATCTCAGTCCAGAAATTATTAACTTAAAAAAATTGTTTACTGGCTTTGAAACAAAAATTGTTTGCAGGCTGGGTGTGGAGGCGCATGACTCTAATCCTAGCCTTTGGGAAGCAGAGGCAGGTGGATCTTGTTAGGTTATGGCGTGCTTCCCCCCAAAATAAAAGACCACGGGGTTTAGGCTCTCCGGAACTTCAGGCCAGGCTCAGGGGAGATAGAGCCAGCAGTGCTGAGTGGCATTTGGCCTGGGAATGTTTTTTTTTTTGGTCTTTTCGAGACAGGGTCTCCCTGTAGCCCCAGCTGTATTGGAACTCACTCTGTAGACCAGGCTGGCCTTGAACTCACAAACATCTGCCTGCCTCTGCCTCTGAAGTGCTAGGATTAAAGGCGTGCACCACCATGCCTGGCTTGGCCTGGGAATTTAAGGCAGAAGGTGGGAATGGGATTCAGTGAGAGTGGGTGTGGGCAGAGCACTTTGCATAAGTCTTTGGCTTATGAAAAGGGCGGATATTCCTGAGTATGCTGTGATGGCCCGTTTTTCCATAACCAAAGACTGGCCTGGCAGAGCAGGACCCTGGGTGCCAGCCTCTGCATTTCAATGGGCTTTGGGTACTCACATCCTGACAGATCTCTGTGAGTTCAATGCCAGCCTGATCTACATAGTGAGTTCCCAGAGGGCCTACAGGGAGATCCTGTCTCAAAAAAAGACAAAAAAAAAATTATTCACTTATTTTATTTTTGTTCAGTTCTTATTTTATTTTAATTTTATTTGTGTGTGTGTATTTGAGTATGTATGTGTACCTTGTGCATGCAGGCAGTCACAGAGGCCGGAAGAGGGCATTTCAATATCTGGAACTGGAGTTACAGGGAAAGTGAGAAAGAGCACTTGCGGCTCAAGCATGAAGACCTGAGTTGAAACTCCCAGAACCTAGTTGTATATGGCCCCAGCACTGTGGGCCAAGAGGAGGTCAGAGGTCAGAGGTCAGAGAAGGAATGGAGCTTGCTGGCTGACAGCCTAGTGAGAGACCCAGCCTCAAGGGACAGGTGGAAAGTGATAGCACCACACACACAACGTCCTCCCCTGGTGGTCCCTGAGCACAGGCTGGCACACCCTAGCATACATGTGCCCAAACACCAAACACACCAAAATAAATAATTTTCATTACTATTTTATTTATTTAGGGGGTCTTTTTGAGACAGGGTCTCCCAGCTGTCTTAGACCTCACTATGTAGACCAGGCTGGCCTTGGTCTCACAGAGATCTGCCTGCCTCTGCCTCCTGAGTGTTGGGATCAAAGTCGTGCACCACCACACCTGGCTATTCATTTTATTTTATTTTATTTTATAATTTTTGAGACAGGGTCTCCCTGTAGCCCCAGCTGGCCTGGAACTTGCTATGTAGACCAGGTTTGCCTTGAATTCCCAGAGATCTGCCTGTCTCTGCCTCCCAAGAGCTGGGATTAAAGGTATNTCTTTGTGAGTTCAAGGCCAGCCTGGTCTACAGAGTGAGTTCCAGGACAGCTGGGGCTACAGGGAGACCCTGTCTCAAAAAGACAAAAAAAAAAGAGTTGATTCCAGACTTCTACTCTGGACAAAGGTTAAGCATTCACTTTCCCCCAGGCTGAATTCCCCTAGACCTGGTTCCATTCCTGTCCCAAGACTGTGTCTAAAGATAACCCTTGGTATGTGGGGGCAGGTGGGCTGACCTAACCATGAGCTGTAAGTCTGTAAAGGTCACCCTGGGGAGCCAATAGAAAGACGCCCTGCTGCTGTTACTGTAGTCTGCCCCGCTCTAAGTGTATAAAACTGTATGCAGAGACTGCTCAGGGTTTGCCTCTCCTCATTGTACAAGTGAACCCTGGTGCTCCGGAAGAATAAACTTCTTGCTTTTGCATCAAGTCTTGTCTCCGAGTCTCTCACTCGGGGGTCTCTCAAGGGTAAGGCTCAATTCGGGTCTTACATCATCATAGGGAAAAAAACGTCAGATAGTCAAAGTGACATTCCCCAAAACTCACCTCCAAAAACAAGGGCAGAGTCTTTCACAGCTTAAGAGGAGCTTAAGAAGATTCAACAACTAGGTAATGCATCCACAGCAGCTCAGTCCTTCTAACCAGTGTGTGTCCCTCATCAATATAAGCTGTTGAGAAAAGGGTGCCCTCGGGCTGTCTGTACTATGTTCTCAATTTTCCTGTAAATATTAAATTTAAAAAATACCTTAAAATCACCAGCAACAGAAGATAAGGAAGTGTTTGCAGAACATAGGAGATGGCAAGTCGCCATACAGTCAGTAGAAGGCTCCTGCCAGGGCTGCCAGTGCAGGACATCATGTGCAGAGTGATGATGTGATAGGCTCACCTAATGCTTCCACAATTAAATATGAATCAATGAGGGTGAATTTTTAAGAAAATTTAAAAGAAAAGAAAGGCATAATATTTGATATATTATAAAGGAAAATGCAACTAAAAGGTGGTGAGAGGCTAGGTGCAGAGACATACACCTACAGTCCTCTGGACTTGAGAGGCTGAGCCGAGGCCAAGCCAGGAGGAACCAGATGCCAGCAAACTTGGACAATGCAGGGAAATCCCAGCTCAAAAGAAAAAATGAGCTGGAGTGATGGTTCAGTGGTCCAGGGTGCATACTGCTCTTGCATCAAACTTGAGTTTGCTGAGTGTGGTGGTACACGCCTTTAATCCCAGCACTAGGGAGGTAGAGACAGGTGGATCTCTGTGAATTCAAGGCCAGCCTGGACTACAAAGTAAGTTCCAGTTCAGATGGGACTGCAGGGAGAAGCTGTCTCAAAACCTACATCACCTCCAGAGAGCCAACACCCCTCTGTAGGCACCTGCCTTCCTGTGGACATGGGCACACAAATACATAGTTAAAAAAATAAATAAATCATATTTTTATTTGTG
>VZQC01006157.1:419771-437809 GCA_009823505.1 Rhizomys pruinosus | reverse complement strand
TCTTCAATTTTGTATTATGGGTCTGTTTAAAGCTGTCAATCTCCTCTTGTTTCTTGGTGATTCCCCTGGATTGCAGATATTCATCGCATTTCTCTTAGGTTTTCAAATTAGAGTATATTTTTTGAAGTATTCCTGTATGATTGTTGATCTTTTCCCCGTTCTGTAGTTGGTATTATTCCCTTTTCCTCTCTAATTCTATTTGATTTGGAGTTGTTTGCTCTTTCTTTGGTTAACTGGGCAGGGGTCTGTCTATCTTGTTATTCTCTCCAAAAGAATCAACTTTTGGATTCGTTTATTTTGTGTATTGTCTGTTCATTCATTGATTTCTGCTCGATTTTTTGTTATTTCTTTCCTGTTCTGTGCATTTAAGGTTCATTTGTGGTTGTCTCTCAAAGTGTTTTTTAGCTTCAGTGTTAGTTCATTTATCTGTGCTCTGTTTTTTTAATATTGGCCCCACTCAGGGCTATGAACTTACCTCTAGGACTGCCTTTAAAGTGTCCCATTGGTTTCGTTGTGTTGTTAGTTGTTGTTCAGTTTAGTTCAAGAATGCTTTTATTTCTTCTTTATTTCCTTCTTACCCATTCATTATTCAGGAGGTGTTATTTAATCTCCATGTGTTCATATAGGTAGCAGGTTCATCCTGTTTGAATTGAGCTTATTGCGACTAGCTCTGATAAACATGAAGTTAATTTCAATTTTTATCCTTCCGGTTGAGGCTTTTTTGTGTCCCAGTATGTGGTAGAATTTGAATGTTCTGTGGGGTGCTAGTAGAAAATATTCCTCTCGGTGCTTTGGTGGAATACTTGGAAGATGTCTGTGAGGTCCATTCTGTATTGTGTCATTTAGTTCAAATGTCTCCCTGTTTATCCTTAGTCCTGTTGACCTGTCCCCAAATGAGCTAGGGATATGAAGTCCCCTACCATTGAGTGTCAGGGGTTTAATTTTGGCCTTGAGGACTTATAGAGTTGTATTTACAAAGGTTGGTGCACCAGAGTTTGGGCTTATATATCATGATTGTGAAAAGACTTTCATGGTTAATTTTCCTTTGATAAGGAATATAATGGCCCTCCTTGTCTCTTCTAATTGCTTCGACTTTGAAGTCTATTTTGCCTGATATTAGGATAGCCAGTCACTGCTTTCCTTTTTCAGTACCATTTGTTCAATATTTTTTCTCTCCTTTCACTTTAAGTTGATACATAGCCTTAAGGGTGAGATGGGTTTTGTAGACAGCATATCAATGGTTTGTTTCCTAATCCATTCTTCCCAGTCTATGCCTTTTGAATTGGGAGTAGCCGGTTGATATTAAGGTTTATGATGGAGAGGTTTATGTTGCTCCATTCATCTTATTATTATGCTTGCATTTTTTGTAGGTTTCACCTCCTGCAGTCTCTGTTTTTATAAATTTTCTTTCAAGGGACTGGGGGATAGTTGCCTCCTCTCTTCTGTCCTTATGAATTGTTTCAAGAATTCTCTGAAGTTTGGTTTTCCAAACATGTAATCTTTCATCTTGTTTATGTATGGAATATTTTTCTCTTTTCTTCAACTAGAATCGATATTTTGTTGGGTATAGTAACTGGGTTGACATCTATAGTCTTTAGCACTGTGAATGCCTTTGTCCACGTTCTTCTGCTAATTCATGGCTTTGCTGCTGAAAAAGTCAGCTGACTATTCTGTATAGTTTTCCGCTTGTTGTTTAACTCTTGTGGCTTTCAGTATGAGGCTTGACTTCCTTCTTTTCCAATCAGTACTCCTTGAATTTCCCTTTCTTGACCTGATGCCCTAGCAAGTGGTTCAAGCACTACATTGAAGAAGAATGATGACAGGGGGAAGCCTGGCTGAGTTCCTACCTTTAAGGGGAAGCCTTCTAACATTTCTCCATTTAGCATCTATGTGGGGCTGTGGCTTGGTTGGCCTTATAATGGCTTTGATTACATTGAGGAATGATCGCGCTCCAATCCAATTCCCTGTAAGACTTTGAAGCATGAAGGAAAGCTGGATTTTGTCAAAGGCTTTTTCCACATCAATTGAGATGATGGTGTTTTTTGCCTCTCAGTCCATTTATATGTGGTGACTGAAATAATTTATATTCATATGTTGAACCATCCCTGCATTCATCCTCTGGTATGAATTCCAACTTGGTCATGAGAGATGATCTTCTTGATGTGGGTGTATGCAATTTGCAAGTATTTTGGTGTTGAGGTGAATTTTGCCGATTCTGTGTTTCATAATGAGATGGTTCTGTAGTTCTCTTTTTTTTTGCATCCTTGCCTGGTTTTGTATTAGAGTGACACTGCCTTCATAGAAGGAATCTGCGGAAGGATTTCCCTCGCTTGAATCCTTCTGAACAAATTTGAGTAATAATGGGGTGCTAAGTCTTTTACAGAATGTTTTATAGAATTGTTCTGTGAAACCATCTGGCCTGGGCTTTTTTGAGTTCGGAGGTTTTGTATTACATTTTCAATTCATATATTATGGGTCTGATAAGCTTTCGAATCCTCTTGATTAAGCTTTAGTGATTCCAGGATTTGCAGATATTCATCCATTTCTTCCTGAGGTTATTCGAAACTTAGTAACATAGTTTTTAAAGTCCTGATTTCCCGTGTGGACGTCGGATCTTTTTCATTGTCTGTTGTGAAGTTTTTCCCCTTCGTCACAGATTCTATTGATTGGAGTTGCTCTTTCTTTGTTGTTTTTTATTGCTGATGGGTGTGGGTGTGTGAGAGAGAGTGAGGAGCTTAGAAGAAATAAATTTAACAGGAATTAAATACTGTACATTAGCCATCTTGTTTAAACCCCTCACAGTATCATGCACAGAATCTTTTGTATTCCAGCTAAAGCTAATGATGGATTTCCACATTAAAACTGTTGCAAGTTCAAGTTTTTCAACTTGCTGTTTTATCTGTATGCTCTTAGTGTTCAAATGTCCTTTTTTTTTTACAGTTTTCATTTTTCTTTTTTAATTTAAGTTATTATTTATTTATCTATTACTGAGATTAGGGTCTCCCTATTGTCCGCGACCCAGGCTGGGCATGGAAGTGCACTCTTAGGAGCCAGGGCTGGCCGTTGTGAACTCACAGAGATCGGCCTGCCTGCTTCTGCTGGGCGCGTCCGCAGAGTGTAGGGATTAAAGGCATGCAGCCACCATGCCCTGGTGCAAAAGACAGCTCTTTAGCTACCATATAGCACGAACATTGAACCTGGGTCCTCTGCAAGAGCACTCAGCAACTTTTAACCACTGAGGCCAATCTCTCCAGCCCCCCCAATCAGTGAGAGAGTGCGTGTAAATACTTACAGAGTTCTTGCTACATTAAAGTTCTTAAACTATGGGCTCCAAAAGAAAGATAATTGAGTTACCAGTTGTGTATCTAAGATAATATCAAAGCAATAGGGTATTTATCCCATATTATATGATTACATTTCCCTATTCATTTATTTTTCCCCTCTTTATTTTGTTTATTTTAAGGGAATTTACAATATAATAACACAGTTTGTTTTCAGAAAACATTGATGTAACTCAGTTTGCCATACAATGGGAGGTAGTTGGTGCACTTCTTTTTTTAAGTGAGCAGCCCAAATATGTTAAGCATAAGCAATGAATGTAGCTAACATTCATGTAAAACCAAATTTTTGCGAAGTATGTATGCCAAATTTTTGAACAACCAAGTTTCCCATATTCCAGTTGGAGAAGATTGTATCCACAGGCATGTTGATCAATTAGTCCAGTCTATATTTCTGTTGTCTCACAATTCACCCCAATTTCAGCCCTTACATTCTACCATGCCCTGCCTGTTATTCCGCAATTTGTTCCCTAGGCTTTGGAAAGGGGCACAATCCCAGTGAGTGAGAGGCAAAATAGTCTATTTTCTCTGAGATGTCATTTTGGACTCTAGTCTGAATTCAGGTTGTTTCCCTTCATGCGTTGACAGCTTATCCAGTATAAAACCTTTTTAGTCATAACTAACAAAGCACAAGCGATTGGATGTACAGGAATTTAAACAGCTACTCAATTAATTATGGCGAAACTAAGCATACGTGATCAGTGAGACACAGATGCTTGGATTGTATGCTAATCCACAAAACTTGTTTCTCTATAAAGGCGACAAGTTCTGTACTGTGGCTTAAACATCTCCTAACCACTAGAGGCATAAGCTTGTGGCATCCGCTTGTGAGTTTTTCCTCCGAGGAGAGAGCTAATTAGCCAATTAGATTTGGGATATATTATAGACACATGCTTGCCACTGTTGCACAGATCTCCAGCAGTTGAGGTGTAGCTCCAACTGACGGAGGGAGTCTTGCTTTCTCGAGGAGACCAATATTTTGCTGAATTGCTTTAGTGTCCTTTGGTAATGCTCTCTGGCCTTTGCATTTTTTACTTATTATACCTCCATTTTGAGTGATGCTTTTTTAATTTATTATTGTTATTTTAAATTTTTTTCCATACACGATACATCATTTCGCCAATTCGGAAAAGTTTAGACTCACTTCCCTTTCCATGCCCCCCACCTCACCTGAGACCTCCGCTCTGCCAAACATGTTTTGCGTTCTTTTCTGAGTCTTTCCAGAGCTTTTTCAAAGCAGAGAGAACTTCACCGTTTCAGTATTTTTTCCTAGTTCTTTTATTGTTCTCTCCAACTTGAATATATATATATATACATTATTATATATATATATATAACTATAATATACATATAGCTACATAACAAATTCATACATGCATACACATCATTCACTGTGAATGTGAGGATTTGTTGTTTGTAATTTTTTAGTTCTAAAAACTGTCATGTTTTCCTTGAAGAAGTGTTTGAAGGTTCTTCACTTTGGCAATTCCAAAACACACCTCAATCCTTCCCTTTGTGCTCCACACATGGGGTCTTCCCTCCCATGGTCACCCAAATGAAGTCCAGTAAGCCACCGTCCTACTATCTCCTGTACTGGCCTCCATTACACAACATGGGTAAGTTTACAGGCATGCAGGCAATAACACTCATAAACATAAAAAAAAAAAAATAAAAAAAAAAAAAAAAAAAAGAGAGAGAGAGAAGAGAGAGAGAGAGAAAAACACTGCTCAGTCCACAAGCTGGGTATCTCAAGTAGTCCCCATACTAGCCACTGAACGGTTTGAGGATTCTCGGAGAGACATTGAGTCTTACAGTGCCATATTGCGAGTGGATTAAAAAGCTGTGTCTCATCCTGGCTGTTAGAAAATGTGCAAATAAGTTTGCAGCCACCGCTCTTTCTGATGTAACTGGGCTAGACGGTGCGTGCTAGTCTTGTTTATTTACTCAAAGAACCAACTTTTGGATCAATTGATTTTTTTGTATGTTTTCTTTTGTTCATATTTCGTAATTGAATTTCTGCTCTGTTTTTTTTTTTCTTCCTTCGTTGCGTTTAGCGATTCATCTGTTGTTGCTCTCTCAAGTGTTTAGTTGTTTCTAACTTTCATTGATTTCTACTGATTTTGTTATTTCTTCCTGCTCGTTGCATTTAGGATGCACGTTGTTGTCTCTCAAGGTGTGTTATAGCTGCAGTGCTTAATCGTTCATTTTTTTCTGTTTTCTAATCTAGGCACCTAGGGCTATAAACTTTCTTCTTAGGACTGCTTTTGAAGTATCCCATAGGTTTTTTTGTGTGTGTTGTATTATTGTCATTCATTTCCAGGAATGCTTTTATTTCTTCCTTTATTTCTTCCTTGATCCATTCATTATTCAGGAGTGTGTTGTTTAGTCTCCATGTGTTCTTGTAGATAGTAGGGCTTATCCTGGTGTTGATATTGAGATTTATTGCACTGTGCTCTGATAGAATGCATGAAATTATTTCAATCTTTTTGTATTTGTGGAGGTTTTTTTATGTGTTCCAGTATGTGGTGGATTTTAGAGAATGTTCCGTGGGATGCTGAGTAGAAAGTGTATCCTCTGGTATTTGGGTGAAATATTTGGTAGATGTCTGTGAGGTCTGTTTGGTGTATCATATCATTCAGTTCAGATGTCTCTGTGTTTATTCTTTGTCCAGTTTATCTGTCCGAAGGGCTCAGTGGGGTATTGAAGTCCCCTACTATGAGTGTGCTGGGGTTGATCTGTGCCTTGAGATCCTGAAGAATTGTCTTTATAAAGTTTGGTGCACCAGAGTTTGGTGCATGTATATTCATGATCGTGAAATCTTCATGGTCAATTGTTCCTTTGATAAAGATGTAATGGCTTTCTTTGTCTCTTCTGGTTTCTTTTACTTTGAAGTCTGTTTTGTCCAATATTAAAATAGCAATACCTGCTTTCTTTTTGGTACCACTTGCTTGGAATACTTTTTCCATCCCTTCGCCTAAAGTTGGTGCCTATTCTTGAGAGTGAGATGGGTTTCTTGTAGACAGCACATAGATGGGTTCTGTTTCCTAATCCAATCTCCCAGTCTATGTCTTTTGATTGGGGACTATAGTCCATTAATAGTTAAGGTTATAATTGGGAGATGTGTGTTGCTTCCTTTCACCTTATTATCCATTTACATTTTCGGTCTAGGTTTCTACTTCTGCAATTATGCTTTTATTAATTGCTCTTTCTAGGTGCCTGGGCATAGTTGCTTTTCTCTTCTGTCCTTTGAATTGCTTCAAGTATTTTCTGAAGTGCTGGTTTTCTGGACATGTAGTCTATCATCTTGTTTATGTCATGGAAGATTTTTCTCTCTCCTTCAACTATAATCGACATTTTTGCTGGATATAGTAACCTGGGTTGGCATCTATAGTCCTTTAACACTGGGAGTGCTTTGCTCCATGTTCTTCTTGCTTTCATAGTTTGCACTGACAAGTCAGCTGTAATTCTGATGGGTTTCCCCTTATATGTAACTTGTTGTTTTTCTCTTGTGGCTTTTAGAATTTCTCGGGCATCTAGGGTTTTAACTATGATATGGCATGGGGAATTTCTTTTCTGATCTTGTCTGTTTGGAGTTCTATGTGCTTCTTGTATTGGTATGGGCTTGTTCTTTTTTAGTTTGGGGAGATTTTCATCTATTATTCTGTTGAAGATCTATCTGATCAATGCCATTCTCTTGGGATTCTTCTCCTTCCTCTATTCCTATGATGTGGAGGTTTGATCTTTTCATAGTGTCCCACATTTCCTGGTTGTTCCACTTTTGCATATTTTTTAATTTTCATAATCTTTACTTGAGCTTTTTAGTTGTTCTATGTTATCTTCCAAGTCTGATATTCTTTGTTCTGCTTCCTCCATTCTACTTTTGAGGCTTTTTCCATTTCTTTCCTCTTGATTGGATGAGTATTCAATTTCCCTTTTCATTTCATCCTGTGATTTCTTTTTGAGGCAGGGTCTCCCTTTAGTCCCAGCTGGCCTGGAGCTCACTATGTAGACCAGGCTGGCCTTGAACTCACAGAGATCCACCTGCCTCTGCCTCTGCCTCCTGAGTGCTGGGATGAAAGGCGTATGCCACCATACCTGGCTTCAAATTATTAGTTGACCATATACCTACAGAAAAGAAAATGAAGCAAATCCTGGGGTAAATAAGAAATTGTGACCTTGTCTCAGATTTTACTTCTTAAGAACCATTTTCTATTAGAATTTCACTGTGTCCATAGAGAGCTAAGCTTAGCATAAATTCTTAGTGCTACTTTATTTCTTATGAAAATTAAAAATATAGAATCTAAACTTGAGAAATATGAGAAACATATTTAATTAATTAAACTAGCATAAGGATGATTTTTATGGATTACATTGAAGTTAATTATTATTAAAAGTGATTTTTTTTTTGGTCTTTTTTGGTCTTTTTGAGAAGAGTCTGGAACTCACTATGTAGACCAGGCTGGCCTTGAACTCACAGAGATCCACCTGCCTGTGCCTCCCAAGAGTGCTGGAATTAAAGGCATGCGCTCAGCTCAGAAATTATTTTTAAATTCTTCTTTCATACTGTTTCAAATGTCAATGATGCTCTCTCTCTCTCTCTCTCTCTCTCTCTCTCTCTCTCTCTCTCTCTCTCTCTCTCTCTCTTTTGATGGTCTCTTAACTGAACAATATTTCTAGGGTGAAGACAAAATTAAAGAGAAAAGGAGGCACTTGGGAGATACAAAGCACTTTTGTCCTGTGGTTCTCAAAGAAAACTTCATTCTCCAACCAGGCAGCACAGATGAGGCTGTGAAGTACCGAGAAAGGATCTACTACTGTTCAAATTCCGAGGCTAAAGAAAAGTTTTTGGAGCACCCTGAGGACTATGTGACTCAGAATGAACCATTAAAGGTGAAAGCAATAAAAACAACATTGCTACCCTAATAATTGCTCCCAAGTGCTCCCACCAGTGTGCTTGACAGTCAAGTCCCCAAACTCCTGAAAAGAACAAAGTGGGGGTGGCTGGAGAGATGGCTCAAAGGCCAGGAGTGCATACTACTCTTGCAGATGACCCAAATTCAGTTTCCAGCAGCCATATCCAGCAGCTCTTAACCGTCACCTCCTTGTTTTTCTAACACACACGCACACACACACACACACACACACACACACACACAGAGGCACAATTTATCATAACAGTATCTAAGTTTGGGGAGTGGCAAGATGGCTCAGTGGTTAAGAACACTTGCTTTTGTTGCAGAGGACCCAGATTTGGTTCCCAGCTCTCACATGAAAGCTAACTACCATCTGTAATCCAGTTCCGGGGATCGATGCCCTCTTCTAAACTCCAAGGGCACTGCATGATATGGATGCGCTTACATACATGCAGGCATAATACTAATATAGCTAAAATAAAAATAATAACGTATAAATATTCTTTAAAAACAGTATTTTGCAATATGGCATGAAATAATTATCTGTTTTTATTTCTATGGAAATGCTTTATATCAAACCAGCACTTAACCCATATCTATATCTGACATTAAAATTCACAAGTGAGGCTAGGCATAGTGGTGCACACCTTTAATCCCAGCACTCAGGAGGCAGAGGCAGGTGGATCTCTGTGAGTTCAAGGCCAGCCTGGTCTACAGAGCGAGCTCCAGGCCAGCTGGAACTAAATGGAAACCCTGTCACAAAAATACCACCACCAACAAAAAATGTTAAAAGTAGTTTAAGTGGCAAATTTTACTCTCTGCATATTTTTACCAGAATGAAAAAAAAAAAATATTGTGGCAATATTTATTCATTTCTGAAGATAATGCACACACTCACAGCAGGAGCCTTAAACTGGAGTACCAAGTTTTATGTCTTGTTTTCCTCTCCTCTTCTGTAGGGATGCATATCCTTACCAGCATACACATGGTATGTTATAATCTTTTTTTCACTCACAGGAAATGTATATATTCTTTCATAGATCTCCTAATGCTCAGCCATTTTGACAGACCATATTAATATCTAATTGACTCACAGACATTTTTTTATACAATTATTTTCCCATTGTGGATGGGAACATAGTTTGGGTTTGCTGCCCTTCCCTGGCCAGCCATTTGAACAACCCCATGTGCCACAGAATGAGTTAAGTATTACTACATCTTATTTTCACAATTTGGCATTCCGTTTTTTCATTAATTTTCTAAATGATACAACAGTTAAGTCTTGTCAGAGGTCCAGAGCTTGAGCTAAGGATGGCATCAGATTTCCTTCACAACAACAAGATGAGTCTGTGCCCCTTGCTGTGTCTGCTGCTGACAGCCAGGAGTTCCCCCTTCCATTTACAAACTCCCTAGCTCCTTTGAGGCTCAGCCTGCTCAGGCACACCACCACCTTCCATCTTCCCGTGCTGTCATTTCCTCGCGTGCACACGAGCCTTAGCTGCTGCTTCATGCCAGCTGTCCCCGTCATCGATCTTGGCATTGCCATCGTCCAAGATAGTGAAGGGGCTACCGGGATTAGTGGTGAGGTCGCTGAAGTTAATGGGCTTTATGTTTGGTAGAAAGATCTTTTTCAAACATATTGAGCTACTTTCCATTCTTTTTAAGTGAAACTAAATTGTGTTACTGCCTTTTGTCATGCCTATCAAGATGATCTGATGGTTGCCATACTAGCTGAGAGCCTTGTCTTTTGTTGTTTGTTTCTTTTGAGACAGGGTCTCCCTGTAGTCCCAGCAGGCCTATGCAGACCAGGCTGGCTTCCATCTCACAGTGATCCTGCTGCCTCTGCCTTCCGACTGTTGGGACTAAAGGTGTGTGCCACCATACCTGGCTGTCATTTTTGGTGCAATGAATTATGTAAATTGATACACTGATGCCTGAACATAATAAGTTTCTAAAGTGAGGATTCCTTTTCCTCCTGTCTTTTTTTTTTTTTTTTAAGGGAAATGGTTAGATTGTTTTTCTTCTTCTTTTGAGGGTGGGACTTGCTACTTTGGGCTGGCTTGTAACTCCCAAATGCTAGGTTTGTAAGTGTAAATAACTGAGCCAAGCCAAGGTGAATTCACCTATCAGGCTCAGGAAAAGCGGGTAATGAACCTTACATTTTCTAAATTATCCAAAATTTATTTTCCTTCTCATTGTGCCCCACCCTCCCTGTCCCACCCCCTTGTGACAGGCTCCTCCTCTAAGGATTTGTCTCCTGGGCCCCCATGGCTCTGGCAAAACTGTATGTGGAAGAAAGATGGCAGAAAATTTTGGAATTTTTCACATTCAGTTTGAAAAATTTCTCCAAGAAAAATTACTGCTCAAAGCTGAAAAGAAATTGGGACCTGAATTTGAAGAAGATTCTGAGGAGGAACAAGCTATAAAACAAGAACTTGAAGAGCTTTCAATTCAGGCCAATGTTAAAATTGAAGACGAAAGTACAAAGAAACCGGTAATCCTATTGTTCTGTTTGAAGATGACTGTATTTGCTAGACAAGTTTGAGTCGGAGTTTTCTGGGGATGTGGGGGGGTCCCAGAATGGGCTAAGCTTAGCCACCTGTCCCAATATGTCAATTAGGGAGACAAATCATGATGAAAAAAGAAAGATTTGATCAATATGCACAGATAACGGGGTCTAGTGACCCCAAGTTCAACTTTGGGGTACTGAGATGAGCTTTAAGTACAGAAGAACTGTCAGAAAGAGGCAAGCAGTATGATAATTAAGCAGTTCTGGTCAAACTGTAGCCCCGGTGATCCTTGTCGCAGTGCTGTTCGGCAAAGGGTTTTTTTCCAAGCCTGTGAAAAAACTCTTGGGGATTTTAATCAGGATTGCATTAAATCTGTACAAGAGTTTGGGTAGAATGAAACTGATATTTTATAAACTTAAAAAGGTACGTTATGCTGGGTGTGGTGGCTCATGACTTTAATCCTAGCACTCAGGAAGCAGAGGCAGGCAGATGGATCTCTGTGAGTTCCAGGCTAGCTGGGGCTATAGGGAGACCCTGTCTCAAAAAGAAAAAAAAAAAGTACATTAATCCATGTTTTCATATACAGGTTTAGATTTTTTTAATGTAACAAAATACCAACTATTTCATAATTTTCTGCAGAAGTTCAGTTTCCTTTCACTTTTTCTTGAACTGTTTGATTTCTCAGGAGGCATATTAAAGGGTTTTATTTTAGATAATTAAAAACCCTACCTTCCTGATAAGCAGACAATTGTCAGACCTTATTCATTTTCAGGATTTTAGATGGTGAAAGTACTCAACACAGTCTGTACCTCGAGTTCCCCAGGGACCGGATACGATGCCCCCTTCTGGACTCCTCAGGCATTGCACACCCGCGGTACCCATGGATACAAGAGGACAATATACTCATAGACATAAAATAAAAATAAATTTGGGGCTGGAGAGATGGCTCAGCAATTATGTGTACTGGCTGTTCTTGCAAAAGACCTGGGTTCAAATCCCAGCACTCTCATAGAGACTAACAACCATCCATAACTCCAGTTCCAAGGGATCTGACCCCTCTTCTGTCCCTATGAGGCCCTCCACAACATGGGTGCACTTACACACCTGCAGGCAATACATTCATACACATAAAATTAAAGTCAATAAATAAAAATTTTAAAATAAATAAATCTTTTTAGAAAATAGTTTCATTCCTGAAAGAACTGCTAAGTTTTTTTTATTTTTATTTTTATTTTTTATGTGTATGAATGTACTGTCTGCATGTAAGTTGGTGCACCCATGTCATGCAATGCCACGGAGGTCAGAAGAGGGCATCGGATTCCCCTGGAACTGGAGTTAAAGATGGTTCTCAGCCGCCATGTTGGTGCTGGGAATCAAACCCAGGTCCTCTGCAAGAGCAGTCGGAGCTCTTAACCACTGAGCCATCTCCCTAGCCCCACAACTGTTAAGTTTTATTTTACCATCTGAGGGTCATATTCAGAGAAAGTTGGCTTAAGTTTGTTATTATTACAGTACATACATTTATTTTATGATTATAATCCACTTATAAATTATATTTCAGATAACTGGTTGACACATCTTTAATCAGGTTCTAGGTTGAGGAGATATTACTGAATAGTTGTATGATAGATGGTAAAAATCAATTAACCCTTACAGGTGTGTAAGGTAAATCGAGCAAGTTTTTGGCAAAAAAAAAAAAAATGCATTATAATTCTGGGGCCATATATGAAAATTAATCATGCTATTACTCCTAGATATATTAGATACTATTTGTTATTTAGTCATAGTAAATTTTAAGACATAGAACTCAAGTTTTAAATGTTTACAAGTAACAGCATAAAAAGTGACTTCAAAGAAAAAAAATGGGTCTCATCCTACTCAATTATGTAGTATAGTATTATTTATTAATATGGAGTTGGGTTTTTGTTTGGTTGGGTTTTTTGGTCTTTTTGAGACAGGGTCTCCCTGTAGCCCCAGCTATCCTGGAACTCTCTGTGTAGACAGGGCTGGCCTCGAACTCACAGAAATCCACCTGCCTCTATCTCCCGAGTGCTAGGAATAAAGGCGTGCGCCACCACTCCTGGCCTCAATATGGAGTTTTTAAACTTATTTTCTGATTTTTGTCTTTAGCTCCCAGATATACAATTTACAGAAGAAGAAGAAGCAATCAAAGCTAGTATAATGGAAAATGAGCCATTGCCTAATGAAATTCTTGATGGAATTCTGTCTGAGTGGTGGCTTAAAGAACCTATATGGTATCTTAATTTACATAGGGTTGTGGGTTTTTTTTTTTAATTTCTATTTGCTTTGTTATTAAGGGTGAAAAAACTAGTCTAATTTATACTTAATTAGTCTTATTAATTCATTCTTATTTAAACTACACATTAAAATGTCTGTGGAGCTTTTGAAAAATAATGCTGTCAGCGTCTGACCCCAAAACTAGTACATCAGACTCTGTTGAGGTTTGGAGGTCAAGACTCAAGGAACAAGTGATTTCAGTGTTCAGTTGTAGATGAGAACTATCTTCTGAGCCCATATACCATCATGCTGTGCTAGACTGTTTTCACTTATAGCCTTGTTAACTAACTACAGTTAAAACCATTTAACAGCTGTCCAGTGTTATTCCATTACCAAATGCCAGGCACAGTGCTGACCCACACAGAACAAATCTCCAGGTCACTGGAGTTTAAAATTTCTCTCAGTGTCCTAACTAGAATCTTCTGCTTTGAGATCTACCAGAAGAGAGTGAAATGATATCTATAGTACTAATAGTAACACAAAAATATTTGCAACTTACCATTGGCCTGCCTCTGCCTCCTGAGTGCTGGGATCAAAGGTGTGTACCACCATGCCTGGCTCAACATCATATTTTATAATATTAACCATGGCTTGTGAAATATTTTTACATGATACTAAGCTAAAAAAAAAAAAGTAAGATGCAGAACAAAGTTATGATATGATAGAGGGCTAACAGGAAGTTATTGGAAAGAAGTGAAACAAAAAATAATATCAAGGTATGAATTATGAATAATTGTGTTCTTTTTATGCTTTTTTTCCCTCTACAACTTTCCAACAATGAGATTTGTTGCTTTTATGATTGGGAGAAAATTTAGCACATTTTTTCCAAGTCTATTGCATTAATCCTAGAGAAAAACTTGGGGGCTAACCTAAGGAATAATAGCACAGTGGAACCGCGAAGGTGTCTGCCAGGCCTTGGCTGTCCTATGATAGCTGAAGAGAGGTGGAGAAGAGCCTACAATGTAGCTGGTAAATTCGGCATCAGAGGACTTCTAAATCCAATGAAAAGCAGTTCGGAAAATTAAAAGTGAATATGATTTTTGACAGTATAGTACATAGATAATTCCTGAAGGGTAAAACAGAAAAAAAAATTTGAAAATTCTGAATTAAAACTCAGAAGAGGGTAGAGATTAAAGACTTCAAAGTCTTTAACAAAGACATGGCAGCTGAAACATTAAGAATGAAATCTGGCCAGCCGGGCATGGTGGTGCACGCCTTTAATCCTAGCACTCAGGAGGCAGAGGCAGGCAGGATCTTTGTGAGTTCAAGGCCAGCCTGGTCTATAGAGTGAGTTCCAGGACAGCTGAGGCTACAGGGAGACCCTGTCTTGAAAAGACCAAAAAAAAATAAATAAAATAAAGAATGAAATCTGTTCTTCCCAAAGAAGACTAGATTGGCCAAGACATCACTGAACAAAAAGATACATATTTTTATTTATTATTTTAATTTTATGTGCATGGGTGTATTGCCTGCATGTGTGTTAGTGCATCCATGTCATGCAATGCCCACAGAGCTCAGAAGAGGGTGTCAGATCTCCTGGAAATAGAGTTAAAGACAGCTGTTAACCACCATGTGGGTGCTGGGAATCAAACCTGGGTCCTCTGCAAGAGCAGTCAGCACTCTTAACTGCTAGGCAATCTCTCCAGCCCCTTACTATGACATTTTCACAGCTATGTGTTACTGCATTTCACTCATATTCATCACTGCATTAACATCCATTATCACCCACTGTCACTCACATTGGTTTCTTCTCTCTTTCCAAATAGTTCCCACTCTGTGTTTATGCCATAAATAGGTAGATAGGTAGATGGATAAATGTAAGATAGACATAGATGATGATAGATAGATAGATAGATCCATGTTCCACATAAGAATGTGATATTTGTCTTTTGAGTCAGGATTATTTGGAATATCTGTAATATTTGATGAAAATTATTAAAATTTCCACCTAGTTCCAAAGGATTTATACTAGATGGCTTCCCACGGTACCCCAAAGAGGTCCTATTTCTGGGAGAGCGTGGATTTTTCCCAGATGCTGTCATTGTAATACAAGTTGATGATCAAGATATTTTTGATCGGCTTCTTCCTACCCAAGTTGAAAAGTGGAAAATGAAACAGAACAAGAAATTAGAAAGGAAAAAACTCATCAAAGACATGAAAGCAAAAATCAAGGTATGTAAACAATAATGCTGAATGGGAATAAGACTGTTTATCAACAATTTTGATTATAAAGTAGCCTTCACAAGAATAACTTTCTAATTTGGATACCACAGTAAGCAAGAAAACATTTTTTCATCAAATATTGAGCCCTTTAATAAGAATTAAGAATTAGTGTTAGGGCTGGAGAGATAGTTCAGTGATTAAGAGCACTGAGTGCTCTTGCAGAGGACCAGGGTTTGATTCCCAGCACCCACATGGCAGCTAACAACCATCCATAACTCCAGTTCCAGGGAATCAGATGTCTTCTTCTGACTTCCGCTGGGCATTGCATGACACGGATGCTCTTACACACATGTAGCAATATACTCATACACATAAAATAAAAGTAATAAAGTATTTTAAAATAAAGAATTATCTGAAGCATTTTTGATCACCAAACATGTTAAGGCTTCTCTTTCCAAGATAGTGGCACGAAGGCTTCCCTCTGTCAGCCCCAGGAGTGGAGTGGAAGGACAGCAGACACAGTCTGTGCCGTGAGAGCCAGACAGCAGAGACTCTGAGAAGCCTTCATAACCTCCCCATCACACCCCTAACTCTACCCTGGTCCAGAGGTGCTTTGGTTCACAGCAACACTCCCATAGTGCCCACCTGATCATCCTTCCTGGCTTCATCTTTCCAGTCCTTCCTTCAGCTACTTCCATACCAATCTTCTAAAACCCTATTTTAATCAAGTTGCTCCATTGGGGTCTACTCTTTCTGTTCTAGTTTGCTTTCGGTCACTGTGACAAAACACTCTGACCAAAACCAACTTGGGGAAGAAAAGGTTTATTTGGTTCACATCTCCCAGGTCACAGTTCATCACTGAGGGAGCCCAAGGTACAAACTGAGGGCAGGAACCTGGAGGCGGGAGCTGAAGCACAGGCCATGGAGGAACGCTGCTTACTGGCTGGCTCCCTTGGCCCATGCCCAGCCTGCTTTCTTATATGATACACAGCAACCTGCCATGGGTTGACAGGACCCACAGCGGGCTGGGTCCTCCCATATCACTCAACAATCAAGAAAATACCCCCACAGATATGGCCACAGGCCAGTCCAATGTTAGTAATTCCCCAATAGAGGCTCACTCAACCCAGGCGTGTCTAGTTGACACTAAAGCTATCCAGCACACTTCCTGTGTTTTCCAGCTGGAGCAAATGTAAGCCCTTCTTTGCAGCAGCCATGTCAGGTCCGTCAGCAATTCCTTACCAGGGCAGCACACAGAGTAAACCCTCTAGACTTCTACTAACTCATCTTAGAGGAGGGGATACTGCCTGACTTGCTGATGTATTTTAAAGGAAAGTGAGAGAACACATAACACCCAAGACAGTGCCAACCTCTGGCAGGCACACAGTAATAAGCTAATCTTCACCGGCTGCTTTCTTAAGTGAAGGAAGATGAGGAAAAGTGATTCAAGAGCACATATGCTGAACAGTGAGGAATGTAGGTCTAGTTTGGAATTCTGAGCCAACGAGACCCTAAACCTGAGGTGGACTGATTAGTTTTCATGTAAGCCTGGAAAGTATGTAAACAGATCCATTGTGTTAGATTTAGAGGACCCCCCCAAAACTAGAACAAGATTATTCATGCTCCCTGTGACCATCAGTCCCATGCATTCCTCATAGGTACAACATATTTTTAGAGCAATATTTTAATATTAAGAAAAAAAATATTGCCAGGCATGGTGGCATGTGCCTTTAATCCTAGCACCCGGGAGGCAGAGGCAGGCAGATCTCTGTGAGATCAAGGCCAGCCTGGTCTACAAAGAGAGTTCCAGGTCAGCTTGGGATACAGGGAGACCCTGTCTCCAAAAAGGAGGAGGAAGAGGAGGAGGAGGAGGAGAACCACCAAACATTTTCAACAAATTGCCGCCCAGGATATCTCTGTGTATAAAACTGTGTCACCCAGCTGGGCATGGTGGCACATGCCTTTAATTCCAGCACTCGGGAGGCAGATGCAGGCAGATCTCTGTAAGTTCAAGGCCAGCCTGGTCTACATAGTGAGTTCCAGGACAGCTGGGGCTGCAGGAAGACCCTGTCTCAAAAGACAAAAAAACAAAAACAAAAACAACAACCCTGTGTCACCCAAAACAAGCAAATATATAATAAATTTCAAAAAGGAGTTCTAAAATTTGTAGTAAAAGTGACTGACTGACACCCCCCAATACCCCCCCACACTGTTCCTCCCTCTGGAAGGAAGCAGCCCAGAATCACAAGGATGTGCAGACATAGGCACCATCATCACGTGCTTTTTTGGAGAGTTCCCTATCCTTTCACCCAAGTATTAGCCTCACTTTGGAAAAACACAGTAATAAACAGCAGGTAATTTTGATCATTTTCTGTCTAAAACATTTAATGTTTCTTTAACAGGATGATATGATTTCCAAAAGAAGAGCTGAACTTATTTTAGAGAGAGAGAAAAAAAGGAGAGCAGAAGTAAGTAAATAATATTGATTTTTAAAAAGATACATGGGGCTGGAGAGATGGCCTAGTGGTTAAGAGCGCCGACTGCTCTTGTAGAGGACCCGGGTTCGATCCCCAGCACCCACATTGGGGCTGAGAACCGTCTTTGACTCCAGTCCCAGGGGAATCCGACGCCCTCTTCTGAACTCTGAAGCATTACACGACACGGGTGCACAGACCTACATACAGACAGTACGTTCATACACATAAAAATGAAAGAAAGAAAGAAAGAAAGAAAGAAAGAAAGAAAGAAAGAAAGGAAGGAAGGAAGGAAGGAAGGAAGGAAGGAAGGAAGGAAGGAAGGAAGGAAGGAAGGAAGGA
>VZQC01006157.1:396168-413913 GCA_009823505.1 Rhizomys pruinosus | reverse complement strand
TGAGACAGGGTCTCCCTATAGCCCCAGCAGGCCTGGAACTTGGTATGTAGACCAGGCTGGCCTTAAACTCACAGAGATCCACCTGCTTCTGCCTCATAGGTGCTGGGATTAAAAGCGTGTGGCACCACACCTGGTACAATGATAATTTTAAAATTTTATGTATTATTTTTATATGTTTATGGGTGTATTGTCTGCATGTGTATAAGTGCAAATGCCCTGGTGTTGTGCAAGGCCTAAAGAGGTCAGAAGAGGGCTTCAGATCCCCTGGAACTGCAGTTATTGATGGTTGTTAACCACCATGTGGGTACTGAGAATTGAACCTGGCTTCTCTGGAACAACAGCAAGTATTCTAAATCACTGAGCCATCTCTTCTTCAGTCCCGTAATTTAAAATTATATACGTATATATGTAACATAATTATATATAATATATATAACATATATAATACAAATATATGTATGTATACAAACATATATGTATATATGTATTATATATGTCTTTTTGAGACAGGATTTCCCTGTAGCCCCAGCTGGCCTGGAACTCACTATGTAGACCAGGCTGGCCTGAATTCACAGAGATCCACCTGCCTTTGTCTCCCAAGTGTTGGGATTAAAGACATGTGCCACCTCACCCAGCCAAAGAAAACATTTTAAATATGAGAATCTACTTCAACATCCCAAAGTAACTGCTTCAATTAATTCTATAGGAGAGCATTGTCATCTTGTGGAATTTATGCTTCAGAATGTGATTAGAGAGTATTCTGGGGGCTGGAGCGATGGCTTGGGCATTAAGAGCACTGTCTGCTCTTGCAGAAGACTGGGATTCAGTTCCCAGCACCCAGATAGTGGCTAGCAACCATCCAACCTGGCACCCTCTTCTGGCCTCCACAGGTTTGCATGCACATGGTGCACTTACATATACTCAGGGAAAATATTCATATACATAAAATAAAAATAAACAAGTAAAAAAATTAAAGAGTATTCTGTAAGCTCTCTCTCCAGACTCTTCGCCCTCCTTTTCCCTGCTTCTCTGACATGTGGGACTGTTTTATTAAGTGTTGGGTGGCTGCAGGAAAGAGAAATCCCGGAAGAGCCAGGAGGAGCAAGTCAACAGAACGGCTGTGCCATACAAGCCTTCATAGTTATCCCAGGTACATATCCTAAGCACTAAAGGAAAGCCAAAGTCAGGATCCAAATGACACCAGCTTCAATAGGCCAAAATAATCTCTGGTACCTTCCCCGGAATTAGCAAGGGCAGTGTTTAGACCCAAAGGTTGCCCTGCAGGTGTCATTTCAGAATGAGCAGCAAGCCGGTGTGTGCATGAATGTACAAATCAGAGACTAAGGCTCACGACCCTGAAAACCAAATCATTCAGAACAGTCAGTACCTCAAAATCCAGAATAAGAAGGCAACCTTACCCCACAGAGCAGGAAGATAATCTGGCAATCTGAATGACATCCATGTGGATCGTACCTCTTCCAGGCTCCTCTCCCACTTCCATCCTAATCCACAAGCATTTGGACCACAATCTCCATCACCACCTTCCATTATCATCTACCCAGGTCCAGCCTTCCTACCAGCTTCCTGTGCTGATAGGAAGCTGTGACAGAGTATACCCCAGTTCTAGTCCTGCTTCTGAGGCCATGGATTTTATGTGGGTTGCTTGTTTGTTTGTTTATCCTTGGGCTGGGTTTTCCCATTTGCACTTTGGAGGCCTTCTCTGGCTTATTTGCATTTAGCATCTGTTTTAATTACCCATTGGCTTTTAGTTATAGCTCTGTGGTGTTTTCATTTTTTTGTTGTTGTTGTTTTTCTTTATTTTGGAAACAGTGTCTCCCTGCAGCCCCACTTGCCTTGGCACTCACTCTGTAGACCAGGCTGGACTTGAACTCACAGAGATCTACCTGCCTCTGCCTCCTGAGTGCTGGGATTAAAGGGGCGTGACACCACATCCCGCACCTTGTCTGTTTTTAATAGTCATATTTTTAAGTAAGAGGAAAAGAACTCTCCTTTTACATATATCTGGTATTTTCCATTTCTCTTGTTCTTTGTTCATTACTCTAAGATGAAGGGGACCAGCGGTGAGAGCGGCACTGGACTCTTGTCCCCGGGATTTTGTTTTTCTCTGGCTGCTTTCACAGTCTCTGCATCTTTGTTTTCCAATAGCTTGATAATATCGTTTTCTTGAATTTTAAGTCTGTAACTTTATATCTTTCCCTAAATTTAGAGAAGCCCTAGGCATTATTTTCTCATGCATTTTTTTGAGCCTCAGTTACTCTCTATCTTCTTCTGAAACTCCACTAGAGAACTGGTTAGACCTATCCTATTCTACATTTTCTTGAGCTCCTTTAGTTTTTTAAGTTAAAATACTTTTTATTGAGCTTTTATGCATTTCATACAACCGATCTTATTCTTAATCAAATTTAGACCTCCCTCCCCATCCATGCCCCCTCCACCAGACCTCATGTATCCTGCCATTTCATTTTAATTTCTTTTTTTAACTTGAATTTCTTTTTTTCTTCTTTTTTTACTCCATTTTTAACAATAAGTAACAAGTTATGAGTACAAGCATCCTTCATGTAAAACCAACTTGCAAGCAGTTGTGCCCAAACCCACACAGCCCAAGGCTCCCACCATCCAGCTGGAGGGGCTTGTACGTACAATCATGTTGATGAAATGAGTGTCCAGTCTATATTGCTGTAGTTTCACCAATGACCCCAATCACAGCCCTTACATTCTACCATGCCCCTCCTCCGCAGATTGTTCCCTAGGCTTAGAAAAGGGGCACAGGTAGGCGAGAAGCAAAACAGTCTACTTTCTCTGGAGCTGTTGTTTTGGACTCTGATCAGTTCAGGCTGTTTTCCTTTCATGGGCTGACAGTTTGTCAAGGAATAACCTTTCAATCCTACTAATGAAGCACAAGCAATTAGATATATAGGTATTTAAACAGTACTAATTATTATGGTAGGTTACTTTAGTATAGACACAGATGTTTGGATGGTATGCTAATCCATGAATTATAGTTTTTCTGTAAAAGATGACAAGTTCTTACTGTGGCTTATAACATCTCCTAACCACTGGAGGATGTAAGCTTGCGGCATCAGCCGTGAATTGTTCCTCCAAGGAAAGAGCTCTTTTAATTTTTAAATCATTTTCCTTCTTTAAAATGAGTAATTCTAAAAAAAATGAGTAATTCTATTAATTATTTATTAATCATTAATTATCTTCCTCCACCAATTCCTCATGTTATCTCCATTTCACTGTTAAGTTGAACCAATACTTATTCACCTGCCTCTGCCTCTGTAGTGCTGGTTTAAAGGCGTGGGCCACCACGCCTTTAAAATTAAACATTATCATTTAAAATTAAACATTATCATTTTTAGTGTTAAAATTTCCAGTTGGTTTCCAGGCATGGTGGCCCACGCCTTTAAACCAGCACTACAGAGGCAGAGGCAGGTGGATCTCTGTGAGTTCAAGGCCAGCCTGGTCTACATAGTGAGCTCCAGGCCAGCTGGGGCCAAAGGGAGACCCTGTCTCAAAAAGTCAAAAAAAAATTTTTCCAGTTGGTCTCTGTACATTTTCCAATTGCCTGAGGTCTCCTATCTTTTCATTTAATACCAGGGCATAATAAATATAATGCTTTAAATTTTTATTTGATAATTCTACACCTGGAATGGGCATTTGATTATTATTGGTTTTCTTGAGAATGGTTCAAGTTTCATAATCCTTAATATTCTGAGTAATTTGGAGTTATATCCTCGAATTATAATTATTATAACTGAGTATTCTGGATGCTGTTATATGCTGCCAAAGAGAACTTATATTTTTGTTTTAGTATACAGTTAGCCTGATGAGACTAAATATGAAAGCTCTGCTTTGGGTGCAATGGGTAGCAATTCAGTGTGTATTGTTACTGAGCTGCCCTCTGTGTGCGATTGACTGGTCAGCCAGAGTCTGGGAATGTTTACTTGTTGAATTTGACATGGCTTTCCTTGCTTTTCTCATCTCTGAACTTTATTTTTACTCTCTGGTGATCTTGATTATGATTTCTAATTCCTGGTGGCTCTACTCACAAACGCAACATACTTTCTGCCAGAATTTTAGTGATCTGAATCACTGATATTCTAATTGGCTACATTCGGGACAAATGCACAAAATCAGAAAACTAGCCTTAGACTAATTTCTCCCTTCAAATTCTAACTACTCTCCAAAGTCTCTGCTTTTCATCTCCCTCCTGACTGCTTGGATGAATTGTAAGAAGGAAGTTTTGTCTATAGTTTGTGGTTATCTGCTAGAGGTTAAGTAAACATATTTCTTTATGCTAGAGGAAAATCTTTGAGGCTATGAAGTTTAGAATATGTTATCTCCTAAAATAAATATTGAGATGCAAGATGTCATGAAAAAATAGTACTGTTATAAAGAAGAAGAAAGATGAAGGAAGAGGCAGACGAGGAGGAGGAAAAGAGGAGGAGGAGGAGGGAAGGAAGGAAAAGGAGAAGGAGGAGAAAGAAGGAGAAGGAGGATGATGAGGAGGAGAAGGAGGAAGAGGAGGAGGAGGAGAAGGAGAAGGAGAAGGAGAAGAAGAGAAGAAGAAGAAGAAGAAGAAGAAGAAGAAGAAGAAGAAGAAGAAGAAGAAGAGGAAGAGGAGGAGGAGGAGGAGGAGGAGAGAGAAGGAGAAGGAGAAAGAAGGAGGAGGAGGAGAAGAGGAGGAAGAGGAAGAGGAGGAGGAAGAGAAAGTAGAGGAAGAAGTAGAGGAGGAGGGAGAGGAGGAGGAAGAAGAGGAGGAGGAGGAGGAGGAGAAACTGTGTTTTTATTCCAAAGAAGAATTAATCTGTGGATCTCAGATTTCTGCTGTGAATATTCTTAAGATCTTAGCCTTTTAAAACAAAATCAATACTGGATTACAGATACTTGCGGAATCCATGTTAATAAAAAGAAACAATGTATAAAGCTGGGGGTGTAGATTAGTAGTAGAAACTTTGTTAGCCTTATCTAGCCTGTGTGAGGGCTCTGAATTCAATCCCCAGCACTATAAAAAGTAGATAGATAGATAGATAGATAGATAGATAGATAGATAGATAGATAGATAATGATAGATAATGATAGATGATTGATAGATGATAGATAGATTGATAGATGATAGATGATCTATAGATGATAGATGATAGATAATAGACAGATTGATAGATGATAGATGATCTATAGATGATAGATGATAGATAATAGACAGATTGATAGATGATAGATATAGATAGATAAATAGATGATAGATAGTTGGTAAATAGATGATAGATGATAGATAGATGGTAGATAGATGGTAGGTAGATAGATGATAGATAGATAGATACATAGATAAAAACAAAACTCATTATATATGTATAATTTTATTATCTAGAAAGTCTCTGAGGATAGATTACAAAAAGCAAAAATCTGTTTAAAGTCAGTCTTTGCAACTGTCAGCTCCTGATATAACAGTGACATTTATCCCCTCCAAAGAAAAAATTTAAATAATTTGTCAAGAAACTTTAAAAACGTGCTAGAAGATGTTAGTTTCCCCCAGATTGTTGATCGGTGCCTTTCATCACTGGGGGCAAGGCCCAGACTTCCGGCCTCTTCTCGTCTTCAAGTGTGGTGCAGGATTACTTTCTCACATCCAGAAAGCTACAACTATAAATTAAGCAATTTATCCTTCATTTATAAAAAATTAGTGAGATCAGGGGCTATAAAGGGAGAACATAATCCTAGCACTCGGGAGGCAGAGACAGGCGAATCTTTGAGAGTTCAAGGCCAGCCTGGTCTACAGAGTGAGTTCCAGGATAGCTGGAGCTACAGGGAGACCCTATCTCGAAAAGACCAAAAAAAAAAAAAAAGAAAGAAAAAAATCTGCAAAGGTAATGAGGATATGATGTTTCTCAGACATTTTACTAACTATACTGATGAGACATAACAAAAACAATACCTTGAAAATTACAAGCCAATTTATTTCTATTTTTTTTTTATTTCTGTATGTGTATGAATGTAAAGTCTTCAAGTAGGTTTGTGCACCCATGTCGTGCAATGCCTCGGAGGTCAGAAGAGGCTCCCAGATTCCCCTGGAACTGGAGTTCTCCTGGAATTGGAGTTCCAGACGGTTCTCAGCTGTCATGTGGGTGCTGGGGACCGAACCTGGGTCCTCCGTAAGAGCTGTCGGCACTCTTAACTGCTAGGCCATCTCCCCAGCCCCACCAATTTATTTCTAACTTGGAATTCTATACCTTAAAAAGAGCTGTAGCCAAGTATGGTGGCACACACCTTTAATCCCAGCACTCAGGAGGCAGAGGCAGGTGGATCTTTGTGAGTTCAAGGCCAGCCTGGTCTACAGAGTGAGTTCCAGGCCAGCTGGGGCTACAGGGAGACCCTGTCTCAAAAAGAACTGTTTATAATGTATGAGGAGAAAATGGAACTATTTTCACGTATTTAAGATCTTTGAAAACTAGATTTTCTTGAGAAAAAGTAGTCAAGTGATACAATGAATAATGTTTCTTCCCTACCCCCCCAAAAAAACAAACAACAAAATGAAACAAATAGAACTATTAAGTGGAACCTGAGAAAGGCAAACACAAGTTCATCTGGAGCTAAGATGTCCCCGGCTTGAAGCATGGTGTCATCCCACCTAAGTTCAGGGTTACTTAGAAAAATCAACACTTCCAGATTAAATTTTCATCAAAATATGAGGAAAAGAAAAAAGTAGTAAAAAAAAAGCAACTGATTTCAAATATTTTTTAAAAGGAACAAGAACTTAGGCACTGTGTCCCTGGGCCAAACTTGGAAAGTGTAGATGGACCCTGATGCCCCTCCCTTTCATTCCAAATTGCACACATACACAATACACACACACACACACACACACACACACACACACACACACACACCGTCTAAATCTCCAAACCAGGCACCTGCTAAAGGAACAAAGTCCTACCATCAAGAAACAGCAAGGTAATCACAAGATTGCAGGCAAGCAGTACTCAGAAGGGAAACAGCAGAAGGGACTTGGAGAGGAAAGCCTGCTGAGCAGTGTTTAGGACTGAGTCCTTGGTGATTGAGTGGGAGAGAGTGAAAGAGAGAAGGCAGGGTAACTCCCAGGGTCAACCTGATGGTCTCTGACTGGAGCGCAGTGCTCTATTTGAGACAAAGACCACTGCAAGGAGCATGGTGTGGAAGCAAATCAAGGGACACAGCTCTGCAGTGAAAGGCGAGGCACCGCAATTTAGTGCCAAAGTTCTGTTCTGGTCTTTAATGTTATTATTAACAATATTGATAATTATAGTTCATTGTTAATGTATTAACCTTGTTTCTCAGATGCGCTCTAATACTGTGTTTCACATACTGTAATAGCATAAGTGCATATTGGCAATACTACTTATCTTTTTTTGTTGTTTTTTGGTCTTTTTTGAGACAAGGTCTCCCTTTTAGTCCCAGATAGCCTGGAGCTTGCTATGTAGACCAGGCTGGCCTTGAACTCACAGAGATTCGCCTGCCTCTGCCTGGAAGTGATGGAACTAAAGGCGTGTGCCACCATACCTGGCTGTGGCAATACTTCCTATGTTTTGCATACTTTCACCAGCTTTTATCATTTGTGTGTGTGTGCGCGTGTGTGTGTGTGTGTGCGCGTGTGTGCATGTGGATATGGAGATCAGAGGACAATTTATGGGAGGTGGTTCTCTACTGCTTCCATTATGTGGGTTTCCCAGCTTGAACTCAGGTCATCAGGCTTGGCAACAAGCTGCCAGGCATTTTCTAAAGCCTTTCCATGTATCAACTTGTCCAATGCTTCCCCAAATCCTGTGACATAATTAGTTCTATATAATTTCTTGTTAAGCAAACTGACCTCATTCCAGGTGATAATTGTATTAGTTACTTTTCTGTTGCTATGATAAAATACTGTGGCGGCAGGTGTGGTGGCGCAAGACTTTAATCCCAGCACTTGGTAGGCAGAGGCAGGCGGATCTCTGTGAGTTCAAGGTCAGCCTGGCTTAAATAGAGAGTTCTGGGCCAGCTGGGGGTACAGGGACACCCTGTTCCAAAAAGACTAAGTAATAAAAAATAATAAATAAATAAATAAATAAATAAATAAGATATCATGGCCAAGGTAACTTATAGAAGGAAGGAAGTTTATTTGGGCTTATGGTACCAGAAGGATAAGAGTCCACCGCGGTGAGGAGACGTGGCAGCAGGCAATCACAGTGGGACAGCAGGCAGGCACAAAGGCAGCTGGAGCAGCCAACTGAGAGCCCACAACCTCAACAGCATGTCGGAAGCAAAGAAAGTGAACTGGACGCGGGGTGAAGCTATGAACTGGAAGCCAGGCCACAGTGATGGGTTTTCTCCAGCAATCCCTTACCTCCTAAAGGTTCCATAACCTGTCCCAACACTACCACCAACTGGGGAACAAGGTTTCAAATGCTTGAGCCTATGGAGGGCGTTTCTCCTCCAAACCATCACAATAATGCAGCTGGCAAATTGTTTATACTCTCTGACTGCATTAAGTGCCAGTTCTGAAGACTTAAAAATAGCGTGTAACATGGCAACTATCATAGGCATAATTAGAATTTAGTACCTTGTCTGTTTACTTATGGAATAACTAAGTCTTGAAGGTGCTAAATTTCTGGGCACCAGACATTTATATTCTTACTACATCGCTAACAAATATCAAGTTATTACAAAATATTCTCAATGATTTGTTAATTGTGTCACTGGACACATATTTTATATGCATAGTAAAGGGGATATGTTCTTCCTTAGAATCCATCAAAAGATGATGAAGAAATTAGCGAGGAAGAACCTGAGGAGGATGACTATATAGAAAACATCCTTGAAGAAGAGTTTCCGAAAGATGAGGAAGAGATGGCGGAGGAAGAAGAAGAACTGGAAAGTGAGGCAACTGAACGCCTGAGAAGTGAACTAGCAGAAAAATTTGAAACAGAGACAAATAATTTACAAGTGATACAGGTTATAACTTTTCCTTTATTTTTAGCAGTTAAAGCATTACAATTTGAGGCAGGGCCTGCTGGCACCTGCCTTTAACTCTAGCACTTGGGAGGCAGAGGCAGGCAGATGTCTGTGAAGTCAAGGCCAGCCTGGTTGTTCTCACCTTTAATCCCAGCACTTGGGAGGCAGAGGCAGGAGGGTCTCTCTGTGTTCAAAGCCAGCCTGGTCTACATAGGGAGTTACAGGACAGCTGGGGTTACAGGGAGACTCTGCCTCAAAAAGACCAAAAAAAAAAAAAAAAGTTACAGGCTGGGCTTGGTGGGGCATGCCTTTAATCCTAGCACTTGGGAGGCAGAGGCAAGTGGATCTCTGTGAGTTCAAGGCCAACCTGGTCTAGAGTGAGTTCCAGGACAGCCACAGCTACAGGGAGACCCTGTCTCAAAAAGTCCAAAAAAAAAAAGTTACAATGTGCAAATACAAAAAGCAATTTGGCTTAATATCTCATCTCTTTATACTATTTCAAAAGAAAGTGACTGTTTCAAAGTTGCACCCCCTTTGTCATTGCCATGTATAAATTATGAAAACAGGTTTTTAGATTAAGAGGACTATATAAGGCACTAGTCCTCAGTATAGTGGTATTTCCGTTGTCATGCGGGAGACAAGGGTTCAAGTCCTTGACAGGAAGGCAACTGCCTATGCCAGCCTGGCCTACATAGTAAGTTACAGGCCAGCTGGAGTTACAGGGAATAAATGCCTCCAGGGTCAGAGTGAGATTATCTAACAACAAATGGCCACTTACAATGCTGAAAAATATTTGTTTTCTACACTTAAGTAGTCACCAGTCATGTCTACATGTTAAAACTGAGCAGCACTAAATGTATTAGGGTTTTATGATTTCTCTCATCAGGATGAATTTGAGAAGGCTCTGATACCAGTAATTACCATTAATGGATCTCAGAAAATCCATATTGTACAATATATAATGAACTTAAAATTGAAACCACTGGTGGAAAATCGTGCAAGCATTTTTGAAAAATGTTATCCAGTATCAACACATGTTGCTCAAAAAATGATCAATTTTACTTACAAGTACATGAGCTCGTTTGGCTATTGGGACCCTGTAAAGGTAATGTCACCGAGTTCTCCTGAAAACCATGTTCTTTCCTTATTTTTTTAAAGTTGTTTAGGAAGACTAGATCATTTTAAACTGGTAAATATTATATAATATTCTTAACTAGTTACAAAAATATTTGAGAGAACTGAAATGGAACCATTTAACTTTCATCTTTGCTTTTACTATAAAATGAGTATCTACCCCACCCCCTGAAACTCTTCATATCCCTAGAATTTATTCCCAGCCATGAATTTCATTCCAGTCTAATGATGGTGCTGATAGTATTGACCTACATACCCGTTCTGATGTAGCTCTCAAAGGGAAGCAACATGACCGTATTACTTCATACCTACTTTGCCAAGTCCAGGACAGAGATAACTCATGGTTACCTGATGATATAAAAAGTTCTTCAGTCGGGTGTGGTGGCGCACGCCTTTAATCCTAGCACTTGGGAGGCAGAGGCAGGTGGATTTTTGTGAGTTCAAGGCCAGCCTGGTCTACAGAGTGAGTTCCAGGACAGCTGGGGCTACAGGGAGACCCTGTCTCGAAAAGACCAAAAATAAATAAATAAATAAATAAATAAATAAATAAATAAAGTTCTTCAAATCCGTTATCAATTAAGTACCCAGTCCTCGTAGCCACCAATGCAAAGATGTAGGACCATTCTTCCCACCCCATTCTATAGCCGAACCTTGGGCTGACTTTGGTGGGTACTTAGCCTCTCACAGCTGCTGTTAATGTTGCCATGAACGGGATTTCATCTGTACAAAAACGTGGAAGAAAACCTGGTGGGATTTGCCCCACCATAAATCTATCCCAAAGATAACCCACTAGAGCCACTTGCATTAGCTGTTTCAGATATGATAACAAAATTTCAGCAGGATAAGTTAAACAACATAATTTATTTTTCTAATAGTTCTAGAGGCAGATCGAGGTGTTGACAGGTGGTTTCCTTGAGGCCTCTCACACTGTCCTGCAGATGGCCACTTACTTACAGGGTCCACATATGGAGATTTCTCTACCTGTGCCCACTGGTGCCTCTTCCTCCTGTTACAAGGAACTCAGTCCAGTTGCCTGTCCTTATGACCTCATTTTTCCTCAACCACCTCCATAGAGGTCCTATCTCTGTATACAGTTACATTGGCAATTAGGGTTTCAACATAAGAATTGTAAGGAGCCTGGCATGGTGGCTCATGCCTTTAATCCTAGCACTCAGGAGGCAGAGGCAGGTGGATCTTTGTGAGTTCAAGGCCAGCCTGGGCTACAGAGTGAGTTCCAGGACAGCTGGGGCTAAAGAGAGACCCTGTCTCAAAAAGACCAAAAAAAAAAAAAAAAAGAATTGTAAGGGAGAGGAGACAATGCTTGAGTGAAGAAAGGAGAACTGTAATTCTCATAAGCTGAAAACCAAATAGGAAACATTATATTGATTTCACATGCATAAGAAGTAATTTATACTTTATACACAGTAATTTTCTATTGATGTTCATAATCAGTTTTCCTTACTCTATAAGAAAGGTTGTATTTTTATATTTTACAATTTTTTCAAATATATGTGGAAGAAATGCAGTATAAGTTAAAACTAACTTACATATTCACTTATGTTACAGCTATATGAAGGAGAAACAATCAAGCCAATTGAAAATGTGAAGAATCCACTGAATCCTGTAATCCACCGTCAATATATTTATTTTTTATCTAGTAAACAAACTAAAGAAAAATTTATGATGAACCCAATCAAATATATCCGGCAACCCAAGCCTAAGGCATCTATGCCTCTTAGGATTATGATTGTAGGACCTCCAAAGTCTGGGAAAACTACAGGTAAATGTAGTGTCTGTTTTCTCAAGCTTTATTATAAAAGGATTTCTAAAACCCAGCACCATCTCTCCAGGAAAACGGTTCTCGGAATTAACTACTCAAAAAGGACTTAGAATGGGCTGCCAGTGTGGCTCAGTTGGTAGAGCACTTGTCTAGTGTTAGAAATGGGTCTGGGATCTTGCCGGGCATGGTGGCGCACACCTTTAATCCTAGCACTTGGGAGGCAGAGGTAGGCAGATCTTTGTGAGTTCAAGGCCAGCCTGGTCTACAGAGTGAATTCCAGGACAGCTGGGGCTATAGGGAGACCCTGTCTTGAAAAGACCAAAAAAAAAAAAAAAAAAAGAAAGAAAGAAATGGGCCTGGGGTCTCAAGAAAATGACCAAACAATCCAAAGTATTACAGCGAGGCAGAAAGTTTTCCTTTTACAGAAGGGTGGCAGCCTTGCCAAATGGGACAGGCAAGCACACCCCGTGGGGGCTGGCTAGGTTTCTACTCCTAGTGGAAAAGGCTTCTGTGCCTCACTCAGTCCTCAAAATCGGCCCCTCAATCTTCTTAAGGAGATTGGCTAATTTAAAACAACACAGTTGATGAACAAAGTCCAACTTTTGAGCCCAGGAGGCCACCTGCAGCACAAAGTACAATCTTGAGCATATATTTCCTTCTTATAAAAATGCTAAAAAAAAAAAAAAAAAGAAAAAGAAAAAGTGCTGACAGAGGGAGAGATTTTTGCCAGATGATTCCTTTACATTTCATGTATTTTATTGACTTTTTAATGTGTTTTTTTTTAAAGACATGGTTTCTTTTGTTTGTTTGTTTTTTGTATGAGTGTACTGTCTGTATGTAGGTTTGTGCACCCGTGTCGTGCAATGCCGCGGAGGTCAGAAGAGGGTGTCAGATTCCCCTGGAACTGGAGTTCTCCTGGAATTGGAGTTACAGACTGTTCTCAGCCACCATGTGGGTGCTGGGGATCGAATCCGGGTCCTCTGCAAAAGCCGTCGGCGCTCTTAACCACTAGGCCATCTCTCCAGCCCTGACTTTTTAATGTGTTTTATAAATAATTTTTCAGTCTGTCTTAATCACCTTTATACCTGCTTCTTCCTTGGCACCGTCTTGCAGCCCCCCCCCCCCCCAGTTCACACCTTCTGTCATTTTTCTAGGATCCATTGCACCAAATTACTCTCCCTGCCCACTCCTCAGCACCAGCTCATCCCCTGAAGTCTAGTCAGCCTATCCAGAGTCTCTTTTCTAAAGGCCAGGGTTTCCTCACCTGCCCACCATCTGCTGCCAATATTTCCTCAGCCAAGGTCGGGCTCTGCTACACATTCTGCAGTTCTGTGCTGAGCTTGCATTGGTCTTGTACATGCTGATACCAATGGTTCCTATGAACCTGGTCCCAGGACCTTGTAGGATTGATTTCCATTTGGTCTTGCATCACCTCCTTGGCTCTTACAACCTTTCTTCCCCCTCTTCCTCAATGGTCCCTGAGCCCTGAGTAGTTGAAGCTGAATATAGGCAGCCTATCCATGGAGTCACACTCTGTAGACTCCTAATCTTCATGGTTTGACCACTTAGGCCCTTTTGGGTTCCTGGTCTCCTGTTGCAAGGAGGAGCTTCCTTAATGAGAGTTAAGAGGTAGTTAATGCCTTCTTGGGTCCTTGTTCTATGTTGCCCAGGGGTTATATGTAAAGGTTGCATTGTAGATGTGGTGCCTAGGCATGAGCCATTCGCAGTCCATGTGTGTGTGTGTCCAGTTGTGGGACTCCACTAATCAGATCTGGTGCAACAGAAGCTTCTTTCTGGTGTCAGGGATATTTGTTTGTAAATATAAGGATATGTCTTTGTATTTAGTAAAATGTTACCTAGTCTAGGGATGTGTCAACCTTGTGGAATTGTCTAAGATCTATGACCTCTTCAGTTGTGTGCATCTGGCCATGTTAACAGTACTACACATGAGTTTCCTCTGAATGAGTGGGCTTTAGGTCCGATTGGTTAGCTTTTTATTTCCCCCAAGATAGAAGTGCCACTATTGCAATGATGTCTAATGCTGTGCTGGTCATTGACATGGATATTTGGTCTTGAGGCTGATATTGGACCATCAATTGATGATATCCCTTATGGGCTTGCATAGTGCTCTCTACAGTGTTTAGAGCTTGCCTTCAAGGGTGGGTGGTGGCTTCCAGATCAGATCCAGCTCCATTGCTCAAGATCTAGTCTCCATACTATGTCTTGTATTCATCTATAGGGTCTTAACTTCAAGTTCTGGGAGGCAATCAAGGGCTGGGGCAATAGCCTGTGAAATTTTGGGAGTCTCTTGGACTGACCTGGCCAACAACTCAAAGGAAGATTTCTCCTGTCTGGTACTGTTTCTTCATATGCAGACATCATCTTCACATATGAACTCATGTAGAGATATTGTATGTGTAATTTGTCAATAGATTATTAGACTAATATGATTCTCTCAGGTTTTTTACCCTAGCAAGTCATTAGTTATCTTCTCCTCTCTCCCTTTACCTGTCTAGCTTTCCCTCTGTCTTTTCCGTGTCTTCTCCATTTAAAGTATCCCATTTCTCCCTTGATACTGCCAGTCTCCTATGGCTCCATTTCCCCTTTATCCTCCCCCCTTCCTTCTATAACCCTTCCACCCCCCTCCCATTTAGATACCCTGATTTTATCCATTTTTCCTTTATTTCCTTTCCTTTACCTGCCACTGCTGGCCTTCTGTCTCACGTTCCCTCTTTTCCTTTATCTTCCTGGTTCCTTTTCATTTACCTGGCTCCTGCAGTTACATCAAGATATATACTTATTTATAAGGATTTGGTGCTAGGATCCACAATGAGGGATAACATCCATTGTTTGATTTTCAGAGTCTGTGTCACTTCACTTAGCATAACAGCTTCTAGTTACATCCATTTACTTCCACATTTCATGATGTCCTCTTTCTTGCTGCTGAGTAGAACTTGATTGCATAAATGTACCACATTTTCATTATCCACTCATCAGTTGAGGGACACTTAGGTTGCTTCCAGCTCTTCACTATTGTGAAAAGAACAGCAAAAAATATGGATGTGCAACTATCTCTGCAATGGGACAAATCATTTGTGTATTTGTCAAGGAGCGGTATAACTGGGTCAAATGGTAGGGTCATTTTGTCTTTTAAGAGTTCTCCACACTGATTTCCTTCAGGGTTGAATGAGTTTGCAATCCTACCAGCAGTGGACTAGTGTTCTCCTTTCCCCAGAACCTCTCCAGCATTTGGTATCATTTGTTTTGTTGATCATAGCCAGTTTTACAGAGGTAAGATAAACTCTTAAAGTGGTTTTAATTAGCATTTCCTTAAGTACTAATGATGTTGAACACTTTTTAAGATGTTTCTGAGCCATCTTTACTTCTCTTGAGAACTCTCTGTTCAGATCTTTAGCCCATGTTTTAATTGGGTCATTTGTTTTCATGGTTCTTTGTTTTTTTTAGTATTTTATATACTATAGATATTAAAGCTCTGTCAGTTGTGTCACTGGTGAAGATTTCCTACAACTCTGTAGTTTTCTCTTCACTTCTTTGATTGTTTCTTTTACTGTACAAAAGCTTTTGTTTTAATGAGGTCCCACTCATTGATTGTTGACCTTATTTCCCATGGAACTATTGTCTTATTTAGAAAGTCTTTTCCTGAACCTATATCTTGTAGGTTACTGTCAATGTTTTCTTCTAACACTTTCAGAGTTTCACATTAAGGTCTTTGATCCATTTAGAGTTGATTTTTTTGTAAAGTGCAAGGTAGGGGTTTAGTTTCATTCTTCTACAGGTGGTGATCCAGTTTTGCCAGGACCATTTGCTGAAGATAAGGCATTTCCTCCATTGAGTGTTCTTGGCCCCTTTGTCAAATACCAGGTGGCTGAAATTTCATGTACTCAAGTTTGGGTCTTCAATTTTGTTCCACTAAGCAATGGGTCTATTTTGTGCCAGTACCATGCAGTTTTCATGACTATAGCTCAGTAGTAGAGATTGAAATCTGGTATAGTAATCCCCCCTGTATTACTCTTTTTGCTCAGCATTGCTTTCGCTATCTGGGGTCCTTTGTTTTTCCATATGAATTTTAAGAATGAGTTCCAGGCCAGCTGGGGCTACAGGGAGACCCCCCCAAAAAAATTCCTTTTTGCAGATGATGTTATTATACCTAAGGGATGCCAAAAATTCCACCAGAAAACTCCTAGAAATGATTAACAGTTTCAGTAAAGTGGCAGGTTACAAAATTAGTCTACAAAAATCAGTAGCCTTTCTATATGCCAATAACAAGCAATTGGAGGAGTACATAGAGACCCCCCCCATTCATAATGGCCTCAAAAATAAAGTATCTTGGGAACAAACCTGACCAAAGACATTAAATATCTCTACAATGAAAAATTTAAATCTTTAAAGGAGAGCGAGGAAGACACCAGAAGACAGAAAGACCTCTCATGGTCATGGAACTCATTCTGTAGACCAGGCTGGCCTTGAACTCACAGAGATCCTCCTGTTTCTGCCTCCTGAGTGCTAGGATTAAAGGTGTGCACTACCACACCAGCCTAAAGACGGTTCTTAGATGTCCTGTGGGTGCTGGGAATTGAACCTGGGTCCTTTGCTAGAGCAGTCAGTGCTCTTAACCGCTGAGCCATCTCTCCAGCCCCATGAACCACAATTTTGAATGAACAGTGTATTATTGAAAAAAATCAAAGAAAAATGAAAAGAATTCCTAGAATTACATGAAAATGGAAATATAGCTATCAGCACCTGTGGGAAATAACAAACAATACTAAGAGGGACATTTGTATCCATCAATATTTACACTTTAAGAGCAGGGATATCAATTTTAAAAACCCAATTTGTATCTCAAGGTCTCAGGAAAATAAGAATAACTAAAACCATAATCAACAGAGAGAAAGAAATAACAAAGATCATGGCAGAAATAAACAAAATAGAAAATAAAAGAATACTACAATGTATTCAGTGAAACAAAGAGTTGGTTCTTTGAAAAGACAAATTTGACAAATCCTCAGATAAACTAAGCAGAAGAAAGATAGAAAAGGCCCAAATAAATAATCTCCCTGTGTTAATACAATTTCTGCAGTAACTTTTACTATCATTTTCCAATTTCATTCTCTTCTGATCTAATAAGGTACTAGGAGTTATTTAAAATTCTGGATTTTCTTGGTATTTTTGAGACAGGGTCTCCCTTTATTCCCAGTTGGCCTGGAGCTTGCTATGTAGACCAGGCTGGCCTTGAACTCACAGATATCTCCCTGCCTCTGCCTCCCTAGTGCTGGGATTAAAGGCGTGTGCCACTACCCCTGGCAATTCTGCATTTTTAAAGACTTGTTCTATGGCCTAATACATGATCTACGTTGGAAAAACTTCTACGTACCAATGAAAGAATGTATATTCTGCCACAATTAAATTAAATATCTATAGATGTCTGTTCAGGCCAATGGATCTATAGTACAATTTGGGGGGGGGGGTCTTTTTGAGACAGGGTCTCCCTGTAGCCCCAGTTGGGCTGGCCTTGAACTCACAAAGATCCTCCTGCCTCTGCCTCCCGAGTGCTAGGATCAAAGGCATGTGCCACCACGCCTGGCCTATAGTATAATTTAACCCTGATGTTTCTTTGTTGATTTTTTTTCTAGATGATCTATCTGTTGGTGACAACAAGCTAATAAAGGACTCCACTATTGTTGTTTGGGAGCTTTCTCTTTATGTCCAGTAGTGCTTATTTTATGAAATTGGGTCCTCTGTCATAATTGTGCAAGTCATATCTTCTCCACGGACCATCCCCTATAGTAGTTGTTTTCTTTTCCTTTTTTTTATTTATTTTTTTT
>VZQC01006157.1:377246-392917 GCA_009823505.1 Rhizomys pruinosus | reverse complement strand
AGATCCGCCTGCCTCTGCCTCCCAAGTGCTAGGATTAAAGGCATGCGCCACCATGCCTGGCTAGTAGTTATTTTCTTATCACAGTGAAAAACTACTTGACAGAAGGTGCTGTCATTGTGTTCATCCCACTTCATAGTTCCTGTCTAGTGCCATGGATTCCTGTAGTTTATGCTTATCTTAGACCGTTTATATTTCTCTTTCCTTTGTGAAGGATAACTTTGTTGGATACTGTAATGTTTTCTTTCAAGACTTTAAGAGCACCACAGAAGCCCTCCTGGCCTTTGGAATTTCTGTTGAGAAATATTTATACATGATTTGACACATCTCTGTTATAGCTTTTAACATTCTTCTTTGATCTTATTTTGACAGTTTAACTACTATGCATCATGGAGTTTCTGTTCTGATTATTCCTATTTGAGAGTCTAAAGGGCTCCTATAATTAGATAGTTGTATCTTTTCCAAGACTTGGAAAATGTTTTGCTAATTACTTCACTGAAAGGTTTTTCTGTGTCTGTAGTCTGTAGTTTAATCTCCTTTGTCAGTACTGATTACACAGTTGTTTACATGATCTCTTTTTTAAAGATTTTTTAAAATTTTTGTGTGGATATGTCTGTCTATGTGAGTTTATATACACCACCTGCATGCAGTTGCTTGTAGAGACCAGAGTTACAGGCAGCTGTGAACCACCAGATGTGGACGCTGGGAGCCAAACTAGGGTCCTCAGAAAGAGTTGTACATATGCTTAACTGAGGAGCCAGCTCTCCAGCCCCCTTAGACCTGTGTATCTTGTTTATTATTTCTTATTCTTTACTCTCTCTGACTATAATAATTTAACTTTGTCTTCAAACCTTGCTCATCTTTCTTCCAGTTAATCTAAGATGTTGGTTGCTTTCAACTTATTATTATTTTTTTTTTTTTGGTCTTTTCAAGACAGGGTCTCCCTGTAGCCCTAGCTGTCCTGGAACTCACTCTGTAGACCAGGCTGGCCTTGAACTCACAAAGATCCACCTGCCTCTGCCTCCCAAGTGCTAGGATTAAAGGCGTGCACCACCTAATTTGACTTATTGAGATTTCTATTTCCAAAATGTATTATTCTTTTCCAGAATCTTTATCTCTTTGTATTGAATTATTTCTTATCTTTCTTTTATATCTTGCATTGTCCTCCTTAATTTAGCACTTTATTTGTATCTTTTTTGATTTGTTAATTTTATTTTATTTTTTTTAATAATTTTTTAAATTTTATTTATTTTTGTATGTGTATGAATGTACTGTCTGCATGTAGGTTGGTGCACCTGTGTCGTGCAATGCCTCGGAGGTCATAAGAGGGTGTCGGATTCCCCTGGAATTGGAGTTACAGGCGGTTCTCAGCCGCCATGTGGGTGCTGGGGATCGAACTCGGGTCCTCTGTAAGAGCAGTTGGCGCTCTTAACTGCTAGGCCATCTCTCCAGCCCCAAGAAACATATTCTTTTTTTTTTTTTGGTCTTTTTGAAACAGGGTCTCCCTGTAACCCCAGCTGTCCTGGAATGTAGTATGTAGACCAGGCTGGCCTTACACTCACAGAGATCTGCCTGCCTCTGCCTCCTGAATGCTAGGATTAAAAGTGTGCACCACCATGCCTGGCTAAGAGTCCTATTCTAAATGTTCACAAGATAATGGTATTTAGAGAGCAGAAGTGTCACACCTGAAATACATGTGCAGAGCAAAACTGAAAACATAGGCAAATGGTCTGACTTCTTGTATCTTTGTTGATATGGAAAGTCATTTTTAAACAATGTATAAAATTTTGAAAGACTAATTAATTTTAGAACTTAAGCAGATCTGGTTTGTTTCAGCATTGTAGCCAAACTGAAGTTTGGGGTTTTGTGATTCTCTCATGTGCCTTCCCTTTGGAGGGGCCCTAATTTTGTTCTAGTGGGCTTTTCTTCCCCTTAGCTTTAAAATGGGAATTTTGATACCCACCTGTGCTGGATAGCTTTGGTGTCAACTTGACACACCTGGGTTGAGGGAGCCTCGGTTGGGGAATTGGCTCCATTGGATTGGCCTGTGGCCACATCTGTGGTGTATTGTCTTGATTGTTGAGCAGTGACAGTATAAGAAGGCAGGCTGGGCATGAGCCAGTGAGCAAGCCAGTGGGAGAGCAAGCCAGGAGAGAGCAAGCCAGTGAACAGTACTCCTCCATGGCCTGTGCTTCAGCTCCTGCCTCCAGGTTCCTGCCCTGAGTGCCTGCATTGGGATCCCTAAGTGATGAACTGTGACCCAGGAGATGTAAGCTGAATAAACCCTTTCCTCCCCAAGTTGGTGTTGGTCAGAGTGTTTTGTCACAGCAATGGAAAACAAACTCGGACACCACCCAAACACTAAATCAGGTTGCGGAAAAAAATTACCTCATGAAGTACAAATCACTATTGAAATATAAAGCATTCCATTATACTTTTTAAACTATTTCCTAGAATATTGACTGAGACCTATCTGTCTAGAGTCTGCTACCTGATTGCCATCACAGAACCTGCAGGTGGACTGGGAATGTTATAATCCAATGAAGTAGAATTATTACACTGTTATTGTGGACATTGTACCAAACATACACAGGATTGTTGCCATGTTTCCCAAAATTTTCCTATTTAATGCAGAAGTAATTTGCTTAAACATTGGTTTGGTCATGAAAAAAAAAGGGAAAAATAAATACAGTTGGCTCATTAACCAGATTCCAAAATCACAAACCTGGACTACTAATAATTGAGATTTGACAGTGATTAATTCTTCTTTTGAAGAATATCAAGACAAGCTTGCTATTTGTGTCATTAAACAGAATCTGAAAGTAAGCTTAATGGATGAGTATGTGAAATGAAATAGGCTTTATGTTTTATGTTTTTCAGTTGCCAAGAAGCTTGCAAGTGAATATGGCTTAAAACGTTTATCAATAGGAGATACTTTGCGTGGAATATTATCTAATCATCCAGAAACAGAGCTGGGACTTATGCTGAATTATCATCTTCATAGAGGAATGACTGCACCCGACGAACTGGCTGTTCAAGCCTTGGATCTTGCCCTGTTGGAAAGTGTATGCAATACTATAGGGTAAGTGTGTAGGGCAGGAAGAAAGGGGAGAGAGAGGGCATCGAGCCAGTCAAGTTAAGTAGAGTTATTTACAACATTTATTTTAGACAGGATTTGGAGCACTTGGAAAGGGCATGATCTACTTCTCAAACTTTGAGCACCTAGATAGTAACAGTTTTCTTTTGAGGTGCATGGCTCGAAACATGGAAGATCAGCAGGCAGGCCCCCTTTACTCCTTACGGCAACTCACACAAAAGCCTCCAGGCTGGCGTAGTCCTTAGAGGAGCTCCTGTGACCTCCATACCCCACTCGTGCTTCTTACTGCTCCATTAAATGATGGAAGAATGGCGCTTTGTTCCTCGAATGATGCTGGTCCCAGGGACGTGGTCCTTTTCAGACCCAGGTCCCTACCCAGGAAACAATGCTCTCTTACAACACTGTATTTGGGTAGGAGAGCTTTGTGCTTAGTCCTCATCTTCAGTTCATCCTCCTCCACTGCATTTTTTTTCTCAGCACAGCCACTGGTCACACGACAACAATCCCCAGTGATGCCTTATACTCTGGTAATCCCCTGATTTATTCAAGATTGTTGTATATTCAGAATCTCCTGGCTCTTCCTTGCCGGTGTCTGTGACTCTAGTCATTCCTCCAATTTCAGTTAGAGAGGTGTCGTTCCAGAGGGCCAAAGGTTTTTCCAGTGACAGCCTTCAGGATGAGAATGGACATATCTACACTGAGTTGCTTCTAACCAGGTGCTCAAGGTTTCCTTGGTGAGAGCAACTCTGAGTCACAGGTTTATTTCACCTTAATCCCAAATCAAAGACTCATCCCCTGGATTTCCCTAATCCTGAAAACCGCTCAAATGACCCATCCCATGGTAAAGTAAACTACTCAGGCTTGCAACCAGAGCCTAAACTTTTCTGGAGAGAACTAGGCAGTACATCCTGTGAAACAAGACACACAAACCTGTACTGATGGCCATTAGCCACAAGCCCAGCCTGCTCTACCGCACAATAAGCAGCCTCACTTAAGAAGCCACTCCTCTTGGAATTTCTAAAATTTAAAATGACCCTATCCTCTCAGTTTGACAGTGACAACCTCATCATTTTAGACTGGTGGACTAGAATCCTCACCCTTTCTTTTCATGCATAGTGGGTGTTATAAGTACTCTACCCACTTCTGCATTCCAGCTTCTGAAGAATACCTAAAATGAAAAATATCTCCCCACAGAATACTGAGGACTATTTCCTGTGTGTCTAGTGTATGCCGCGCTCTCCAATCTTTAAAACAACTCTAAAGTTTAAATATTTAACCTATTTTGTTAAAAACTGAAGCAAGGAGCATTTACACCAGGATTCAAATCTAGGTCTGTCTACATTTTTTCTACTGTTCATGGTTATACTAATAACACCAGTAGAACACGGTTTTCAAGCTACAGTGGGCGTGTCTCTCAAATTCCACCCAAACCTAGTCCTGTGATGCTGAGCATATGAATTTGAATTTCCTGCCCCCTGCCTTCTATGCTCACCTTACAGTACCAGGATGACTAAGGTTTAAGACATAGAGATGAGATATATATATACATATGATTCATATATCCTTACCTGCTATTTGGTTTTAAATATATGTTTAGGCCGGGCATGATGGTGCACGCCTTTAATCCTAGCACTCGGGAGGCAGAAGCAGGTGGATCTTTGTGAGTTCAAGGCCAACCTGGTCTACAGAGTGAATTCCAGGACAGCTGGGGCTATAAGGAGACCTTGTCTCAAAAAGACCCATATATATACACATATATATATATATATGTATGTATATATTATGTTTATTATACTTATTAAAGTAATCAAGGACAGTGGTAGTAGCCTGTGTCATCTGTAGAGTCTCTTGAACTACCTGACCAACAACTCAAAGGGAGGTTTCTCCTGTTGGCACTGTTTCTTGTTACATAGCCTCAGGTATACACATGCTCATGTTCAGATACTATATGAGTATTTTTCAGTAGGTTTTTAAGCTAATACATTTCCCTCTGGTTTTCATGCCACCTAAGCTTTATTTATCTTCCCCCCCCCATGCTCTCTTTCTAACTTCCCACGTCCCAAGTTAAAATAACCCCACTTTCTCCTCGATAGTACCTATATCCTATTATCCCCCTCTCTTGAGATCCTTCTCTTTAACCCCAAAATTCCTTATATATTCTTCTCTCCTCCTTTCCCAGTTAAATACCCACCATTTCCCCCATCCCCCCTTGTTAACACCTGTTTCCCATTTACCTGACTCCTGCAGTTACATCAGGATATATACAATCCACAAATGAGAATGTCCATCACTTGTTTTTGTGAGTCTCTGTTATACTTGGACTACCAATAAAAAATATACAATATACATTGGAAAAGTCAACTTCAGCCAGGCATGGTGGCACACGCCTTTAACCCCAGCACTTGGGAGGCAGAAGCAGGTGGATCTCTGTGAGTTCGAGGCCAGCCTGGTCTACATAGCAAGCTCCAGCCCAGCTAAGACTAAAGGGAGACCCTGTCTCAAAAAAATAAAATAAAACAAAACAAAAAAAGGCAACTTACAAGGCAAAAAAAAAAAAAAAGGTCAGCTGAGATACACTAACTCAACATACATACTGCTCTTTCAGAAGACAGGAGTTCTCTTCCCAGCACTCACATCCAGGGGTATACGACCACCTTTAACTGTAGCCAGCTCTATGGGGAACCAATGCACACATGCAAACACAGAAACAGACACACAATCGAAAATAAAATAAATGTTTCTTTAAAGATAAAGTCACCGGTGACAGTAACCAGAGGACAGGTGGAAAAGATAAGATTTCTGTGGGACACCTCTTCCACTCATATTAATGGGCTATTTGTAATAATGGACCATGTTGACTAGGAGGCCAGAGAGCAAATAAACAGATTAAGGTAAACATAAGTACATCAAAGGACTAAGTATATTCAAAAGAGTAAAGAATTAATTTAAAGAGAAAATAAAAGCAAAGTTTCCTAGAAAGGTAAAAATTATACTTGACAAACTTTCTATTATTAAAAACTACCTTAACCTTATAATTAGTTAAACTATTATTTGCCTTAAATTTCTGCAAGGTAAAATTTCTATAGACAAAATGTACAAACCATGTGATTTTCCATGTAATAAGATTGTTTCCTACTTGTAACATAATCTTCGAGCTCTAGAGGACAATGCTGTGTAACAGTGAGTATTCAGACCTTCATCACCACCATTGCTTGACTATTTTTTGTTTTGCTTCTTTGATTCTTTTTAATTCCTATTGTTTTGCTTCCATGAGTTGTTTTCCTTCTTTGACAGGATCGTATTTTATTTCTACAGGGAAAAAAAAAGAATCTCAACTAACTTAAATTTAAATATACTGATTCCAAAATTTATCCTTGAAGATAATCAAAAAGGCAAACAAAAACTACTGAAATTTTTAAAAAATCAGTTTATAGCAAAAAAAAATGAACCAAAAACCCCAAATTTAGATACACATATCTCAAAAAAAATTACCGAAAGTATCTGGAGCAAAAATAATTACAAAATATAAAGATTTTTTTCCATCCCCCCCAAAATAATTTAAGTTATAATGTTTAAATTTTTACTTACTAGAAGAAGGCACTATAAGTAAATAAATTCCTTCCAAAACAGCTTCAACTAGTTGAGTATAAAGGTTTTTCCATGGAATTTTAAGTTTAAGTTTCCCCTACATAAAAATAAGAACAGTTCATTCAACTTATAGCCCCAATAAATTTTATTTTCTTTTATTGTTTTTATTTTATGTGTGCCATGTATGTTAAGTATACCCATGTCATGCAATGCCCACAGAGGTCAAAAGAGGGCACCACATTTCCCTGGAATTGGAGTTACTGACAATTGTTAGCAGCCATATGGGTGTTGGAAATCAAACTCAGGTCCTCTGCAAGAGCAACTAGTGCTCTCTGCCACTGACCCATCTCTGCAGCATCTTCTCAATGTATTTCCTATAAAGCATTAGAAGAAATCTCCAAAAGAATCCTAAAATAAGCAATAATGTCAAGGGAACCATCCATTCCTGTAAAAGTGATTGTACTTCAGAAATAGGTACTGTTTCATTAAACAAATATATAATATACTTATAAAAAACAATACATTTATTTTTATAAAATATTAAGGAATGACTAACAAAAAAAAAAGAATATTAACGAATGACAAGTGCTATGTGAAAGGCATATAAGTAATCCCTTGATTGATTCTCAGAACTATCCTGTTTATTGTAGTGGCCTTTCTACTAACTCATATTATTGAAAATTACCTTGTCATTTTTAAACAAAACAAAAGGCAAGCTCTACTTTCCTTATACACATGTACAAATATAAATATATATTTCTGTATGACAGTGTTGGGATCAAACCTATGCCTTCACAATCCTAAGGATACACACATCTTTAACGATTAATCTTGATTTTTTTTCAATTTGTCAGGATTTGGAATCCCCCTAGAGGGTGGGGCATGGGGGGACTGTTTAGGAGGACATTTCCAGAGGGGTTTAACTGAGAAGGAAGACCCACCCTAAATGTTGGTTGGGGTCCTACACTGAATAAAAAGGAGAAAGAGAGTTGAGCACCTGCATTCTTCTCTCTAATCCTGACCGTGGACGCCATGTGGCCGACCGCCTCTCTCTAATCCTAACCGTGGACGCGATGTGGCCGACCGCCTCATTCTCCTGCTCCCCTGCCGTCCCCACCACTACTGACTGCATCCGAAAACTGTGAAGAAAAATAACCCTTCCCTTCCTTAAATTGTTTCTGTCAGGTACTTTGCAATAGGAAAAATAACTAATCCAATTCCCAATCCCTCTTCACATGTTTTTTAACTTTTCTTAAATTGAAGTTAAATTTACATACACTGAAATACAACATTACTGATATAAAAATTAAGTCGTTTCTGGCAAATGTATAAAAGATACATAAAAGGGATTTGTTATATTGTTTTAGAATGTAATACTGAGATTATATCACTATATCTAAATATATAATCCTCAGATTATTGTGTTACAATAAGAAATAAATGAAATCAAACCTACTTTAGACATAAAAATCCATGTACCATGGCTATAAGTCTTTAAAATTACACATGTAAACTTCCAGAAATACTCAAAAATTAAGATGTTGAGGAAAAATAACTGGTGACATTTTCCCCTTCTTATGTTAAACTCTAAATTCTGGAAGGATGACACTTAATTTGAATTTTAGCAATTTCAAACAAAAATTTTCTATGGCATACATTCTAATACCAACTATAAATACAGTATACAAAAGTGTGGAGAACTTCCTCACATATTTTTATATAAGCTTTGCAAGTATCCGTTCCCCACTAACACCAACATAACTTCAATAACATTATAAAAACCCACCCGAGCATGGTGGCGCACGCCTGTAATCCCAGCACTTGGGAAGCAGAGGCAGGCGATCTCTGTGAGTTCAAGGCCAGCCTGGTCAACATAGTGAGTTCCAGAACAGTTGGGGCTACAGGAAAATCCTGTCCCCTGTCTCAGAAAGACAAAAAAAAATCCCAACTGCAGAAACTAACAAAAAAAATTATAAGTCCCAACTAAATATATCATCATTGCCATCATTGTCTGTGAACGATACACAATATAAAATAAAAGTCCTGAGCCAGGAATGGTGCCCTTTTATTTTAGGGAGACCCTGTAAAAAAGAAAGAAGAAAGGAAGGAAGGAAGGAAGGAAGGAAGGAAGGAAGGAAGGAAGGAAGGAAGGAAGGAAGGAAGAAAATTTTAGAGAACATATCAAAACCTTTCATTTAATTAGTTTCTGTTCTACCAATGTACTTAAAATATTAACTACAAACATAAGAAAAATAATCCAAAACAGGAAATAGCATAGGATTTTCTAGGAACCTGGACCAATATCTTGCAGCACAAATTTTCATATTGGTCTGAGGTCACAGTGCCTGGATAACATAAATCTTCCTCTTTATAGCATATATCCTGTACTAATCACATTCTAGCCAAGATAACTAGTCAGAAATTTCAAAAATTAAGAAAATTAAGGTCTGTTAGATGCAATTCTTTGACTCTGAACTCAATTTTAAGACCTAGTAAGGTATATCATTTCTTAACTACACAGATAGCAATTACTGACCAAAGAATATTTTCACAAGTCACACAACTACGTTCTACCTGAACATGAACACACACATACTATGTTTTTAGTTAATGTTTGGAAACATTAAGAAGATCATATTACAGAGGTAACAGGCCAATTATTTTGGGAACATGCCCAGCAAGGAGCATATTCCAATAATAAATATGGTTTACCTATATGACCAACTTTAATTTTGAATGGTACATCCAATTCACTCTAGAAAAAATGAATCTGTAAAGAATTAGTACATATAAACAACAATATAGGTGACTAATATTTTCCTAAAATTATTTAAGAGCGGGTGTGGTGGCACATGCCTGTAATCCCAGCATTCGAGAGGCAGAGGCAAGCAGATCTCTGTGAGCTGAAAGCCAGCCTGGTCTACATAGAGAGTTCCAGGACAGCTGGGGCTGCAGGGAGACCCTGTCTCAAAAAGACAAAAAAAAAAAAATTACTTAAGAGTGTTTTAATTGTGCCAAACGTGGTAGCACACACCTTTAATCCTAGCACTTTGGAGGCAGAGGCAGGTGGATCTTTGTGAGTTCAAGGCCAGCCTGGCCTACAGAGTGAATTCCAGGACAGCTGGGGCTACAGGGAGACCCTGTCTCAAAAAGACAAAAAAAAAAAAAAATTACTTAAGAGTGCTTTAATTACCTCATTCTTATTACCTTCAATATACACTTAAGTTTAATTCTGTAAGTGCATTATTCTCAAGTAAAAAATCTACAGAAGCTTCTCTCTTTAAAGTAAATGGTGACAATTTAAATTAAGAACAAGTATGCTAATTAAATGCACTAGAATAAATTTTCATAGCCAAAACATACCAAGGCATTTTCTTTAATTTCAAGATTTTTGAGGACCACAGCTCCTTAAGAAAAAAAAAAAAAGTGACTCAATTGCATTTCACTTAAAATTTTTAATATCCTTCAGTTTAAATTCCAAACCAGAGAAAAATATTCATAAGCAATACAACACATACACACAAATATATATATATACATATATATATATACAGCAGAAGACAGAATCTATTTTTATCAAGTCCATTTTCTTTCCTCCCACCTCTCCAGCCCCATCCTCTACACAATCTTAACAAGGTCTGAGAATGGGATTTCTTGCTGGCCACCAGCCTAGCCATAAAAACATTTCAAGTACACTGGGAGACTCTGTCTCAAGGTAATGAGATAAGATGTGATGTCCTTCTCTGGTCTCTGCACAAGTATACATGGGCATGCATAATGCACACACTTCACACACGTATGCAACATGTACACACATACAAAACTGTGACATATAAAAAGTAATAGCAAAATGACACTAAGTTCCTCCTTATTACTTTCATTAGACATAATTGGTTTAGCAGGTAGCACACATCTATACACCTAGCACTTTGGAGGCCAGAAGCAGGATCTCAAGTTCCAGGCCAGCCTGGGATACACAGCAAATATAAAATCAGTCTGAGCTGGTGAGACTGCTTAGATATGAGACCCAGTGAAACAAAATAAGGACTGAGGATGGAGCTTAGCATGGACAACTCCCTGAGTTTAAGTACTGGAACTGTAAGAAAAAGAGGGTTTGACTCCCTGACAGATATAAATTGGCAGAATGGATCAAGTAAACAGATAAACAAGATTCAATAACATGCTATGTCAAAGACCCAGTCTAACTCATAAGGCAAGCCTAGTTAAAAACAAAATAATTGGAAAAGAGATCTCAAGCAGAAATAATGAAAACACAAAGGCAAGTGACAGAGGTGATTCAGAAATTCTACTTATATACATATAGACAAAAAATAGCTGAAAGCATAGACTACAAGAAAAATATTCACATTCATAACAGTACTATTCCAAAGGACAGAGCAACTCCAACTGTCCTTCAACAGATAAAGAAAACAAAACATGCCTCATATTATGTGTAGTATGAGTATCTTTCAGCCTAAAAATTATTTTCACTCTGATGTATGCTACAACATGGATGAACCTTGAGGAATTATGCTTAATGGAAAAAAATGAGTGAGAAGGGGCAAATACTGTATGATTCATCTTATAAAGTAACTCAAGTATTCAAATTAAGATAGATAAAATAGAACAATAGTTACCAGAGTCTGGGGATAGGAGAATGAGTAATTATTGCTTAATGTATGATTAACATAGTGTTTTACCTTCATAAGATGACCAGCTCCTCCAGGCATGGTGGCGCACACCTTTAATCCTAGCACTTGGGAGGCAGAGGCAGGCAGATCTTTGTGAGTTCAAGAACAGCCTGGTCTACATAGCGAGCTCCAGGACAGACAGAGCTACAGGAGACCCTGTCTCAAAAAGAAAAAAAAAAAAAAAAAAAAAAATGACTAGCTCCACAGACGGACGGTTGTGAATGAAGCAAAATATTGTGAACTTAATGATACTGAACTGTACAAACATAAAATGAAGTGTATATACACATAAAAATTATGTATGCATCTCCCATCTCTTTTTATTTTTGGTCTTTTTGAGACAGGGTATTCCTGAAACCCTCGTTGGCTTAGAACTTGCTAAGTAGATCAGGCTAGTCTCAATCTCATAGAGATCCACCTACCTCTGCTTTCCAAGTGCTGGGATTAAAGGTGTGCACCACCATGTCCAGCCTTCTATAATCTTTTAAAGGGTTTGGAGCAACAAAGGAAAATGAAAACATTCTCTGATGAATAAAAATTAACAGGAATTGCTGCCAGTAGATCTCCTTAAAAAGAACTTGTAAAGATCTTCAGAGAAGGAGCTTAACTGCTCAGCACTTAAGAGCAATGACTGTTCTTGCAGAAGACCCAGGTTTGAATCCCAAAACCCACATGGCAGCTATCAGCAGTAATTCCAGTCCCAGGAATCCTACACCCTCTTCTGTCCTCTGAAGGCAATGCATGACACCAGTGCACTTACATACATGCAGACAATACATTCATACACATAAAATAAAAATAAATTAAAAAAATTTAGTCTTCAGAGAAAAAGGAAAATTATGTAGGTCAAAACAGATTTATAAGGACATTAAGTATGTAATGAGGGTAAATTAAATCTTTTATTTCATTAATATTTTTATTTTAAGTGTATGAGTGTTTTCCCTGCATGTATGTAGGTGCAAGTGTGTGTGGAATGTCCACAAAACCCAGAAAAGTGTGGTCAGATTGATCTCCTGGAACTGGTGTTACAGATAGCTGTTAGAAGCCATGTGGATGCTAAGAACCAAACCCAGGTCCATATTTCATTATTCTTTTTAAAAATATCTTTATTTATTATTTTATATCATCTGTATTAGTGCATTGCCTGTGTATGTGTAAGTGCGCCCATGCCATTCAATGACTCCAGAGGTCAGAAGGCATCAGATCCCTGGAACTGGGAGTTACAGATGGCACAGCCACTATGTAGATGCTAGGAATCAAACCTGGGTCCTCTGCAACAGCAGTCAGTGTTCTTGCTTTTGAGGCATCTCTCCAACCCCCTTATTTCATTATTTTTAGCTAAGCTAACAGAAAAGTTGTCTGTTGAGAAAATTAATAGCAACAAAGCACTGGATTACTCCAGGGGAAAATTATAACAATTCAAGATTAAAGAACTGGTATTTGCTTAAAGCACTTCTATTACACAAAAGTTGCATAGTGTTACCTGAATTTACTGAGGTTAGATTTAAGCGAATACTACAAACTCTAGGACAAATTTTTACAAAGCATAATTAATTTGCAAGAAGAAAAAAAAACAATTACATAAAATGTTCAATGAAAATCAGAGAAGGGCTTGAGTGCACAGAGCTTAGATTGGGGATTTCCCAGGACCACCTGAAGCACAGGTAGGAGCCGGGTGCTTCAGCCAGGTGGATTGTTGGATAATTGTATCATTGTCTTGTGTGGATATGGGGGCAGAGTCAACCTGCTAGCTGGTACTAAAGGTGGGACTGTTGCCACTGTGAGACTTGAGTGGACAGAGCTTACAAAGGGATTTCCCAGGACCACCTGAAGGACAGAGTACCAGGTGGGCTAAGTGAGGAATCCCCCCCCCAACAACTGGATTTGCTGAGGGAGTGGCCAAGTGCAACCACAATAGTGACTCCAGGGCTCAAGGCAAGGCAATAAATGAACCTTAGACACCTCTAGTCCCTCATCACCAAGCCCTAGAAACAACCTAGAGAAATTGACTGGCAGGAAGCAGAGCCAGCACAGTGATCAGCAGGGTACCTACTGGGTGGTTCCCTACCTGACTTTTTTGGAGAACCTTCAGAACAGAAAGGGAAGGGTGATTTACACTTCCAATATATAAACAAAATTGAAAGCCTGAAACCTATACAAGTAAACACTCCATAAACAAGGAGGAAAAACAAAACAAAACAAAACAAAGGCATCTGAAGGAGGCAAGCAAAGCAAGCCTTCAACACAGTGACGAGGCATTTGAGATTCGCATCAGAAGACAGGCAAAGGGAATCCACATGCCAGGGACACAACAAAGGGACAACATGGGAAAGATGCAAGATAATTCCACACCAAGCTCTACCAACCCTGTGGGAGATTCCTACAGTGGGATCTCCCTGGGGGTGGCCTAAGACACAGATCTTAGAGGAACAATTGCAGACCTATTTAAAGAAATCAAATAAAGAACAAGTCAGAGAACTAAGGAGAGAGAATGAAAAACTCAAGAAGGACTTAGAGGGACAGAATGACAAACACAAGGAAGAACTAGAGGGAGAGAATGACAAACTCCAGAAGGAAGTGGAAACACTGAAAAGATCCCATGTTGAAATAAAAAAGGAAACCAACCAGTGAAGCAAGGAGCTACAAGAAAAGATTGAGAAGCTCCAAAAGGAAGTAGAAATACTAAAGAAATCACAGGATGAAATGAAAAAGGAAATCAAACACTCATCCAATCAAGAGGAAAGGAACAGAAAAAGCCTCAGAAGTAGAATGGAGGAAGTAGTAAAAAGAATATCAGACCTGGAAGATAACACAGAACAACTAAAAAGCTCAAGTAAAGATTATGAAAAAATTTAAAATACACAAAGGTGGAACAACCAGGAACTGTGGGACATGATGAAAATATCAAACCTCCACATCATAGGAATACAGGAAGGATAAGAATCCCAAGAGATCAGATCTTCAACAGAATAATAGATGAAAATTTCCCCAAACTAAAAGAAAAAAAAAAAACATACAAATATGAGAAGCACATAGAACTCCAAACAGACAAGATCAGAAAAGTAACTCCCCACACCATATCATAGTTAAAACGCTAGATGCCCAAAACAAAGACAAAATTCTAAAAGCCACAATGGAAAAACAAATTACAAATATAAGGGGAAACAAACCCATCAGAATTACAACTATGAAAGCAAGAAGAACGTGGAGCAAAGCATTCCCAGCGTTAAAGGACTACAGATGCCAATCCAGGGTACTATACCCAGCAAAAATGACAATTATAATTGAAGGGGAGAGAAAAATCTTCCATGACATAAACAAGATGATAGAATACATGTTCATAAAGCCAACCCTGCAGAGAATACTTGAAGCAATTCAAAGGCCAGAAGAGAGGAGCAACTATCCCCAGGCACCTAGAAAGAGAAATTAATAAAAGCATAACTGCAGAAGTAGAAACCTAGACCAAAAATGCAAATGGATAATAAGGTGAAAGGAAGCAACACACATCTCCCAATTATAACCTTAAATATTAATGGACTATACTCCCCTGTTTCTAAGAAACAGAACCCATCTGCAAGAAACTATAGGAAACCCATCTCACTCTCAAGGATAGGCACTAACTTAAGGTGAAGAGATAGAAAAAATTATTCCAAGCAAATGGTACCAAAAAGAAAGCAAGAGTTGCTATTTTAATATCACAAAAAATAGACTTCAAAGTAAAAGAAATCAGAAGAGACAAAGAGGGCCATTACATCTTTATCAAAGGAACAATTGACCATGAAGATTTCACAATCATGAATATATATGCACCAAACTCTGGTGCACCAAACTTTATAAAGACAATTCTCCAGGACCAAAAGGCACAGATTAACCCCAGCACACTCATAGTAGGGTACTTCAATACCCCCACTGAGCTCTTTGGACAGGTCAACCAGACAAAGAACAAATAGAGGGACATCTGAACTGAATGATATGATACACCAAACAGACCTCACAGACATTTACCAAATATTCCACCCAAATACCAGAGAATACACTTTCTACTCAGCACCCTAAAGAACATTCTTGAAAACTGACCACATACTGGGACACGAAATAAACCTCAACAAATACAAAAAAATTTGAAATAATTTCATGCATTCTATCAGACCACAGTGCAATAAAGCATAATATCAAGAACAGGATACGCCCTACTATCTACAAGAATACACAGAGACTAAACAACACACTCCTGAATAATGAATGGGTCAAGGAAGAAATAAAGAAAGAAATAAAAGCATTCCTGGAACTGAATGACA
>VZQC01006157.1:349607-365061 GCA_009823505.1 Rhizomys pruinosus | reverse complement strand
AAAAAAAAAAAAAAAAAAAAAAAAAAAGACTGAACAATATTCCATTGTATATCTACCACATTTCCTTTACCCATTCATCTGCTGATAGATACTTTGGTTGATTCTACATCTTGGGTATTGTAACTAGTGGTGAATTTAAAATGTGGGTGCATACATCTCTTTGATATGCTGATTTCGCTTCCTTTGTGTTTATACTCAGAAGTAGGGTAGCTGGATCTCACAGTGGTTCTATTTTTTAATTATTTAAGGAAGCTCCGTACTGTTCTCCATGATGGCTGTACTAACAGTGTGCATTCCCCTTCCTCTGTATCCTTGCCAGCATTTATTATTCTTTTGTCCATTTTACTCTCGGCATTCTGGGATGAGATACCTCATTGTGATTTTGATTTGCATCTCCCTGATGACTAGAGAGATTGGACAATTTTCATGTATTTCTTGGTCACGTCTTTTGAGAAAATGTCTGTGTTCCTGGTTGTATAGTTACTGTTCTCATCACTGTGACTAAACACCTGAGAAGAAGCAACGGAAGGGAGGAAGGTTTTATTTTGGCTTCCCTACCCCATCATGACAGAGAAGGCACTGTGGTTTTCGAAGCTGCCATGGTCTCTACAGACCAAGCAGGGTCAGGACAGGAAGCAGTTCTGGGTTAGAGACTTCAAGGCCTAGTCTTCCCCACCTCCCAGTCCCCTACTTCCTCTAGCGAGGCCCCACCTTCCAAAGGTTCTACAACTTCCATCAGGTAGGGACCAAGTATTCACACACATGAGTTTGTGGGGGACATTTCAAGTCCAAACCTTAATGTCATTTGAAAATGTGTTTCGTTTTTATGTTGTTGAGTTGAGTTCCTTTCAAGTGCTCATGTTGATCCATTGTCAGAGGAATCCTCTGCAACTGCTTTCTCCTCCTCTGCAGGTTCTCTCTTCATTCTGATTACTGTTTCCTTTGCTGTGCAGAAGCCTCTTAATTGTAACTGACAAATCCCATCTGTGAAGGTTTGCATTTCTTGCTTGTGCTTTTGGGGTCTGATCCAAATAACATCATTGTTTGTTTATACCGATATCTTTTTTTAATATTTTTTTAAATTTTATTTATTTATGTATATGAATGTATTGTCTGCATGTAGGTCTGTGCACCCGTGTAGTGCAATGCCTCAGAGGTCAGAAGAGGGTGTCGGATTCCCCTGGAACTGGAGTTCTCCTGGAATTGGAGTTACAGACGGTTCTCGGCCGCCATGTGGGTGCTGGGGATCGAACCGGGGTCCTCTGCAAGAGCAGTCAGTGCTCTTAACCGCTAGACCATCTCTCCAGCCCTATACTGATATTTTAAAGGGTTCCCTGTGGGCACCTCCCCTTTTCCCCTCCCTCTTTTTATCTCTCCCTCTCTCTCTTTTTCTCTTTCTTTCTCTTTCTCTGCCCTAGAACTCACAGAAATCTTATACAATAAGACTCCCAGGTGCTAGGATTATAGATATAAGCCACCATGCCCAGCTCCCATAGTATTAGGCCTTTGACATACTTCAGGGGGCTTTTGTTTTGTTTTGGTTTTTTGTGGGTTTTTGTTTGTTTGTTTGTTTTGAGGGGATTTTTTAGGGGGGGGTTGTTTTTTGTTTTTTGTTTGTTTGTTTTTTGAGACAGGGTCTCCCTGTAGCCCAACCTGGAACTTCCTAAGTAGACCAGGCTGGCCTCAAACTCACAGTGATTCATCTGTCTCCTTTTACTGAGTGCTGGGATTAAAGGCATCCACCACCATGCCCGGCTTTCATTTCTCGTTCTTAATGTTTGAGTAATATTGTTGCTTTCTTGCTGTTGTTTTTGTGTACTTGGAATTAAACACAGGGCTTTGAAGATGTTAAGCAAATATACTTACCATGAGCTACATCCTCAGCTATGTTATTCAGTTCTTGTTGCTGTGGCAACTACTTGAGACAGTTTAAGGGAAGGAATAATTATTTTGGCTCACAGTTTCAGAGGTTTGAGTCCATCCTGTCGGCTCCACTTTTCCTCAGTTGTAGTGAGGCAGAGTATCATTGTGGAGAGGATGTGGAAGAGGAAAGTTTTTCACCTCACTGCAGCCAAGAAGCAGAGAGAAAGAAAGGGAATAGGGGACCAAATGCAACTTTCAGTATCATGCCCCCCAGGACCTATATCATTCAGGTAGGCACTGCCTCCAAAATAATGCCACCAGCTGGAGACCAAGTCTTCAACATATATGAAGGACATTTAGCATTCAAACAATGACATTCCGTCCCTGGCCCCCAAAGGCTCAAGGCCATCTCATAATGCAAAATGGATTTAATCTAACTCCAAGAGCCTCCACTGTTCAAAAGTCCAAATTCCAAGACTCCTCTGAGAGTCAAGGGACATGCTTCCTGCAAATCAAAAAGAAAATTACATGTTTCAAGAGGCAATGGCACAGAGTAAAGATTCATGTTCTAAAAGGGAGAGAGAAGCCAGGATTGGTGGCGCACGCCTTTAATCCCAGCACTTGGGAGGCAGAGGCAGGAGGATCTTTGTGAGTTCAAGGCCAGCCTGGTCTACAGAGTGAGTTCCAGGACAGCTGCAGCTACAGGGAGACCCTGTCTCAAAAAAGAAAAAAAAAAAAAAAAACAACTAAAAGGGAGAGAGAAATTAGTTAGGAAGCATCAGCCCAAAGCAAAGCCAAAACCCAAAGGAACAAACACTAAATCCTATCGCTCTATGTCCAGTAACTGAGACAAGTAGTATCATGATCTAAACAAAAACCCAACCCTTGTGCTTGCCTATCTGTAGCCTCTCTCTCAGGCTGACTCTGTTCAGTGCCTACAGTTTTCCTTAACATGCCCTCCATGGACATCCCTGGCATTCTTAGCATCTCCATTGTATCTTTTTTTTGGGGGGGGGGTCTTTTTGAGACAGGGTCTCCCTGTAGCCCCAGCTGTCCTGGAACTCACTCTGTAGACCAGGTTGGCCTTGAACTCACAAAGATCCGCCTGCCTCTGCCTCTCAAGTGCTAGGATTAAAGGCACATGCCACCATGCCCGGCATCTCCATTGTATCTTAAACTTCACCCTCACAGCTTCATGTAACAGTGTCTCAAGAGCTACCTGGAGAGATCTTAATATTGTCACACATTGTCTGACCTCCCAGGCCTTTCCTTAAAATCTTGGGGAAAGAAAGCTTCCATAACCCCTCAAGTTGGACATTGGTCATACCTGAAAAGTTAACATCATGTGGATATTTATTTACTTTTATAGGTAGGGTTGCTATGTAGCTCAGGCTGGCCATGAACTTGCTCTGTAGTCAAGACTGTGCTCAAAGTTTCTGCCTCAACCTCCTGAGTGTGTGTGGGGGGGGGGGTTTCCTGGTTTGTACCATGATACCCAGCTTGCTTTTTTTTTGTTATTTTTTTGAGGCAGAGGCTCCCTTTAGTCCCAGCTGGCCTAGATATATCTCACTTGGTAGACCAGACTGGCCTTGAACTCACAGAGATCCACCTGCCTCTGCCTCCCGAGTGCTGGGATTAAAGGTGTGCACCACCATGCCCTGCATTAAAGATGGTTGTTAGCCACCATGTGGGTGCTAGGAATCAAATCCAGGTCCTCTGCAAGAGCAGTCATTGCTCTTAACCACTGAGCCATCTCTCCAGCCCCCAGCTTATTTTTTTAATGGAAAAAGCAAGCTGAAAAGGCAAGGAAGACTAAGAGTGCCATCAAGTCAGGACAGAAGGCACAGCCTTTTGTAATCGTTAGTGTACTTGGTGTACTAGAATAAAATATCTCAAACTGAGTGGATTCAATGACAGAAATTCATTGTCTCATAATTCAAGAGGCTTGACATTCAAAATCAAGGTGCTTTCTCTGAAGAATTGATGGGAGGATCTGCTCTATGCTTTTCTCTTTGTTTCCAGTGCAACTAACAAATCTTACAGAACTCCAAACTCTGCCTCTGATATCACATGGCATTCTTTGTATCTTTCTCTGGATCATCACATACGATTTTCTTCTTTGTGTCTACGTTCATCTCTCTGCCTCTCTCTACAAATAATTCCGCATTCATAGGTATTAACGGTACTTCAACACCTCTTTTAAGAAGACACAATTGAGCCCAGAAAAATAAATCTTGTGACATCAATTACTATATTAGTCACTTTTCTGTTGCTGTGATAGAACCACCATGACAAAGGGAATTTATAAAATGAAGAGTTTATTTGAGTTATGATTGATGGTTCCAGAGGAATTCGAGTCCATCAAGGCAGGGAAGCGTGGCAGGAGGTGCCAGTGCAGAAAGCAGAGGTTCACATCTTCAAGCAGGCACAGGAAGCAGAGAGAGTGATTGGAGATTTGCGAGGCTTTTTGAACTCTCTAAGCCCACCCTGTGATGTGCTTCCTCCAGCATGACTACATCTTCTGAGACCTCCCAAAATAGTGCCACCAACTGGGGACAAAAATGTCTGAAACTCAGAGCCTATGGGGGACATTCTCATTCAAACCACCACAATTATGTTTGTTGTATTCTTTTTTTTTTTATTTTTTTTTTTTTTTGTATGTGTTTGAATGTTTTGTTTGCATTTAGGTCTGTGCACCCGTGTCGTGCAACGCCACGGAGGTCAGAAGAGGGTCTCAGAATCCCATGGATCTGGAGTTCTCCTGGAATTGGAGTTACAGACGGTTCTTAGCTGCCATGTGGGTGCTAGGAATCGAACCCGAGTCCTCTGCAAGAGCTGTTGGCACTCAACCACTGAGCCATCTCTCCAGCCCATGTTGTACTCATTTTTATTAAAAGCAAACTACTAGGTCTAGCCTGTATACAGAGGAATGATTTACAAAAGAACAACCATCTCAGAGCATGGGCCCAAACACCACTGGAGCCATGACACAGCAGCCCAACCTGTGGCCCGCAGTGACATCAAATAAAAGTTTTGTGTGGTGAGTTATATGTAGCAAGTTTCAAAATCACTTGGTCTACAGGCAAACAATATTACTCCAGAAACTTTCTCTGAATTCTGTACACAAAAATATTTGGAAGATCTATCCAGTTGGTACTCTGAAATCTTCAGAGAAGACCAGAACTTAATGAAGTGGTCAGAATTCATAGCTAATATCCATTTTTATCAAGCTCAGAAGTAGAGTCAAGGTATTTAATTAATCTTCGTTGACTCAGTTGAGTCATAGAGTTTTTGGAAAATGTGGAACTCCAGCAGTATACATCCTAAGACTCTTCTTGGGAAACACTTCCCTGCTTTCAGGAGGTCAATGGAAGATGATAGCTAATAAGGCAATGTTTTTCTATGCCTGCCTCATTGAAAGAGGACTATGATTTCTGGAATGCCAGTTAAGATCAGAATTGTGGAGAGATTGCATGTTGAAACATAAATCTGTATAATATGCCCACTCACAAACATATATTTATGAATGTATTCACATAGACCTTTTTGCGTATATACAACTACTGTATGCATACCCAGGTGTGGTGATGCACACCTTTAATCCCAGCACTTGGGAGGAAGAGGCAGGAGAATCTCTGTGAGTGAGTTTAAGGCCAGCCTGGTCTACGTGGCGAGTTCCAGGGAGACCCTGTCTCAAAAAGAACAAGAAATTATTATTATCTGTAACTATTATTTGTGATCTGTACATAATTGACAATGACTAGAACTAAAATGCTCATCAGAGATAAATGACTTAAGTAAACTAGATATATTATAGCTACATAAATAAGCTTATAGCTCTATATTTATAGCTTGTATATTTATATTGTAGAATACTATGCATCAGTTCAAAGAAATTAGGTGACTGGTTGCCAACATCTGTATCTGTGTCTGGGGTAAAGAAGTCTCTCCTGGAGGTGAAGGAAGGGCCCAGGCGTTCCCTGTGTTGTGAGCAGGGAGTCTGGAATGTCACAGCCTCTGCTGCCTCTGCTGCCTCTGCTGCCTCTGCTGCCTCTAGCCACCCACTGCAGGCCACTGCTGCCACCTTCCTCTTCTATCTTCTGCTGCCTGCAGGCCACCACTGCTGCTTACAGCTTAAGGTTCCTCTCTCTTGATTCCGCTTCTGCTGTTCAGCCTGCACCTTCCACCCTGGGAGCTGCCATCTTGCTTAGCTAATATCTTTTCTTTTTTGGGGGGGGGTATTTTTTTTGAGACAAGGTCTCCCTTTAGTCCCAGCTGTCCTGGAGCTCGCTCTGTAGACCAGGCTGGCCTTGAACTCACAGAGATCCACCAGCCTCTGCCCCCGCCCCCCCCCCCGAGTGCTGAGAATAAAGGTGTACACCACCACGCCCAGCCTCATGGAGATTAAACAACACACTCCAGAACAACGAATGGGTCAAGGGAAAAATTAAGAAAGAAATAAAAGTATTCCTGGAATTAAACAAAAAGACAAATTAAACAAAATAAAACAAAACAAAACAGAAAGACCACAAATAAATGACTTAACATTGCAACTCAAAACACTTGAAAGACAACGAGTGAATCCCAAACCCAACAGGCAAGAATAAATAACAAAAATCAGAGCAGAGATTAACAAACTAGAAACAAAGAAAACAATACAAAGAATCAATGAGCACAAGAGCTGGTTTTCTTGATAAACAAAATAAACAGACCCTTAGCCCAGCTAACTAAAAGAAAGAGCAACTCCAAATCAACAAAATTAGACATGAAAGATGAAAGGTAATAAAAAAGATCCAGAACATTATATGGGAATAATTTTTTAAATCTATACTCTATTAAATTTGTAAACCTAGAAGAAATGGATGAATATTTGAAATCATGGGACTCACCAAAGCTTAACCAAGAAGATATCAACAGTTTAAACTAGCTCACAATGTATGAGGAAACTGAAACAGTAATACAAAACGTCCCAACTAAAAAAAGCTCAGGCCCAGATGGATTTATAGCAGAATTCTATCAGATGTTTAAAGAGGACCTACAACCATATTCAAAAGGATAGAAGCACAGGGAAATCTCCCAAATTCCTTCTATGAAGCCATCATCACTTTAATACCAAAACCAGGCAAAGATACAACCAAAAAAGAAAACCATAGACCCATATCCTTAATGAATATAGATGCAAAAATTCTCAACAAAATTCTTGCAAACCACATACAGGCACACATCAAAAAGGTCATCCACCATGATCAAGTCATATTTATTCTAGAGATGCATGGATGGTTCAACATATGTAAGTCAATAAATGTCATAAATCATATGTTTGAAGTCCTAGAGGGAAATGGATTGGAGGGAACTTTCCTCAACATAATTAAAGCTATATATAACAATGCCATAGCCAACATCATCCTAAATGAAGAAAAATCAGAAGCATTCCCCTTAAAGTCATGAACCCAACAAGGTTGCCCACTATCTCCGCTCCTTTTCAATATAGTGCTTGAAATAAGACAAGAGAAGGAAATTAAAGGAGTGTTATTTGGAAAAGAAGGGGTCAAACTATCCCTTTTTGTAGATGACATGGTATTATACCTAAGGGATACCAAAATTCCACCAGAAAACCCCTAGAAATGATTAACAGTTTCAGTAAAGTGGCAGGTTACAAAATTAATCTACAAAAATCAGTAGCCTTTCTATATGCCAATAATAAGGAGTACATGGAAACTCTTCCATTTACAATAGCCTCAAAAATAATAAAATATCTTGGAACAAACCTGACTAAAGACATTAAATGAAGGGGCATGAGAGGCAACAAAACCCTAAAGAGGGCACCTAAAGGAAGTAAGGTAGACGGGCCATCTGGTCCCAAGTAAACAAGGGGGAGTGGGCTAAAGGAAGTAAGGTAGGCGGGCCAGGCTTGTTTTGAAACTTTTCTGATTGGCTCTAGCTATTTGACCTTTAAGATAATTGGCTGCCTGCTTCGAGCGGTGGGCATTCCCATGTGGTCTTTGCCTTTATAAGCTGCTGTAGTGCTTGCAATAAACGAGATCGCCTGTGACTGACTCCCCATCTGTCTGAGTGTCTCCAGGACATGGAAGGCTGCTGGGGGGGGGCAGATTGTGCACCTGTCTTTCCCCTTCCATCTGGTTGCCGTGGGGGGCAGGACCCCACAATTAAAGAGCTCTACAATGAAAATGTTAAATCTTTGAAGGATTGAAGAAGACACCAGAAGATGGAAGGACCTCCCATGCTCGTGGATTGGAAGAATTAACATAGTAAAAATGGCCATGCTACCAAAAGTAACATACAGATTCAATGTAATCCCAATCAAAATTCTCATGACTTGCTTTACAGAATCAGAAAACATCCTAAAATTCATATGGAGAAACAAAAGACCCCAGATAGCCAAAGCAGCCCTGAGCAAAAAGAATAATTTAAGGGAAATTACTATAGCAGATTTCAATCTCCATTACTGAGATATAGTCATAAAAAACACCATGGTACTGGCACAAAAATAGACTTGTAGATCAATGGAATAAAATGGAAGTACAATTTCAGTCACCTGATATTTGACAAAGGAGCCAAAAACACTGAAAGGAGGAAAGGTAGCATCTTCAGGAAGTGGTGCTGGCAAAACTGGATCACCAGAATTAAATTAAACCCCTACATTTCACATTATACAAAAGTCAATTCTAAATGGATTAAAGACCTCAAGGTGAAGCCTGAAACTCTGAAAATGTTAGAAGAAAATATTGAGAGTAACCTACAAGATATACGTGTAGGAAAAGACTTTCTAAACCAGACAGTAGTTGCACAGGAAATAAGGTCAACAACCAACAAATGGGACCTTGTTAAAACAAAACCTGAACAGCAAAAGAAACGATAAGTAAGGGTTGGGTTTGGGTTTGGTTTGGTGCCTCTGCGGCTTTGTGCAGGCCGGCTCCTGAGGCACAGGAGGCTGGAAGTCAGGCAGGTACATTTTGGGGTGGACTGTCTCCAGGGCTGCTGGAAGGGGGTCCGACCCTGAGCCCTCTTGTGGGGGGTGGCCGTCCAGGCAGGACCACCCTTCGCCTTTGCAGCATAACCAGAGGGTCGAGTTTGGGTTGGTTTTGGTGCCTCTGCAGCTTTGTGCAGGCTGGCTCCTGAGGCGCAGAAGGCCGGAAGTCACTCAGGCAGGTACTGGGGCGTGGGCTAGGTCAAGCATATCCCCCCCACCAATGGGAATTGGAGAGAATCCAAGTGGATTTTCTTTTGGAGAACCTTCAGAACAGGAAGAGAAGAGTGATTTAGGCTTCCAATATCCAATATATAAACAAAATTGAAAGCCTGAAACCTAGACAAGTCAATACTCCATAAACAAGGAGGAGAAAAGAAAAAAAAAAAAAAGCATCAGAAGGAGGCAAGCAAAACCATCTGCTAACATAGTGAAAAGACTTTTGTGATTTGAACCACAAAAGGGAAACCCACATGCCAGGGACACAATGAAGGGACAACATGGGAAAGGCACAGGATAATCCTGCACCAGGCTCTACCAAACCTGTAGGAGATAGCTACAATGGGATCCCCTTGGAGGAGACCCAAGGAACAGATCTTAGAGGAATAATTGCAGACCTATGCAGAGAAATTAAAGAAAATAAAGAAGAATTCAGAGAACTAAAGAGAGAGAATGAAAAACTCAAAAAGGATCTAGAGGGATACAATGACAAACTTCGGAAAGAACTAAAGGAACAGATTGACAAACTCCAGAAAGTACTAGAGGGAGAAGAAGACAAATTCCGAAAGGAAGTAGAAACACTAAAAAAGGAAGCCACCAACGAAGTAAGGAGCACCAAGAAGATATTGAGAAGCACCAAGAAGAGATTGAGGAGCTCAAAAAGGAAATGGAAGTACTAAACTAAACCTCTGGCCAGATGTGTCATTGATTAGAGAAAGATTTCCTCCCACCTTGTGGGTTTATCTCTTCATTACTATAATTGTTTCTTTTATTTTTATTATTTTATTTTTTTATACCTTCTTTATTTTTTTCTTTTTTTAACAATAAAGATAAACTGTGAGTACAACATCCTTCAGTAAAACCAATTTGCAAGACAGTTTGTGCCCAAACCCACACAACCATGGGTCCCACCATCCAAGCTGGGGGGCCGTATGTTCAATCAAGTTGATCAGATAGAGTGTCCAGACTAAATTGCTGTAGTTTCGTCATTCCCACTCCAATCCTGCAGCCTTACCCTTATCTATCATGCCCCCTCTCCATAGATTGTTTCCCTAGGCTTAGAAAAGGGGCACAAGGTGGATGAGAAGCAAAACAGTTCTACTTTCTCTTGGAGTGTTGTCTTGGACTCTGGTCAATTCTGGCTGTTCCTTTCTGGCTGACAGTTTGTTATGATAAAACTTTCAATCCTACTAATGAAGCACAAGTAATTAATGATATATAGGTATTTAAACAGATACTAATTGTTATGGTAGGTTATTTTGGTATAGGAACACTATGTTTTGTATGGTATGTTTAATCCATGATTACGTTTTTTCTGTAAATATGACAGGGTCTTACTGTGCTTATAAAATCTCTAACCACTAGAGGATGTAAGCTTGTGGCATCAGCCATGGGTTATTCCTCCAAGGAGAGAGTAATTAGCCAATTAGATTTGGGATATACAGGCATATGGCTGCCACTGCTGCACATATTTCCAGGCAGGTGAGGTGTTGTGTAGCTGGTGCTCGACGGAGGAGTCTTGCTTACTATCAAGGAGAACCTATATTTGTTTATTGGTTATGTGGCCTTCTGGTAAACACTCTCTGGTATTCCAAGGACCAACCTGTCACACTTGCAAGTTGCGGTCTCAATGATTCTTTCCCATCGTTTAACAATCAGGTATTGATGATCAGGGCTTGTAGCCATCTCTTCTTGCAGGTCATCCCAGTTTACAGGCAAGAGCCTTTACCTTTGGGGGGGGGGGGCTTGGATCCCCTGGCCAAACACTTCCTTGGTAGAATAATCCATTGCTGATATCGAAGCTCTCCTGTATTAATTAGTTTGCTTAAGTGCATAGCTTAAGGAGATTTAGTATTCTATTGGATCTGAATAGAGAATAATCTTTTCCACAGTTCCTATGTCTATTGTCAATTAAGAAGCAGTTTTACCAGTTTTATTAAGAGATTACCTCTATAACAGTTGGCTCCAATTTTTACAGGTAGAAAACGACCCTCATCATCATCATATTTCTCCTTGTTCTATGGGGGGGGGGGGATAAGACAAGTTCTCTCATATTAAACCTTGGCCACCTAGAAGTGTAAGTTATTAGGATTCTGCTAAAATATTTGTTACAAGTAGGATCCACAGAGGGTTTGATGTCTGTAGCAAAATCGGAGGTGTTTCTTCCTTTCAATGTATCTGGATGGCCAACCTATTCTGTGGCACTTCCTGGTACAATCCTAACACAATAGCAAAGCTGTATCTTTTATCTCAGCCTCTAAGTTGGTGGCCACATTTTGACCTATTTGTAGACAGATAGCAAATCTTTTCTGTAGTTGTTTAAAGATGTTCGAATTACACAAGGTTTTTTGACAAAAAAACGTTCATATTATAACTGTATCCCCCTTTTTTATTTTCTATGTTTTGTTTTTTTTGACCAACCCATGAGTCCTCAAACAGAGTTGTATTACACATACATATAGGCAGGAACCAAGGCTGCAGATTTCACTCAATCACCACATGCTCGTTTTTTGGGTGCTGGTATGTGGTTAACCCCTTGAAGAAGCAAACTCATTCTATTTATAAGTTAAATCACTCCTACAGACAATGAGAATGCTAAGATAGAGTTGTATTATCTTAAGTACAACAGAAAATTGATAGGGAACATATTGTCATGTGCCACATCACCAAAGAGTTATCGCAATAGTACAGAATTTTACGTAAACACAAACACGTGGACCACACAATTTATATTTCCAATTAACTCAGGGACATACTTTTACAGGTAAAATTTTATACTTTTTTACCAAATTTTTTATATTTATTCCTATTTTTGGATATGTAATGAATGGTGCTGCTCCGCATGTATTTGTGTCACCTCACGTGTCAAGTGCATGCCGCGGAGGTCAGACAAGAGGGTCTCCGGATCTCCACCTTGAACACTGGAGTTCTCCTGGAATGAAGTATCAGGGGTCTTAGCGCCCGAGTGGTGCTGGGGATCGAACTCCAGGTTCCTCTGCAAGAACAGCAAGCTCGGTGCTCTTAAACCGCACGGCTATCTCTGACCAGCCCGGCCAATTACCCGTTTTTTATCAGAAACTTTAACCAATGTTGCTTATTAATACTACACAAATTATCTTATTATTTAGTCCTAAAAAACCATGTAACCTGTAGACCAGGTCTGGGCCAATAATGGAGACCACTATTGTTGAATCTCACATCATGCAATACTTATCATTAATTCAAAATATAGATCCGACATGAGCTCTCTTCTTCTTCACCTCTGCCCACACCCTACGCCGATTACCACCAGTACAGTCGTTTTCGAACTGCATATTATTCCTGTTAGTTCTTTTATAATATGCATCCCTCTCAACAAGAAATATTTATAACTGGGTTATTATGTAGGGGCTGCTCCACACTTATGAGGGATACCATTCATTCATTGTTTTCTGGGACGTGTTACTTCACTCAACATAACTGTCTTCTATTTCCGTCCATTTACCTGCAAGTTCATTGAGCTGTCTTTCTTTACTGCCTGCATAGAACTCCATATGTGAACTTCATGTACCACATTTTCTCTCTCCACTTGCCAGTTGAGGGGAATGGGCACTTGGGTTGTCCAGCTTTTTGCTATTGTGGAAAAGAGCATGAAATAAATATAGATGTGCATGTATTTTGCAGTTTAGATGAGGTTTTTGGGTATATGCCCAGGAGTGGTATGACTGGGTCAAATGGCATGCTCATTTTGAGTTATCTTAAGGGTTCCCACACTGCTTTCCATAGTGGCTTGTACAAAGTTTTACATTCCCACCCGCAATGGATGAGGCATTCCCCTTCCCCACAAACTCTTCCAGCAGTTCTATCATTGTTTTTCTTGATCCTGGCCAGTTTCATCAGAGTGAGATGATATCTTACATGGTCTTAAATGCTTTTCTTTAATTATTAGTGATGGTGAAACAGTTTTAAGATGTTTCTCAGCCATCTCTTGTCAATTCTCCTCTGTGAAGTCTCTATTCAGTTTTTTGCTCCATTTTTGAGTGATTCATTTGTTTTTTCTTCTTTGTTTTTTGAGTAAGCTTGTATACTCTGGAATGGAAATTCATGCTTTGTCAGCTGTATCTGCAGTTGAATGGTTTCCTCCCACACTATGTGGAGATTTCTTCACTTCCTTTCATTGTTTTCTTTTGATGTACAGAAGCTGTTAGTTTCATATTGAGTCCACTTTTCAATTGTCAATTTATTTTCGTTTCTTGTGCAGGTGCTGTATGTATTTATGAAGTCTTTTCCTACGTCTATAGTCTTGTAGTGCTGCCAAGTCTCTCTTCTATCCCTTCAGGTTTTGGATTTCACGTTGAAGTTTTTGATCTATCTGGAATTGAACTTTTGTACAGGGTGAGTGGTAGGGGTCTTAATTTTCATTCTTACTACAGGTGGTGATCCAGTTTTCCCAACAACCACTTACTGAAGATGTTATGTCTTTTCCTCCATGTGTCTTCTGTGGCCCCTTGTCAAGATCATGAGGTGGCTACTTGAAATTGTATGTGCTCAGTCTTGGATCTTCGGTTTCTTCTATTCCATTGGCAGCTGGTTCTGTTTTGTGCCAGTGACAGGTTGTTGCTATGACTATAGGCCCTGTTAGTATAGTTTGAGTCTTGTAAGCAATCCCCTCTGTATTGTCCTTTTCACTAAGGGTTGCTTTGGCACTTTGGGGTCTTTGTGTTTTCCAAATGAAATTGAGGAATTTTTTTTTTTCCCAAGGCCTGTGAAGAAGACTCTGGGGGATTTTGATTGGGATTGCATTTAAATGTATACAAGCGTATGGGATAGGATGGACATTTTTACTGTATTTATTGTTCCAATCCATGAGCATGGGAGGTTGTCCATCTTCTGATGTCTTCCTCAATTTCCTTTCTTCAAGGGAGTTTAAAACTTTTGTTGTAGGGATCCTTGGTGTCTTTGGTTAAGTTTTTCCTAGGTGATTTTATTGTTTTTGAAGGCATTCGTGAGTGGGAAGTTCTCTATTTGAATTCCTTCTCCAGTTGCTTGTTGTTTGTGTAAAGGAAGGCTACTGATTTTTCTAGATTTTATTTTTGTATCTCACCTCTGCCTCTTTAATTACGAAGCTCTTAATTGTTTCTAGGAGTTTTCTGTGGATTCTTTAAGATCCCTAGGGAGACATCATATCAAGTAAGAAAAAGGGATAGCTTGACTTTTCTTTCTACTTTTCCAATTAGGAACTCCTTTAATTCCTTTTCTGCCTTATTGCCTAGCTAGATTTTCCAGCACTTATTGAAGAGGAGCGGTGACGGGGGCAAGCCTTGCCGAGCCCGTTCCTACCTTTTAAGGGAATGTTCTGTCATTTTTCCCCATTTAAGGATTGATATTGGCTGTTGGTTCCTGTATTGGCTTGATTACATTGAGGACATGATCCCTCTCAATTCCATTCCCTCTAGGACTATTAAACATGAAAGGATGCTGTTTTTGTCTAAAGGCTTTTTCCGGTCCCAAATTGAGATGATGTGGGTGTGGTTTTTGTCTTTCAGTCCATCTTATATGTTTATGATAGTTTTTGAATTTTCATTATGTTGAACCCCATCTCTGCCATCTCTGTATGAATCCAACTTGGTATCATGTGGATGATATCTTGTATGGTGTCGCGTATGCAAATTTTGCCATATCTCCGTGTTAGAATTTCGGCCTTCTTTGGTTCATTAGGATGATGGGTCTATAGGTGTTCCTTTTTGTTGGGTATCTTTACACATGTTTTCGGAATAGGCGTGATTGGCTCATAGAAGGAATCTGGGAGAACTCCCTCTGTATCGTTCTAAACAACTTGAGTAGTAATGGTTTGTAAGTTCTTTGTTGTAATATTTTTATAGAATTCTGCCATGAAACCATCTGGGCACTGGCTTATTTTTTGGTAGGAGGCACTTATTACATCTCAATTTCTTCTTATTATATGGTTATTGTAGGCTGGTCATATTCTTCTTGGTTGACTTGGGTGATTCCCAGATTTCAGATATTCATTCCATTTCTTCTCGAGTTTTCAAACTACGTAGATAAGGTTTTGAATATTTCGTATGGTGTCTGGACGTTTTCATTGTCTGTTGTGATATTTCCCTTTCATGCACAAGTACTATTGAGTGGGAGTTGTTCCTTCTTTCTTTTGGGTAACTGGCTTAGAGGTCTGTCTATCTGTTGTTTATTTCTCTCAAATAACAACTTTTGGATTCAGTTTGATTTTTTTGTATGTTTTCTTTTGTTTCTATTTCCATTGATCGCTCGCTCGGATTTTTTTATTTCATCTTGTTGCTAGTGTTTTTAGGGTCCATCTTTTTTGTCTCTCAAGTATTTTTTAGCTGCAGTGTTAGATCATCACTTGTGCCTGTTCTGTTTTTTACC